>CM032911.1:19075827-19675827 GCA_019202805.1 Arabidopsis suecica | reverse complement strand
AGTAATCATTCAAAATCAAATAAATTCAAGAACAAATATTCGACTCTCTTTTTTTTTTTAACCGAGATTATTTTACGTACATTTCATTCCAAGAGCTAGAATAATGTGAAAACATTATTATTAGATTCAAAGATGAACTAAAAAAAAGAAGTGGAAATAAGTCATCAAAATTTTATCATTATGACTTTAATATGTTTGTTCTTTTCGATTTTTCTATCTTTTTTCGAATTGCCTTTTTATTAAGCTTTTGTTTTTTTACCCTCTACATTTCCACAATCTTTTTCCTAATAATATCTTCCCTCTTCTTTTCATCATTGCTTTCTTGTCTCCTCCTCTTTCAACTTTTATTTGTTTATAAATTAAGCCATCCCTCTCTCTTTCTCTCTGTTAAAAGCTAGGGTTTTCTTATATGGAGTCCATGTTCTTCAGTGAAGCTTTTTCTTTTGAGGGGAATGTTGTCTGGCACGAGGCCCTTAACTTAGATCTATATTTGATTTTATGTCTCTTCTTTATTTATTAGTCTATATATACATGAATGATCGATTTTATCGGTTAATGACGTCGGACCAGGCTTCATTCCCCTCAATTATATCGCTTCTTCGATTTTGGCTTCTTCGAGTAATCAATCTCCTGGTTAGTTTTAGTTTCATTCATCTTATCTTCTTTTTTTTGTGGTAATTGGTTAAGCTTCTTTCATAAATCTTTGAGTTTGAAGCAACTTCAATTTCTGTGGATGAGTTCATAAAAATAATGGATTACTTAATTTGTTTGGTTTTGCTAGGAATTTTTGGGGTTACCTAATCCCAAGTGATGAAGTAGTTGTATAGGTTAATTACAAGTTTGAGGTTGATAGTTGACTTCTGACTAAATTTTATAGCTAGAAAAAAGAAGAGCAGATTCTTACTTTGTGTATTTTGTATATGTTCGTGAATGGCGAACAAATAAATCATATATTCATAAATTTAGCAAACCGAATTTTGATGTATACTATGCTTAAAATCACAAACAAACTAGATAAAACGTAATTCAAGATCCATGTATATAAAAGTGTCGTTATTGGAAAATGGGCATTTTAAAAATTCTCCATAATTATACTACTTATTCGTCAGCTTAGAATATTTTTTTCAAAATATATTATTAAATTATTGTATGTTTCCTTGTTTCTTGTTTCATTTCCTTATATATTTACTTATTTTTAAAAAAAAACTGAATTTATGTAAGTGGAAAGAATTAGAAAAAAAAAGGACAAGTGGGATGGATAAGACATAAGAGAAGCAGATGCTTTGCTTTAGGTGATGCTTACAAAAAATGACTTTTAATAGAATTGAGTGAATTCTCTTCTTGTTTCATTTTTACTTTATATCTTTGGAAACGTATGATTCACAAAGGTGAAAAAAAAACTACAGAATCAAATCCTATTTCACTCACTCTATAAAGTTTCGAATGTTTGCTGTTTTCACCCCAAAAAGAAAACAAGGAAAAAAAAATCCATAAAGATGATTGTTCAAAGTATAACTTTGTTAAAATATATATATAGTTGAAGAAGATGCTTCAAAGTTCAAATTTGTACAATTTATCTCATTGAAAATACACTTTCAAATCACCATTCAATATTATGATTTTACATTTGTTCAACAGTGCCGATCATATATAATTAACGTAACAAGTACATTTGTTATGTTTAATTTCGTCACTATATATACATCATTCATGTTTTTTAGGTGAAACCATATATACCATTCATGTTAACTTTATCTCTCCTTTTTTTTTTTGCATATTACTTTATCTTATGTGTATATATGCCTTAAGATGCGACGAGTGTCATTCATTCATGCAATTGAATACAATGGGAAAATGTGGAATCATATTCTATCTTAAAAAGAAATATGCTTAAGTTTTTAAAACCAACAACACTTTTTTATTGTTTTATTTCCAAAATGTTATTTACCTAGCATCGATCTCTATATTTTTGTTATATATACATATATCTAGTCCGTATATTTTGAGGAAAAATACAGACGTACTATGTTGTTCCTGATATATGTCCCATTGTATTTGATACGTTCTTTAAAGCCATTGAAGGAACATTGATGCTTGTAAATGTGGTAAAAATAATAATTAAATGTGGTCCGGCTGAAGACAAAAACAAAGAAAAACACATAAGTTTGGTGAACCACTTCTTAATTTGGCTAATACAAAAATACTAGATGTTGAGCAGGGGTAGTTGAAAGAAAAGTAAGTTAGTGTAGGTATGTTCTTTTTTTTTTTTTTTTTTTTTTTTTTTTTTTGTTGTCAAACGTTAGTGTAGGTATGTTAAGAATTATTTTCGCAACCCAATATGATCTTTAGGAAACATCCTATAGAACCTAAAAAAAGAAAGAACAAATCTGCATTTTTATACGTGTGTTTGCAACCCATTTTGACTCGAACAACATTTGAATTTTCTTCACTTATCATAAGCACATGATCCAACCATGCTTCGAAATCACTTTTATAAGTTTTAATATCAAAGTCCATTTAAATGCATCACAAACACTTTATATCGTAGTTTATCATTTATCTAAAATAGATGGGAATGCTATAAGGAGGATATTTTAGCTATCTAAAATGTTTCAAAAAAGTTTGCATTGATTTGTAGAAACGTTTTTGAATATAATTTAACATTAAATTCAAAAAAAAATAGATGGGAATGCTATTGCAATTGCGATGCTTTCACTAGACATTATGGAACAAAACAATCGTCAATATATCCGACTCGTCCAATATATGCCACCCGAACGATCATAACCATTGGTAACTATATATAATCATCGATTAGTTTGCCTGGACTAGGCATAACATCATATGTACATGAAACAAATTTATATGAAAAATATTTTAATACAAACAAATATTCAAATACATTCACAAAACTTGTACATGCTATTCATTATAAAGCATCTTTAAGAAATACAAAACAGATACTACGTTTCTCCTAGCTAATGTTGAGGCATTTTTGAATTGATGAGATATTTTGCAAGATTTTCACTATCGTTAGGACTTAGGTAACAATTGCTTTGGTATATATCTTCCGAGGATTTGGTGCAGCTATCTTTCGACGGATCCTTTGTTGAAGAGTAGATAAATCTCTTTATCACAAAAATATGCTATTAAGTCATTTAGGACACCCTTGTGGTGATTTACAAGAATCAAAATATATATGTCTTTTTTTTTGGTTTCGGAATTCGGAGTTGTAAGTTGACTTTTAACGACTAGATATCATGTTCTAAATAATTTCTCCCAATCCTCCTTGCTAAAATTGAGAAAAAATTTGGTGAGTTTTGGATACCATTGTTAGATCTTGGGTTGGGTAGACATGCTATGTAGTGATTTTCCGACTGAACTAGCCAACGACTAGTAAATATAGACACGCTATCGGGACATGTATTCTTGACAGGTTTGATGTCTGTTTTGATGTTGATACGGAAGCTAAGCCATCAAGAAGCTTTATACGGATTTCATTACCGATCATACCGGATAAAACTTTACCGCAACAAGTATTTGTATCATTTTTGAAATTTTGTTTTTGATCATTGTGTATTCTGACAGCACATATAGTATTATTTGAAATAGATAAGGTATTTTTTTCGTGAATGCATTCAATAGGCTCTCATAGTCGAATATAGACTGATCGAGACGAGTTGAGAAGTAAACTAAGCCCACGTCTTATTTCACTATCATACAATATGGTTATGGTCGGTCCATTTCATTTAATTCCCTCTCTTGTTGAAAAATATTTCATTTGTATTTTTTTTTTAATTTGTATTTTCTGAATTTTATATCAACTATTTATCGAATCCATGGACCATGGATATGAGATGATTACCACAATTATAAAACTACATTTAATGACAAACGATTCTTAAAACTGATTACTAGGATCGATACTACATCCTACCAATTGGTTAGTCATCGAACATAGTAATATTATGATTTATGAGCCGCTCTTTGACATGTTGCACTCAAATCTCATTAAGAAAACAAAACAACTTCGAAATATTCATGTTATTCTCTTAATTAGTCACCGAATTTGGTCTAACATCGACAAATGACTATTCGATTACACATAACCACTTAATATATATATATATATATATATATATTAAGTGCTCTACAAGAGGCTGCTGCTACGTTCTTATTTTTTTCAAAAAAAAGAAAATTAGAGTCTTTGCATTTTTTCTCTGATCAGAGAAAATAAAAACAAAATACTAATCGAATATATATAGCAAAATTATACATATTTATATTCCGAAAAAAGATTATATATGTTCGTTAAGTTTTTTACAAACTCTTGAACAAAATTATACCTAAATGAAAAAAAAAACAGTTTGATAACAAACATTACTTGAATGTTTAATCTGACTGCAACATCTATATATACCAAAACAAATGGACCATTAATCACCGATTTTTTTCTAACACCGACAAACATTAAAGTATTCGATTACAATCACATCAACTTTTTGTATAACATGAGGAAGTGGCTCTACAAGATGCAACACATACTCTAATTTTCTTTTATAAAAAGAAAAATAAAATTAGAGGTTGGACATTTTTTTCTTTGGAAAATAAAACAAAATCTTGATTGAATAGAAAACGATATATATCTAACTTTTGTAATAAGAAAAATATATACTTAATAGAAAAAAAAAAAAGAGTTTCATCATTATAAAATATATTCACTTAAGTTGATTGGGATCTTTGCCAAATGAGCTCAAGCTCTCGTGCAAAGTCTTTTTGTCGGCCGACCACAATGGTGATGTGGTCTTTGTCAGGGATGACGTGGACAGTGGCACGTGGCACTTTGCTCTTGACACTGTAGCTACACTCCACAGGAATGAGCTCGTCCTTGCCACCGTGGAAGATAGCAACGTCGCAGTCCACGTGGTCACGGACATGGTCGAGATACGACTCGAGCTTGGCTCCTGACCCGAAGATGATGTTGTGTAATGTGTGAAATGACCCATTATGTGTGTGACATAAGAATCCTTCTATCAAATACGTTCTCATCCTGCATACATAGTAAAAAGTTATACATATATTTGTTATGATATGAAACGCCAAAATGGAATTGAATGGGGTCAAATAATGGAGGAGACACGGTCGTTATAAGTCGCTTTCTATGTTTCAAGACAACTTTTTCTATTACATAAAGCTATTAGATTGCATAACTCGTCTATTAATTCCTAATATGGTATCACATAATTTATGTAAGAACTACTAAAGTGGACCAATCAAAGTTTATTTATATAAAGTAAAAAAAATTGTAGGTTCATTACATATAACAATTTCGACACGTCCATTTCAATGTATTGAATAAGATGAGTGGTTGGTTCATCAAACGTATAGACTTTTAGACATTTCGTTGTTCTCCAAATGGCCGAACCGCATGAACCGTGATCTTCGGGTTGATTTTGCTTATTCTAGTTTTCAAAATATTGTTGACGTTACTTATCTATTCTAGATGTTGCTTATTCTAGTTTTCAAAATATTGTTGAAGTTACTTATCTATTCTAAATGTTGCTTATTCTAGTTTCCAAAGACTCGAAACTTCTAGAGTTTATCACAAAAAGTACTATCTATTCTAATTAAATAGAAACGTGATTAAGAGCAAGTTTGTTTTTCTTTTGTTTAGGTTTCCATTTGTGACATATAAAAAACCTTTATATGATATAGATATGTACCTGTTTAGGGTGAGGAGGCGGGTGACAAATTCAATCAAGTGATGGTTTTTGATAAGGACAAGGCCAATGGTCCGGCCTAGGTGCTCATACCAGCTAAGTACCGATGCACCAAACTGCATCGGTGGCCAAACTTCCTTCCGAGCTACTTCCCTCATCACATATTGCGCTGGTTGGACTCCCTTTGGCACCTTGTAATATGGCTGCCATATTATAACTTCAGTTAGTTACGTCTTAAGTCCAAAATATTCATAGCTAAGATAAAAAACATACTTGACAAAAAAAGAATTTCCAAGGAAAAATCAAAATAGTACCAAATTTATTCATTTTTGGTTTGGCTGATATACTTTCTAAACATGAATCAAAAACACACGAACCAAAATACATATATTCCACACTTCTTAGACCAACTTATAAATTAAAGATATATACTTTTTTTTGGTTTAAAAATTAAAGATATATTATCAGGCATAATCTACTCTAAGCAAAAAAATGAAATAAGACCAATTCAAAGTAAATCGTGTATAATTGACTTACCGGAGCCAAAAGAGTAAGGGATTTGATAGCTCCTGGATGTTTAACTGCGAGTGCAAGAGCCAAAATGCAGCCTAAGGAGTGAGCTACTATGTGGAACGTTTTGAGCTTGAACTGAGAGATCACCGATTTCTCAATCATCTCCAAATGTTCTCTTAAAGTATATAACGAGTCATTTGGCTTAGGACTTCTTCCATAGCCTAAAAGATCGACTGCGATGAACCTATAGTTCGATTTGGCTGAATCAGAAAAATTTGGGAAGAGAGTCTCCGTCCAAAACGCGGATGATGATACGAAACCATGTATAAACACAACGTTGTCTCGGGCCTTCTTGTTATCTGCACATATTTAATATATTTCATTTATTTTAGTATATGTTACCTTAATATATTCCCCAAAATAAGAAAACTCTTGTGTATCCGATATCGGATGGCGACAAGAAAAATATAGTAATGAGTATATTAAATTCTAGTACTTTTTACCTAACAACAAAAATAACTTTTATATTGCATATTAACAAAATGCAGAACCCTTTGAATCATATAATTTGATAAGCTAATAAAAATGCTATAATTCTTGTAAGTAAAATTTATTTTTGTATATAATCGTTGATTTTTGTTTTTGTTTTAAGCTATTGTTGGCATTTTTACAACAAAGAACAAGTTTTCTTGCTTGGTGAGATTTATATCATTTACATTTATTGTGTGTATAAATGTACAAATAAATGTGGAAGTGGATAAATTAATTACCTTTGGGTTGTTGAACTTTGACAAACAGAGAATCTCTGTTGGAAGAAGTAAGCCAAGAAGTGCAGAAACTGCAATGGCAATCCGACCATCTTGGAGCTGTCGAAGATTTCTCAACCACCGTAGAATTCAAAGTCATCAATCTCTTTTTACGTTTACTAATCTTCTTCTTAGACTCATGATGATCACAAGATTCCACCACATTGCCTCTCATGATCAAACCCTTATAATTAAAACATTTCACGGACCTCACGAGCTTAGAGAGCCTCGTTAGAAGTGAAGGACCACGTGAGTAAAGCGTGTCCGAGATCTCATCGAAATGGATCTTACTTCTTGTTAGAGACACAACCTTTGAGTACCCGCCTCTTTCCGACACTATGATCTTCTCGGTCTTGGCTTGAGCCTCTGGTGGAGAAGAGCAGTAGCAAGGTTTCCTCTCGGACTCCAAGAAGTAATCCAAAGTCTTGTAAGTATAACAAAGCAAGAAATCGGCAATGTCGAGGAGAGCGAAGACAAAGAAGCCCACGGTGCGGTTGAGCCACCGTGCAATGCCCATGATATTGAAGAAGGGATTTGATATGAATCTTGGAAATGTGTTTTTGAGAGAGTTATATAAATTGATGATGATGATAAGAGAGAGAGGGTAATTTATAGCAGAAGACAGATATATGAATTTATTGTTTCATTTAAAATAAGGGAAACTTACTAGATTGACCCAAATAATGACTTTAATTACTAGAATGTCTCATAAAATATGGGGGTTAGACTGGTTATTTTCATGACGATAATACCCTTGCTCTCTTTGTTAGGAAAAAAAAAAAAGTCAAATTTACCCCTAAAATTTTTCGAAAAACGTCAGAAAAAAATTTAGGAAACTTTTTTGGTTTTTGAAAAGTCTGCTGGGTTCGTTATGACAGATTTATTTTAAATGGCAGACTTATTTATCAACGGCAGATTTTTTGTGACAGATTTTTTATCTCTCACAGACTTAATTTAACAGGTTGTGGCAGACTTAAGTTAACACCACAGACTTTCATCACTTTGACAGATTTATTAAAATTAGTGGCAGATTTATGTTCCTAGTGGCCTCAGACTTTAAATTTTCATAAAAATATCTGTCATCAAGTGACAGATTTGTTTTTGAAAAAATAATTACCTCTAATTACTAGAATGACTTAGTAGTGATAACAGATTTTTTTTGTGTTATGACAGTTTTTTTTTTAAAACAAAAAAAACTGTCAAGTGATAGCAGATTTGTCATTTAAAAAATAAAATTGCTAGATTGACTTACAATCGCAAATGAAATATTTCTGTGATGACAGATTTTATTTACATTACGACAGATTTAGGATTAGTTCAAAGAAAACTGTCACATTACGACAGATTTAGTGATGAAAAAAGAAATTGCTGGAATGACTTCGTATAGTGATGACAGATATGTTTTATGCAATGACAGATTTTAATTTTTATTCATGTTATGACAGATTTTTTATACATATTTGATGACAGACTTTTCATGATGGACTACATGACAGACTTTTTAAACACGACAGACTTTTTTGTTTTGAATTTCCATAACTGAAAAATAATAAATGACGAGATAATCTAATCGGCGGCGACTGCTGCTGTTATCCTCGAACAAAAGAGCACCGTCGTCAATGGCTGCTTCTCTAATCGGCGGCGTTTGCGGCTGTTATCTTCGAATCAGCGGTGGAACTTAATTTACGGCGGAATCGAGCCTTTGTCGGTGTCGCGATTTCAATTCAAGTCTCTCTCCGACGCTTTTGACTTAGGCTGAGAAAAAAAAAAGAGAAAGTCGTAAATATTAGGGTTAGGGAAGTGATTTTGGTCTTTGTTTGTGTTTTGTAATTAAAAAAACTGATGTTTTATTGTTTGAATTGTTTTTTTTCTCGAGACTAATACAATTAGATTGGGTTTTTGGTCATTTAACACAAAATTTGTGTTAATCTAGTAAACTGAAAATTTAGAGTGTTAATCTAGTTATTAATCTCCAAATTTGAGTCAATCTGGGTAATTTTCAGTTAAAATAATTTGCTGTCCAAAGTGATGAATTGGGTGGAGGTTGAACCTTTTTTTGCAAACCCTAAATTAATTATTTAATTTTCATTATACTTTTCTCATAATTAATATGTTTATAATTTGGAATGTACTATATTAATTTATGGTTTGAGAGACTTTTGAGGTCTAAAAGTACCAATTACTATGACTTACTAGTTTGTTCCTATGAAGATTTTGTTTTTTATATACTAAAGTATGAATGACAAGTGTTTAACTTGAAAAAGAAAAATTATTTAATGTGATTTAATATTCATGTAAATTGGGTTTTAAATTTTATCTTGCGCTTATTTTGGAGAGATTGTGGTATATTGGTTGATATGAAGAAAACAAAAATGTACCACGGTCGTATAGTGTACACCGGGGGACCTTTAACACTTAAATTAGAATACAACTCTAAAGCTTGAGTATTGGATAAACAGAGAGATAATTCCAATGCTTGTTTTTGAGTTCTAGTATTTCATATTGTTATTTGTGTTATTCGAATTTTTATTCAAGAATAACGAGTTCGGTTTTTAGGGCATCTTTCTTTTCGAAAACGATCTTTCGGATCGAGGATTAGCTGCATCATGTCAATTTCTTTGCCTTGCCTCCGACCGAGTTCCCTCCTTCCTCCTATTGGGGATCTCTTTGAGAGCTCAATTGAATTGCATGCTTACACACTTGTTCTCTTATATGAAATTTTATCATTTAATTACTTTTCCAAATTATTTGGGGAGATATGAATCTCCCGCTCAAACCCCTCCAAGGAGATTGTGTGGTCTCAAGGTTGAATCTGAAGAATAAGGATAATTATTACTTTTGTACCATCTTGGGAGATGCATCATATTCATATGCCATAGCATTTCAGTTTTCTATTTAATGGTGTAGAGCATTAGTTTTTTTTTTTTTTTGCATATTACCTTAAGGGAATCCCGAATAAAAGTGACGTGGAATGACGATTTATAAGAGGTCTATTTTGGGGTCGATATATCCATGTGCCACGACTTGAATAGTCATTACATAAACAAACAAATTTTATTTTAAAACATCTTTTAACATTATATATTTTAAATTTTTTTATAATTTAATAAAATAATTTAAAGGAAAATAAATTTAATATATATTTAGTTTATTTTGGTACAACAATATCTTCGAAATTATTTATATAAACGATTAAAAAACGAATTCGAATAAATACCATCCTTAGTTTATTTTTTATAAACATTGAGTGTTTTCTTACAAAGAAACCATTTTTAATTGCATTTTAAAAGTTTGGTTTCGGTTCGGTTAAAATTATTTAAAATATTTTGGTTTCGGTTCGGCTTGGTTTAAAAACGTAAAACCATTATTTTAGGTATGTTTTTTTTATTATTATAATACCATTTGTTTGGTTTTCTTTTAATCAATTTTGTTATATATTTTTTTATTCTTCTTAGTTATAAGCTACATGAATAAAGTTTCTCAATCTCATGATATTTTCTTAACAAAGTTTTTATTAATACGTGTTCGAGAAGAGGAAATAAATTCTTTGAAAGATGATATATTCATAATAATATTATGTTTACCAATGTAATTGATATATATAGTATATTGGAATGTACTTACCGTTTCACCAAATCTAAATTAAAGATGATACAATTCAAGATAAAAATCTAATGTTACTTTGCTTTTGAAAAAAGCATGGAATAAACTGAAAATAACCAAAATCGAGCCAAACCGAATTACATATCGTTTTATGTGGTTTTTTTTTTTATAAAACCAATTAACCTTAAGACTGAAAAAACCAAATTTGTTTTCTACTGAGAATTCGAAATTTTGTTTTTTCTTTTCTTTAATTTTGCTTCACTTGTTTATCGACATCTGGTAATTACAATTGCAGTTGATTCGAGGGAAAAATATATTTAGAAGACGAAAACTGTCGATAAAAATAAAGATAAAGTTTATTTTTTTGGCTATTCAGTCATTGACACATGACCTTCTTTCGTGTGATGACGTGGCGGAATGATAGAGAGAATTGAGCAACTTTTATATATATGATTTTTTTAGTGTTGTTTTTTTTAATAATTCAAATGATTTTAAAAGCTTTCTAGGTCCAAACACTAATCTTGGGGTCCGGGAAAACCATTTGTCTAATGTTGTTTGAGAAGAAGAAAATAGGAAGAAGCGTGTTCGATGAGTCACATGTGCCATTAATTAAGCCCTTTGCCATCACTCTCTTTCACTATTAACCGGTCCATCTAAAAGACAGCCTAGCCTAGTTTGTTGTCCTATTTATAACATTGATTACAAACTTGGAAGTCAAAAATCGAGATATTCTTTATAAGTAACTTAAGATTATTTTTGAGATCTACAAGCATCATGTAAATGTCATAAAAGTCGAGTTTATGTGCACACAAGAGGAAACAATTTTTGTGTTAATATAAACAAAAATAAATATATAAATAACAATTTTTATGCTACACGACCAACAAAGTAATAATAGTGTACGTAGAAGAACCATGTGCTATCTTTTGAACAAGTCATTCTATAACATACGTAAGCAAAAGGAATGGTTCAAAAAGTATTAACGTACTCAAGTTTATTTAACCAAACAAGTCTCTTTCGTATCTTCCTACCACATTGGCAAGGAAGGATTTGAAAAAGTTAAAAATGGATTTCACTTCTAGATGTTCTCTCAAGCCTTTCAATTTCACTTTTCTTCTCCTTTGGCTATCACATTTTCAGGCTGCTCAATCTTTCACAAACTTCATATTTGGAGACTCATTGGTAGATGTTGGAAACAACAACTATATCTTCACATTGTCGAAAGCCGATTCTTCGCCTTATGGCATCGATTTTGGACCTTCCAATGGCCAACCCACGGGAAGATTCACTAATGGTCGAACCATTTCTGATATCGTTGGTATGTACGTTTATTTTAGAGGTTATACGTACCTAGAGCGTAGATCATTTTTTTGTGGTATATGTGATTTGACCCCTTTTTCGCATTGGACTTTTTTTTTACAAGTAATAGAATCTAAAACATAGATATGACTATGTTTTTCAACATATAATAATAATTAGTATTTTATTAATTCAGAAAGCTATGTAATTAGATATAAATGTGCATGATTTAGCGGTTAGTTACAATAATATGAATTTAATTCGATCTAAGTATCTAACAGAACAAGACCCTTGTACACACTTGAAGTCAACTATTGATAAGTTGACTCTTCTTGAAGCATGTAAAGTCATAACTGGATTGGGATTGGACCAATAAATTAGTTAAGAGTTATTAAAAACTTGTAATGTAAGAGAGAAGTCAAATGCTAATTCCATAAATGCAACATTCATGGAGTTTGGTAAGGAGTTCTATTTAATTTTAATAATTTTGTAAACCATTTTGAATTGGTCGTAGCTCTCTTCAATCACTAAATGTTTTTCTTAGTTTAAGATGATGCCACTCTGTGTTTGGGAAAAATATCGTTTAATAGCCGAACTTTCAAAAAATGGCCGTTTAATACGTGAACTTCTTATATGGCCAATTTAAACATGAAGTAAACGTTGACCGGCCAATTTAAACATGAAGTATTCGTTGACCAGGCCAAAAACCACACGCCGTTATCTGTCGTTAACAGATCCGATAATAACCGTTAACGATTCTGTTATTACCTAAAACGTCGTTTTAGGCTTAATCGAAATCCCTAAATCCCCAAATCGACGTCGTTTTCTTCGTTTTTGACGCCGGCCACGAGCTTTGTCTCCGATATTCGGTTGAACTAGAATTCCATCTCTGCCACCTGGCTCTGAAACGCTTCCGCCGGTAGAGCTTGAACTCCGTCTCCGACAACAATCTCAGATTCGCCTCGAGCTTCAACTCCAGCATCCACAACACTCTCTGCTTCGCCTCGAAAATCGGCCTTAAAGTTCTAATTTTGGGGATTTTTCAGAATTAGGGATTTGAAAATCAATTTGGAGATTTTTGGGGTTTAGATTAAGCCCAAAACGACGTCGTTTAGGCAATAGCGGAATCGTTAACGAGAGTTAAACGGCTGTTATCGGATCTGTTAACGACAGATAACGGCGTGTAGTTTTTGGCCTGGTCAACGAATACTTCATGTTTAAATTGGCCGGTCAACGTTTACTTCATGTTTAAATGGCCATGTAAGAAGTTCACGTATTAAACGGCCATTTTTTGAAAGTTCGGCTATTAAACGACATTTTTCCCCTCTGTGTTTAGTTATTTTACACATAATATATAACCATTAATCATATAATATAAGATAGACTAATATATGGTTTATTTGAATAAATTAAAATTAAAACATTAGGTGAAGCCTTAGGAGCAAAATCAGCACCACCTCCATATCTTGAACCAAACACTGAGGCTAACACAATTCTCAATGGAATCAACTATGCTTCTGGTGCGGCTGGAATCTTGGACGACACTGGACTTCTTTTCGTAAGCTCCATCTATTAACTTTTTATTTCAAAAAAATTGTGTTTATAAACCGTGTGAAACGAAAATAAAATTATAAAACAAGTTTTTTATTTGTTATGAAACGAAAATTTTGCGAATATGTGACAGATCGGGAGAGTTCCGCTAAGAGAACAAGTGACTAATTTTGAGAAGAGTAGAGAATATATGGTAAGAGTGATTGGTGAAATTGGTACAAAAGAGATGTTGAAGAAGGCAATGTTCACAATGACAATTGGTTCAAATGATATATTGAATTATATTCAACCATCAATACCTTTTTTCTCTCAAGACAAACTCCCCACTGATGTCCTACAAGATTCCATGGTCCTCCATTTAACCACACATCTTAAGGTAATAAAAAATAGTACATTACTATATAGACAAAAAAATGCTACATATTCGGATACCTTGACTTGTCTGAGTCAAACAATTATTATGATCATTTGTTATCATCACTTATTCACTTGTGTCCAATAGTAGATTCGTGGTTAAATAATAAAAGGAATATCAATGGGTCTATTTATGCCTTCGTTTTTCATAAAATATTTTTACGCAAAAAGACAAAAAGTTTTCATAAATATTATTGCTAATTGTACAAGTTTTTGTTACGCTAACAATTAACAAAACGTAGACGTAAACACAATCTAAACCGGTGTTAATTGCGTGTTTAAAGCGATTGCATCAGCTAGGAGCTAGGAAGTTCGTGGTGGTTGGAGTAGGGCCACTAGGTTGCATACCATTTGCTCGTGCCTTGAATTTAATACCAGCCGGAAAATGCTCCGAACAAGTCAACCAAATAGTCCGAGGTTATAACATGAAGCTTAGACACTCTCTTAAGACACTTAACACTGAGTTAAGATCTGAAGATTACAACACTACATTTGTTTACGCCAACTCTTACGACCTATTCTTGAAACTGGTTTTGAACTATCGACAGTTTGGTACGGATTAGTTTTTTGTCTGATTCTAGTAACGACCCATCACTGATTTTATTGATTAAAATCTATTGAACATTTAGTTTGAGCTTTTTGTTAGGCTTGGAGAATGCAGACAAGCCTTGTTGTGGCGGCTACTTTCCACCATTTGCATGCTTCAAGGGACCGAAACAGAACTCAAGCCAAGCGGCTTGCAAGGACCGGTCCAAGTTTGTCTTCTGGGACGCGTATCACCCAACCGAAGCTGCCAATCTCATTGTTGCCAAAGCACTTCTTGATGGTGACCAAACTGTTGCTACACCTTTCAACATTCGTTATCTTAACGATCTTTAATTACTAACATAATATCCGTGTGATTCATAACCACATAAATATAATCAGTCACATGTAATGCACATCAATAACCTAAAAAGCTATAATTTTCTTAAGAAACATCACAATTCACAACAATATAAAGAGATTCCACTGAACCAAACTGAAACCAAAACTAAGACTGAAATAAGCGGACTATAATCCGCAATAAACTCATTAGTCACCAGCTGAATGAATCCTTGGTCTTAGCAATCTTGGTTTTGTATGAACTCTCTATTTCTTCCTGCAGACATTGCATTAACATATTATCACTCTTCCAATTACTACATCAGAACCGTTTTACATAGTTTTCGGTATGATCAAGCACCGATTTCAAAACCGTGGGTAAAAGTAGAGCAATGAGAGATTTACCTTGCAGGATTTAAGTAACGGTTCTAGGAATGAGGATCTGAAGAACTTGATTGATTTCCCAAGTAAACTTCTATCTGAATCTGCAGGTGTTAAATAACTGATATTAACTATGCTAGTAAACTCTAATCCAAAACAATTCAACATTGATTGTATTTGAGAACATACCATCATCATCCACATCCATTCTGAGGCCACCTGAATTGATTTCTTCTATTAACTGAAAATCATTAGAAGATGAAGTATAAGCTTAAGGAAAAATATCTCTATGATGAACTAATTCAGATCCACACTCTAGCGTATCACACTATTTATTATTTTACCTGTGAAAGAGTTGGAACTGCCAATGGATCAAACTCATCGCAGTTATTCGGGTCTATAGGAACACACACACGACCTGAAAACGAGAAGACATTTCTTAAGAATTTGAGCTCACATCCATATGTTGAACTAAGTATGAACATGAGTCTAATCAACTGGTATGATATATGCAAGAAACAATGAAAGGGACCTGTTTTTGGATGGACGCAGAAGGGTGCTTTAAGCAAATGGTTCATTTGTTTTGAAACCTGAAATAAAAGAAGAAACCATACAACTAAACAGTCACTTAATTTGTCAGCTGCTATAAGATCTATTACAGCGAGGAAATATCTTCCATAATAGCACAATGGGTTTATGAAAATTGTAGTATAAGAACAAACCTCCAAATCAATTCGAGGATACGTAAAGGTGAAGACAATTTCTTCTACGCATGTCCGCAGTGATAGAGCCTAAAACATTGAATACAGGATAGAAAATGAGCAAATCTACGATTCAAGTTCATCAAGCTAAAAGCTGAGTGAAAGACAAATAAGGTTTTCACAACACTTAACATACATGTTTTCAATTCATTTAAGACATTACACACCTTGTTTTTCTTCGATTGAAGCGTCTTTTTAAGCTGCTCCCACCTTAAACGGCTGGTGGCTTCTTCTGATAGAGATGATCTCGCAGAATTCTCCCACTTTCCTCTGAGGTCTGATTGAATATCTGTCATGAAGATGTAAATCATTGTAAATGACCAAACTGAGGTTAGGACAGAGCGTAGGATAGAAAAATACATCAACATCCTTTCATACCTTCATCTGTAATCATCCCAAGTATCTTCTCATACTTTTCTTTGCTTGAGAATATACTTTGAGTTGCTTGTAACTCACCCTCAAAGAAATTCTTAAGAAAGTCCACATATGATCTCCTGAAATCCCAAAAGGAATTAGTAATAAAGACAGTGATTTTGATATCAGAAAGGCAGAGGTGATGGAGAAACCCGTACGCAAGAAACGGATGAAGAGAATGACCCATAAGATCAACTTTTTTTGCATTGTTTTCATTTCCCTGTGTCACATAGACAATAATTAAACTCAGAGAATTTCACAATGCCATAAACCAACAAAATAAACCATAATTTAGCTCTTGAGAACACTACCTTATAAACACGGAAGTATTCAGCAACTGCTGATCTTTGTTCATTAGTCAACCTGCAAGATTTAATCACAACGTTTCATTTCATAAAACAGAAGATGAAATGCAGAAAGTGATTCATACACCAAGCGAAGTGAATAACAATGTTAGTAATTGTTTCACCTTCGAGCTTTAGCATCACAAACCCAACAGTGAACTCCACGACGTCCACTGAAGACCCAGAGAATATGTTTGAAACCAAAATCCTCTGCAATTGGCAAGACCAAAATGAGTGACTACAAGTTCTTTCTATGATAAGACCAAACAGTCTTGAACATTGACAAAAACTAGATCAAGCAGTGAACTCCACAATGATCTTCACGTTACAGGGGCTATAAATATTACAAAAACTCATAGGGATGGAAAATCTCAGGAACACTACAAACTCTAGTTGTATCATCTATTTGAAAGTTAAGTAAACATTTGTGATACCTCTTAAGGAAGTATCAATGACTTTGATAGCAACTGTCATTAAAGGCCAACACTTGGAGCAAACATCGGCTCCAGAGCAACAGTATCTAACATCATCATAATCTGTTATATCCTAAGGAAACAACATATTCAAGTCAAGCAACAAAAACAAACTACATAAGAACAAAAATACAAAACCAATTCCAAGAAATTCTTAATAAGATATTAAAACTCACAATATCAAAGACTAACTCTCTCTCCACAGGAGTAAACAAATTAGTTCCACTATGTGCATAAGCATGTCTCTTATCTGGCTGAAAAAAAACATTCATAAAACTCAAATAAGCATGACGATTTCTAAAACATAGACCAGCAACAAAGCTTGAAAAGCGGATTTTGCGACTTACATCAACGCTATACACAGCACCAATATCAATCTTGTATGGAAAATTCGATTTGATAGCATCTTCCATAACTGAAGCATTCTTGAAAGACTTATACCGCAAATAAACATCGTTTTCAAGCGTAAACGAGAATTCTCTTCTACCAAAGTAGTATTCATCACAACCAGGATGTTTCCCATCTACAAATCCACAAAATATACAAAGTTATAAGCTTTCATATTTGAAACAAACAAACAAACAAAACACAAGTAAAAATATGTATGTACCGTGTCCGTATGAAAGCCATTTGTGTATATCAGTGTAAGGAAAAAGATTTCCTGCAATATGTTTGTAATAAGCAAATAGATTTGATATATGAAGACAACAAAAACCAAAAATGTGATAAATTTCAAAACTTGCCGTAGTAAATCCGGAGGTAATGAACATTGAAATCGTTTTCGATTTTGGGTTTTGGGTCATCAATCATCATATCTTCTCCATTGTTTTCAATCTCTTCTCTCGTCATCGATTTTAGGGTTATTCACTATCTGGGCAGCTAAAAGAAACGAATTTTTTTCTAAGTAGAGATTCTCAGAAGCAACAAAGTCGGATTGATTCATATACTGAAACCAAAAGAGTTAGAAAACAGAAAGCTTACGAATTTTGAAGGAGAAGCTTGACGGAGAACAATGTTGATTAGGAAGATTGTGGCATTTTGGCTGGAACTTGAGCTTTTGGGAGATTTTGGAAATAGCGGGAAAGAAGAAAGGAATTAGGGTAAATTTGGCGGGGGAGAAAAAACATTGGGCCTAACTGTAGTTATGGGCTTGCTTATTTAGGCCCGTTATATTTTTGTAGCTTTAAATGATTAAATCATTCAAACGTAGATAAAATCAAAAACTTTTCTATCATTTTCTTTTCATTTATTAGTCTCACTGATTTTTCAACTAACCTATTATTTTGTTTTCTTCTGCACAGAATTATATTCCTTCTATCCATTTTTTCCTTCTTTATAAAATAAAAAGAGAATATATAGTATTATTTAAAAAATTCAATTGTACAATTATAAAATTCACTATATTTATTACATAGTGAATTTACTTTTTAATTATAGGTTTTATAAATTCTTGGCCTTGTTTAGATTAATTTGGGATGCAACTATTTAAAAAGTAATGATTTTGCTGTAAAATATTAACTTGTCGAGATTCGAAATTTAGTTTTTAGACCGTTTTAAGCTAAGCGAAGGACAAAAACGTAAATTAACAATTCCCTCAGCTTTCTTCTTCCTTGCCATTACTTCTTCTCTCTAGCTAGATCCACAGTAATCAAAATTCTCCGGCGAGAAATTTCCACTGAGATTTTACTCTCTCTCTCTCTTCTTCACTCTCTGCCAAAGGCTCTCATCTCAGATATGAAGATTTCTCGAGCTCCGATCTCTGTTTTCGTACTCTTCTTGCTCTCCACTGTTTTACCTCACCATCTCTCGCTCGGAGCTCCGATTACATGCTCTGGTATAGTTCCGATGAAGCACAGACACGAGATGCTATCGATTTCGGATTTTGGAGCTGTCGGTGACGGAAAGACCTTAAACACCAACGCATTCAATACAGCGATTGATCGGATACGAAACTCCAATAACAATAGCCAAGGAACGCTTCTTTATGTGCCTCGTGGTGTGTATTTGACTCAGAGCTTCAATCTTACTAGTCATATGACTCTTTACCTCGCAGATGGTGCGGTTATTAAAGCCGTTCAGGTGATTTAGTGATTATTGTTTGTTTGTACATTGTAATTTATGTTTGGATGTGATTTCATAGAATTGAATCATGGAAAGTGATTGTTTGGTTATTTTAGGATACGGAGAAATGGTCTTTGACCGATCCTTTGCCGTCTTATGGAAGAGGACGGGAGCGCCCTGGACGAAGATATATCAGCTTTATTCATGGAGATGGACTCAATGACGTTGTTATTACAGGTGAGGTTGGTTCGGAGATGATTTTGTGTCCGCTTAGATGTCGTCGAAATGTATCTTCTAAATCAGATTGTATGTCAATGCGTTTGCTTAGGCAGAAATGGGACGATTGATGGCCAAGGAGAGCCTTGGTGGAACATGTGGAGACATGGAACTCTAGAGTTTACTAGACCGGGTCTCATCGAATTCAAGAACTCAACAAACATCGTCGTCTCTCACGTTGTTCTTCAGAACTCCGCTTTCTGGACACTTCATCCGGTTTATTGCAGGTTCACAATCTCTAACTTTGTAAGCATCTCATGAACTTGGCAATTAGTACAACTACTCACTATCTCTTTTCTTACAGTGATGTTGTTGTTCATCATGTTACCATTCTCGCTCCAACTGATTCCTTCAACACCGATGGAATTGATGCAGGTTTCATCAGTTTCTCTTGCACTTAATCAAGTCTGTTTTCGTTTCAAATCATGACTGATGTGTTTACTAATTGCCACAGATTCAAGCTCTAACGTCTGTATAGAAGATTCCTACATATCTACTGGTGATGACCTTGTTGCCGTGAAGAGCGGTTGGGATGAGTATGGCATTGCCTACAACCGTCCAAGCCGTGACATCACCATCCAACGCATCACTGGATCTTCCCCATTTGCTGGAATAGCCATAGGAAGCGAAACCTCTGGCGGAATCCAAAATATCACAGTGGAAAACATCACTCTGTACAATTCTGGTATCGGCATCCACATCAAGACAAACATTGGCCGAGGAGGAAGCATCCAAGGGATAACAATCTCCGGGGTTTACCTGGAAAAAGTCCGGACCGGGATTAAGATCTCTGGCGACACCGGAGATCACCCAGACGATAAATTCAACACATCCGCTCTTCCCATAGTAAGAGGCATAACAATCAAGAACGTATGGGGAATCAAAGTCGAGCGTGCTGGTATGGTTCAAGGATTAAAAGATTCACCTTTCACTAATCTCTGCTTCTCCAATGTTACATTCACCGGAACAAAAAGTTCTCCGATATGGAAATGCTCAGATGTCGTAGGCGCCGCCTCCAAGGTCAACCCCACGCCTTGCCCTGAGCTAACCGCAACCACCCAACAAGGTGGTTCCTGCGAAAACCAATCCTAATTCTCCAAAAGCTAAGAGACTACATGTAGATTAATGTAAGTTTTATTGTCATCTTCATAACCAAATCAGTTATTATTCATATTTTCTTCACCAGCAATCAACACTTGAGACAATCTATATAGACTAATATAATCAATTATAGAATTTTAAGGTTTCATAAAACAAAATCATATTCTACTGAATTTGTTAAATAGACAAAATCTTCTTCTCATCATTTTCACATCATATGGATAATGATATTTATTTACCAGAAGATGCTTCGTTAAACGTATCTTAGATTCTAACACAACAAACTCGAGTCTTGTTCTTCTTCATCTTCTTCAGACCAAATGGTTAAGAAACTTGCGAATCTTTCTCTTGAACATATTCTCTTTACGATTTACCAAATTCACCGTAATCTTCTTGGAGCTATCATCCTCCTCCGTCGCGAAGCCCCCGACAAAGATCTTGATCGCCGGAATATCTGCGTCTGTACCTGTCCCCTTGACTTCTTCGCCGGAGAAGATCATATCGTTGCCGTAAGAGATCTGAAGACCACGTCCCAACAGCTCGTGGCACGGTCGGCGTTTGAAAGGAGCCGTCATCGTTAACGGACGTCTAGGGAAATGACGATTGATCGGATGGAAATTGACGAAATTCACCGGTACTGTGACCTCATCGGATCCGGTAAAGGTTAGTTTCGTGGAATCTGGATCGGGTTCGGCTGATGAAGTGGTTAGGCTTTCGTCGATGATGTCATTTTCCGGCTTGGTAGAAGCGACGGAGAGAGCCAACGTGAGGAACAAAAGAACGGTGACGGTAACGGTAACGGTGAGCGAGGCCATTGTTGTGACTTGTGAAGAAGGAAATCTGAATTGTGGAGGTTTTGATAAACGGTGTTAAAAGTTAAAACTATTATTAACGTTTTCTAAAATCGACAAAAATAGTTTTGGGCCTGTTTTTATTTTGTAAGCCCAACTTTTAATGGATTCAGTATCATTTGTTGGCCCAATTAATTTGGCGCGAAAATCAAATCCTTTTTAGGGATTTGAGTCTACTGTTGTCTGAGATTTCCAGGTTTCTCTATGGCTTCACGGAGGAAAAGAAGAAAGCTGAATGAAGAATCATGTACTGATAAACCAGAGATTGCATGTTCGCCGGTCGTCGTATTCGCTCACGGTGCCGGTGCTCCCTCTTCTTCCGACTGGATGATTAGGTACTACTAATCTTCTTCTGTTTGATTGATTTAGACACAGAGATTAGTCTGAATTTTGCTCTATATTTGTTGGTGGGTTTGGTTTAGATGGAAGGAAATGTTAAAGAAGAGATTAGAAGCTGTTGAAGTGGTCACATTTGACTATCCTTGTGAGTTAATTTTTGGGTGAATCGTAAAATTTGATTATTCATACTTGAAGCTTAAAGTGATTTTGGACTTGATGTGTAGATCTTGCTGATGGGAAAAGAAGAGTTGCTCCGAAAGCGGAGAAATTGATTGAGTTTCATTTGGATGTTGTTAAAGAAACTGCTGCTAAATTCCCTGGTCATCCTTTGATATTAGCTGGCAAATCTATGGGTTCTAGGTACAATTCTTCTTGTGTCCAGCTCAGGCATGTTGTTTTGTCGCGTACGTTTCGATGTTGAGTGTGATCTTATTATCACTTGCAGAGTAAGCTGTATGGTTTCAGCTGTGAATGAAGATGTTACAGCTGTGATATGTTTAGGATATCCACTTAAGGTTTGTGCTTTATGTCCATGAAAAGCCGATTCCCGTTCTTGTGCATGTATGAATGACCAAGGATATACGTTGTTTTCAGGGCGCGAAAGGTGTGATAAGAGACGAGACCTTGCTGGAAATGGGAGTCCCTGTGATGTTTGTGCAGGTATACTATGAATAAGTAACAAAACTCTATGTTGTTGCACATGAATGATTAAGGAAATAATTGAATCTTTGGATTGTGAATGGTTTTTGTATCAAAAGGGAAGCAAAGATCCTATGTGTTCTCTGGATAAGCTAGAAGCTGTTTGTAACAAAATGAAAGCTGTGACTGAGATTCATGTGATTGATGGTGGAGATCACTCCTTCAAGATTGGGAAGAAACACCTTGAAACAAAGGAGTTAACACAAGATGAAGTCGAAGATGTAGCTCTGAAAGCAATAGCCGCTTTTGTCTCCAAATCTCTTGCTCAAAGCTCATAATTATAGTCAAGTTACAGGTTTGTGTTCCTAATGCTGTCAATTTATGCCAACTTTAGTTGTCTTCATTTGTAATGGTAAACTGGAGTTTTGGTTAGGTAGTGTAGACTACTTTAACTAAGCATCGCTCTTGGCTTTGTGTGACGCGGCACCATTATCAGCCCATATATGTCTCTTGTGTGCCTTATCCAATTACTCAGGAAATCCCAGTAAAAAAAAACTAAAACTATTTAAAGATATCCAAATTAACCGAACATATCGGTAATTAGATTACCCAAACTATTTAAAATACTCCAAATTTAATGAAATACCACAAAATTAGGTAAAATGAGTTAATGGGTTAAGTACGTTCGGGTTTTTTGGTTACTCGTTCGGGTTCATGTTCGGATCGGATTTTTTCGGATACCCGAAGTTCCGGCCTCTAAAACCAGTTCGAATATCTTTAAAGATCAGGTTCAGCTTCGGATCGAGTATTTCATATAAAATTTATTTAAAATATTTTACTTTTAACATCTTTTGAGCTATTTTTCTAGTTTTTTCTGTTAATATAGTTTAAAATAAAAGCGGTCCGTGTTAATTTATTCTCCAATTATATTAAACCAAGGTATTTACTGAAATTTTCAGTCAATGCTAAAACGAAAAATTCATTCCTTTTTAGGAAATAAATCTACTGAAAATCCTAGTAATTAAACGATATTTCTCTTTTGTATTAATATACGTCTCTCTTAATTCCAAAACATAATCTTAAATCTATTAGCTCCACCTCTCATTTCTTGTATTCTTTATCTTGCAAAACAACCAAAAGACATGACGTCAGCGTTCGAGAAAACCTGTCAATAATCTCGAAGCGAGGTATTAGTGCTTACTCGAAAAGGTAAAAATCTCATATCTTCGAACTCTTTCAATATCTCAAGATTTTTGTTCGTTTCTTGGGTTGTAGATAGTGGTGGGCACGATTTGATACCCTGAAATTTGGTATACCCAGATCCGGATTCGTCAAATCCATGAAACATCTAACCGGATCCACCACTATCTGAATCCACAAAAAAGAAAAACTACAGTTGAATTAAAAATAAAATATCATATAAATATTTCAAAAAAAAAAAATCAAGGATATTGAAGATATTTTTATTGTTTTCAATTTTAAAAATTACACAAACTTTTCAATATATATATTTCTTAAAAATTCTAAGCACATATTATTATTATTATTTATTTATTTATTTATTTATTATATTTTTTCTAAGCACATATTACATTCTAAACATATAGGAATCACACGATATTAAATTTTACGAAGAAATGAAACTTATAAAATTTTATAGAAGAACTTAAACGTGTTTTTAATAAACCTTGAAAGTTGTATTGGACCTCACTGAAAGTCATGTTCATCTTTGTATCAGAAAATGAAGTCGAAAAAGAAGGACTTTGGTGGTGGTAGAGATATAATCAGCGGTTTACCAGACGAACTGATATGTCACATCTTATCATTCCTTCCAACTAAAGAAGCTGCTTCAACTACTGTTCTTGCCAAAAGATGGAAGCCATTGCTTCGGTCTGTACCGAGTCTTGACATTGATGACTCTCTCTGTTTCAATCCTCCAATGACTTACGAAGAAAGGACCACGAATGCTACAAGTTTTATGCGGTTCGTGGATGGGGTGTTGACTTTGCAAGGGAATGCTAAGATCAACAGATTCCACTTTAAGGGTGAAGATATCATCGATCAAATGTGGGTGTTGGAATGGATACCAAATGTGTTGAAACGTGGTGTATCAGATCTTGATCTAGACATATCTTCGCTTTGGGATAGTTTTGACTCGATGTTTTATCATCTGCCTCCAAAGATCTTTGTGAGCGAGACATTGGTTAGGCTAAAATTAAAATTTGTACAAGGCGTCAACATTAGTGTGGAAGGTGATGTTTCTCTTCCAATGCTCAAGATTCTCCATCTTGATTATTTCAAGATAGTAACGGGTACGTTTAACAAGCTTCTTTCTGGTTGTCACGCGCTCGAAGAATTATTGCTGTATAATTTGATGTGGGATAAGTCTTTGGAGCCTGGACCCTTCTTTGTGAATGTGTCTATCCCAACTCTCAAGAGACTAACGTATTGTCGTTTTGAAGAGTTTGATGAGGCTGAAGATTTTAACAAAAGTGTGTCATTGTCAATATGTGATAATCCTAATTTGGTCTACATAGAATACATTGATTCTATTGCGGATAGGTATCAACAACAAGTGAGTCTTGATTCGCTTGTTGAAGCTAGTCTCGGACTCCGGCTGAGATCTGATCTGGTCTATAACCAAAGGTATCATGAAACAGAATATTCTATGTCATTCAAGGAAAAGAGTAATGTAACAACTCTTCTGACCGGAATATGCAATGTCAAGATCCTCTGCTTGTCTGATAACACTCTTGAGGTCAGTCCCATCTTTCTCCTACTCTTTTGTTAATTACTACTCAAAAAGTAAAAGAAGAAGAAACAAAACAATTTGGATATATATATATATATTGATTAGTCTTGTTTTTGTTAATAGAGCAATGCTTAAGGGCTTGACTTGATTTGTTTTTTATAGGTACTTGGTTGCTGCCGTGATACAATACCGGTTTTCAACAACCTCATTGAGTTAACTATTGAGACTAAACCAGATGGAATATGGAAATCATTGCCAGCTATGCTCAAGAATAGTCCAAATCTCGTAACCCTTGTTTTCGAAGTAATATACATACACAATCCCTTTAAATCAACCCTACCTTGTTTTTCAACACACTTAGATTCTGAAACTGTTTCCTTTATGTTTCAGGGAATGCATCACATATCTTCAGATAGATGTGAGGACGAAGACGGGTGCTTATGCAGATATCCTACTGGTTTTGGGGTAGAAGTGGTTGCTCGTACTTGCCTATCATCAAGTCCGGTCAAGGTTCTGAAGATATTGAACTTTGGTGACATTTGTGATGATCATGAGGACGTTGAAGACGATGATGAAGATGAGGAATTTGTTTATTGCTTAAGGGAGCAGATAGAGCATGTCGAACACTTCATATAGAAAATGCCGAACCTTGAGAAAGTGATATTGCACTACTATACATCAAGTGATGAAGATGTGATGATGAAAGTGTTCAAGAAACTTGAGAAGCTTCCAAGAGTAGCTTCAGCCAACTGCAAAATCCAACTAATCTCGGATAACCTCAGCTTATCATCTAATGCGTCCGGCTAAATGGAGTCATTGTCTTTAGAAGATCCTTTTCTCAGGCTACAAGGTTTGTGTAGTTGCTAAAATATCTAAACTCAATCCTATGATTATCTTTGATGACTTTTTTCTTTTCTTTTCTTGTTTTGGTTTTAGATCTAAACTCTTGTTTTACTTCCCTTAATGACTTGTGTTTAATGTTTCTCCATTTTCTTCTTATGATCTCATCTTGTGTTTGTCTCTCTCTCTTCTGCTATATTATGTTGAAGAAAATTAGCACTCATTGTTCTCTTCTTGAAATGGATCACAATTTCTTGATTATAATGATTTACTGTAGATAAATCTGGTTCTGTATCTTTGTTTTAGCTGAGAACATTGACTCATTTGTGGACCTGAAATTGAAGTTATGAACTTAAATTGTCTTTGTTTTAAGCTTTATCTGAGCCTGAGCAATAATATTAATTTGTAAGTCAATGTTGAAATACAAACCGGAGCATTGTTACAACCGAACATTGATCTCATCTTGAATATGAAATAAATAAAATCATAACATTATTGATCTATCCCAGCCTGCGAATTCATTACACTAAACCATAGGCTCACCAATGGGTTCCTCCGCAAACAACAGAAACCTCAAGGCCTCGAGGTTGCCTTGTTTCACACGCTAAGTAAATCCCCCTTGGTCCAAACAAAACAGTATAGAGGAAGAGTTCAAGTAACCAAACACAGCTTCATCGCCTTCTATAATTAACGTAGATGAAATCGATTCAAGAATGTTGTTGTTCTTGTGTAGACTGGAGATTTGAAGCAATTGATTCAAGTCTCCAATCAAATATCTCTACAAAGTGAAGATAGATGTCATAGGTTGTTCTTTATAATTGTATCTTTACTTTTGCATTTACATGGTACAATCATGTGTGTTTTTAGATGAAATAAAAAAAATTTAAAATATTTTTTTAAATACATATATATTAATCGTAAACATCAAAATGTAAATGAATATTTAAAAAGTTTAAAACTAAATAAATATCTATATTGTAGTAAGAATTTATACATTAAATAAGAAGGATATTTTTTAAGTATTTTTTAAGAGTTTATATTTTTTAATCTGCTTAATTATAAAATTTCATAATTTAATTTATAACAAATTAAAGGTGTCTATATATTAAAAAAATAAAACAAATTTGACAGCTGTGGTCGAGATGACAATGTATCAATAGACAAAATAATTACTAGACACTCAAAAGACATCCAACACATTTACTTACATCAAGGTTACGGACACCGTTGGATCAAAATTATGTTTAAAGATCACATTATTATTATTATTCATATTAATTAAATTATTGAGACTCTTGAGACAAACACAAAGAGAAAACCAATCGTCCCTTCTGGCGACGATTTAGATAAGAAACCTCACAATTTGTTTGCTTCACCTTTTGTTTGTGTTTCTTGGACTCTGCTTTGATACTCTAAGTAAGTTTTCTCCATTTTCTACTTATGATCTCACTGTTCATGTCATATATGTCTCCTTTGTTTTGGTTTTGTGGGTACTTGTTGTTTCTTAGGTTATGTATCTTAATGAAACCTCAAAGACCCTGAAACTGGTTTTGACTTTTGGAATCCTTTTTCTTACCGGAGTTTCATGTCTTTTGTTCAGGTTTTAAGTGTCACAAAATGGGTTCGAAAAAGAAGGGTTTTGATGGTTCTAGAGATATAATCAGTGGTTTACCAGACGCAATGATTTGTCACATCTTATCATTTCTTCCAGCTAAAGAAGCTGCTTCAACTACTGTTCTTGCCAAAAGATGGAAGCCTTTGCTTGCTTTTGTACCAAATCTTGACTTTGATGACTCCATCTATTTCCATCCTCGAGAAAGTAGTAAGAATAATTCTAGAAGCTTTATGGCTTTTGTGGATAGTGTATTGGCTTTGAAAGCGAAAGAGAATGCTCCGTTGAACAGATTCCGCCTTGAGTGTAAAGATGTTGTCAATGAATATCGAGTGTTGAATTGGATATCCAAAGTGTTGAAACGTGGTGTATCAGTTCTTGATTTATGCATCCCTTCGTCTTGGGATGGTATGGACTCTTTTTATACTCTTCCACAAGATATCTTTGTGAGCAAGACATTGGTTAGGCTAAAGATAGATTTTGAAGATGGCGTTGGCATTGATGTGGAAGGTGATGTTTCTCTTCCGAAGCTCAAGATACTCCATCTTGATTATTTCAAGATAGAAACGAGTACGTTTAACAAGATTCTTTCTGGTTGTCACGCGCTTGAAGAATTAGTGCTGGTTGATTTGATATGGGACGATTCTCGGGTTAGTTTGATGTCGCGGGAGCTTTGTTCCGTTACCGTGTCTATCCCAACACTCAGGATACTGAAGTTTTGTCGTTCTAAAAGATTTGATGAGGATAATGATAGTGTTTCATTGTCATTTGATAATCCAAATATGGTCCACCTAGAATATTTTGATACTATTGCGGATAGGTATCAACAAGTGAGGTTTAATTCGCTTGTTGAAGCTAGTCTTGGGCTTCGAATGACATCTGATCTGATCTATAGGCCAATGTATTCAACTGACACTTTTCTGGAGTCCAAGGAAAAGATTAATGTAACAAATCTTCTCACCGGAGTATGCAAGGTCAAGATCCTCTACTTGTCTGATGACACTCTTGAGGTCAGTCTCATCTTTCTCTTAATCTTTTGTTAATTGCCACTCTAAAAGTAAAAGAAGAAGAAACAAAACAATTTGGATATATATATTGATTAGTCTTGTTTCTGTTAATAGAGCAATGCTTAAGGGCTTGACTTGATTTGTTTTTTATAGGTACTTGGTTTCTGCCGGGATAAAATACCGGTATTCGACAACCTGATCGAGTTAACTATTAAGACTGCACCAGATGTAGGATGGAAATCATTGCCAGCCCTACTCAAGAATTGTCCAAGTCTAGAAACCCTTGTCTTCGAAGTACCTTACATATACAATCCCTTTAAATCAACAGGTGCCATGTATTTCATCACACACTTAGTTTTTGAAACTGGTTTCTTTATGTTTCAGGGACTACATCACAAAGTTACAAAAAGATGTGACGAGGAGGACGGGTGCTTGTGCAAATTTAGTAGTGGGTGGATGACTCGTTCTTGCCTATCATCAAGTCCAGTGAAGGTTATAAAGATATTGAAGTTTGGTCATTTATATTATGATGATGAGGATGAGGATGAGGATGAGGATGATGACAACGAGAATGATGAAGATGGTGCATCTTATGATGAAAATGGTGCCGACATAGAGGAGCAGATAGAGCAAGTCAGGCAATTCCTAGCGACAATGCCAAATCTTGAACAAGTGATATTGTACTACGGTACACCATATGATGAAGATGTGATGGAAGTATCGAAGCAACTCCACGAGCTTCATAGAGTAGCATCAGCCAAGTGCATTGTTCAAATAATCTCAGATAACCTCAGCTTATCTTCTACTTTTCCCTACTCTTCTTGAGAAGATCCTTTTCTTTAGATTCTCAGCCATAGATCAGGCTAAGAATAACTAAACTCTCTTCAAGATCCTATTGTTTCTATCTTTTGTTTGTTCTTCTTTTAATGACTTGTGTTTAATGCTTTCTCCTTTTGACTCAGAATGGTGATCATCTTTTGTTTGTCTTTCATGATCTTCTTGAAATGGATCACAGTTTGTTGATGATAAATGAATTTAATTACGTTGCTATAAATTAAGCACGTTAGTGCATATAAAAAGTATTTAACAGACTAAATCTGTATCTTGGTTTCATCAAGTTTAATCCTCATGGTGGATTAAAAACCGTGTGATGATCTTGATTTGTAAGTCAATGTTGACATACAATTTTCTGAGCATTGTTTTACAGTAACACTTTTTTTTGGTAAGATTGTTTTTACATAACTGTGATCTCATCTTGAATGTGAAATAAATAACAAAATTAAAAAAAAAATGATGGTTTTTGTACAAAATTCTTAGCATTTGTAAAAATAATGAAATAGTCCTTAAGAGCGAACTCATCAATCATCACACTGAACCGCATGCTCACTGATCGATCCTACTGCTTGGTTATTTTATGAAAATGAAAAAAAATATTGAATTCACAATCTTTTTATAAAATATATCAAAAAATGCCAATAGAAAATAAAAGAATACTTGTATTTTGTGATTAAAAAAAGTTATACAACAAAGAAGAAGGATATCATAAAAAAAATGTTTTAATTGAACTTTGCTTATAAGGACCACTCGTTATAATTCAGTTTGACTCTTGAGAAAAAAATGCGACGATTTAAAAGAAAATAAAACCCTAACATTTCGTCTCTTGTTACCCTTTTGGCTATAAAACCCTGACTGTCAAAACTCAACCGTTGGGCTCTCTGCTTTGATAACCCTAGTAAGTTTTCTCCATTTTTCTTCTTATGGTCTCGCTGCTCATGTAGCGTATGTCTCCAAAGATTTGATCTTTTTTCGTGGGTACTTGCTGATTTTACAAAAAGACGAATCCTTTTGTATCTTGTTGTTCAAGTTGTAAGTAGTAATGGATCTCTCATTCTCTCTGTGCCTTTTGTTCAGGTTTGTCTCACTATGAAATCGAGAAAGAAGATTGTTGGTGTTTCTAGAGATAGAATCAGCGGTTTACCAGACGCAGTGATATGTCACATCTTATCATTTCTTCCAACTAAAGAAGCTGCTTCAACTACTGCTCTAGCCAAAAGATGGAAGCCTTTGCTTGCTTTTGTACCAAATCTTGACTTTGATGACTCTTTCTATTTCCATCCTCGAGAAAGAAGAAACATTTCGTATTCTAAAAGTTATGAAAGTTTTATGAGTTTCGTGGATAGTGTATTGGCTTTGCCAGCGAAAGCGAAAGCAAAAACTCCGTTGAAGAAGTTCCACGTCAAGTGTAAAGATGTTGTTGATCAATATTGGGTTCTTGAATGGATACCCAAAGTCTTGAAACGTGGTGTGTTAGATATTGATCTACACATTTCTTCGTCTCGCGATTATTGTGAAAACTCGAGTTTTTATCCTCTGCCTTCTAAGATCTTTGAGAGCAAGACATTGGTTAGGCTCAAGATACAGTTTCAGGATGGTGTCAGCATTCATGTTAAACGTGGTGTTTCTCTTCCCAAGCTTAACAAGCTTTTAACAAGCTTCTTTCTGCCTGTCACGCGCTCGAAGAATTAGTGCTGGTTAATTTGATGTGGAGTGATTCCTCGGAACCTGAAGCTTGCCCTGTGACAGTGTCTATCCCAACCCTCAAGAGACTAAAGTTTTGCCGTTCTGAAGATTTCTATGAGGCTGAATTTCATGAGTATGAAGACTATGATGAGGAGAACATTAACGAGGGAGTGTCATTGTCGTTTGATAACCCGAATTTGGTCTACCTTGAATATTCTGATGCTATTGTGGACAGGTATAAACAAGTGAGATTTGACTCACTTGTCGAAGCTAATCTCAGAATTCGAAAGACACCTGATGATCAGGCTGAAACAGACAAGATTAATGTAACAAAGCTTCTCATGGGAATACGCAATGTTAAGATCCTCTACTTGTCTAATGACACTCTTGAGGTTAGTATCATCTTTCTACTAATCTTTTTATTGACTACTTTTGTTTCTGTTAGTAGAGCAATGATTAAGGGCTTAAGTTTGATAATCCATAATTCACAACTGAGTGATCTTGTAATTGATTTGGTTTGTGTGTCAGGTACTTGCTTGTTGCCGAGAAAGAATACCGGTATTCGACAACCTAATCGAGTTAACTATTAAGACTACACCACATGTAGGATGGAAATCATTGCCACCTCTACTCAAGAGTTGTCCAAGTCTAGAAACCTTGGTCTTTGAAGTACTAACACATCCTTTACGTCAACTTCTAACACGTTTTTTTAAGCACACGTTTTTACACGATTCTTTTATGTTTCAGGGACTGTATCACAAATATACCAATAGATGTGGGGACAAGGATGGATGCTTGTGCAAATATGATGATCATTGGGGGACGAAGATGGATGTCCGTACTTGCTTATCATCAAGTTCAGTGAAGGTTCTAAAGATATTGAAGTTTGGTGAAACTTTTGATGATGATGACTATGATGATGAAGATGTTGAGTCTTGTGATGAAGTTGGTGGTGTCGTAGAGGAGCAGATAGAGCAAGTCAAGCACTTCCTAGAGACAATGCCAGATCTTGAACAAGTGATATTGTACTACGATACACCAAAGGACGAAGATGTGATGAAGGTATTCAAGAAACTTGAGAAGCTTCCTGGAGTAGCTTCAGCCAATTGCAATGTCCAAATAAAAGCAAAGAACCTCAGCTTATCATCTACTTCGACTAAACGAGGTACTCTTCTTTAGAAGTTTCTTCTTGTGGTTTCTCAGCCATTGATAATGTCTTAGGTTAAACTCAATATCTAAGATTCTCTTGTTTCTGCTTTATGTTCTTCCTTTAGTGACTTGGGTTTAATGTTGTTTTGTTCCTTTTGACTGGGAATGTTGGTTATCTTTTGTTTGATCTGTTCTTCTCTTCCATCGAAGAAACTTAGCACTCGTTTGTTTTCTTCTTGAACTGGATCACATTTTCTTGGTAATACTAAAAATGAGGCAAGCTAAGTGTTTTTGCTTTCGAGCCACAACAACATCGTCTGAAGCAAGTGGCTTATGCTTTTTGTCCACGCAATCTATTGAGGTTTGTGACTCGGTTATCCATCTAGCCCACTCATTTCTGGGCTTTATTTGGGCCTTGCAACCCAACATCCTTTTCTTACTATTTAACATACAATAAAATCTCTATAAATTAATAAATTGGGACCATAATATTTTCTTAAATTATAGCGATATTAATTTATTTAAAAATTAATATTTTGTAATTTATAGAAAGTTTTCTATTAATTGTTAAAAAAATTAAAAATATGAGTTAAAATAATGTGATCTAAATAAAATTAATGTTTTGGATGTTATAAATTTTCTAGTTTTAGACTCAAAAATATTTAATATTTCGAATTTTTTTTTTTTTACAATGAATAAGAAAGATTATAGAATTCACATATCCAAACGATATACATAAATTTAAATTTATAAATGGTGACATTCATTGTTGTATTTGAAAAACCTATACGACTATTAAAACAAAAATTATGCATATTCAAAATTTGAAAATTTATAGAAACTTTTGGCTATATTTATGAAAACACTAAAAATATGATATTTTTATTTTATTTTGGCTATATTTATGAAAACACTAAAAATATGATATTTTTATTTTATTTTGGCTATATTAATGAAAACACTAAACAATAAAACATGATTATTAATTTATGATATTTTTATTTTTTAAACCATATTTTTACATAGGGATTTAAAAAAAAAGATGAGCTTATTATCTTATCGATTATGGTTAATTTTTACACATGCCGACTCGGGACCAACTAAATTTGTTATTGTATCGTGTTTATTAATTTATAGAAGTTTTACTGTATTTCTCAAATGTAATATGAAAGAACTGAAAATTAGTTACCTCTCCATACCACTGTTCCCTTTTTTTTGTCACTTTCTGACTACTTTACCCATGTTTAATAATTTTGGTGAAAACAAGCATATCAATGCCTTGGTTCTGCATAAATTGACATTAATCCAAAATGATCAGATAATTTATAAATTAACGACTAAAAAAATGTAATACTAAGTTAAATAAACCATTAACCCGTTATAAATACATGTAACATTAAAGAATTTATTACCTAATTTTTTTATGGAGTAAATAAATTTTGGGAGACTCACAAAAATGCCCCTTTTTCAATACCCCTTTTCAAAAATGCCCCCTTTAACTGTCCATTTTTAAAAATACCCCTTTTTATATACAAAATGACTAAATTACTCTTCTTTTAATAAAAGATATCACAAATATATAAGGAAATATAACAAAATTAGGTCCATAAAATACAAAATATTTTTTAGAGGGAAAAGTGATCCCGCAATTTTTCCCGCCAAAACACTTGTAAAACCTTTAAAATACCTTGTAAAATTTTCCCGTAAAATTTTTTCCCGCCAAAAAATTTTTTTTGCGGGAAAAGTGATTCCGCAATTTTTTTGGCGTTAAATTTTTGGCGGGAAAATTTTTGGCGGGAAAAATTTACAAGGTATTTTAAAGGTTTTTTACAGGGTATTTATAAGGTTTTATAATGTATTTTAAAAGGTTTTATAACGTATTTATAAGGTATTTATAAGATATTATAAGATTTTACAAGCTATTTTATAAGGTTTTACAAGTTATAAGGTTTTACAAGGTACTATTTAAAATACATTGTAAAACCTTACAAAACACTTGTAAATACTCTGTAAAACCTTTAAAATACCTTGTAAATTTTTCCCGCCAAAAAAATTGCGGAATCACTTTTCCCGCAAAAAAAAATTTTTGGCGGGAAAAATTTTTACGGGCAAATTTTACAAGGTATTTTAAAGGTTTTTACAAGTGTTTTGGCGGGAAAATTGCGGGATCACTTTTCCCGCCAAAAAATATTTTGTATTTTGTGGACCTAATTTTGTTTCAAATAAGGGTAAAATGGTCATTAAAAATTAAAAGAGGGCAAACTTAAAAATGGACTCTCAAAGGGGGCATTTTTGAAAAAGGGTATTGAAAAAGGGGCATTTTTAACAATTTCTCTTAAATTTTTGTCTTATTGTTATTAACGATATGATATTACTTAACATGTTATTATTATTTTTATCGTTCATAATAATATATAGCGGTTATTAAATTTTTTAATCAAGCTAATCACATTAGCAAAAGAGTAATTATGCATAAATATGCATTTTATCATAATTATGTATAAATATGATAAATAGATATTTAACACATAATATATGAATTTCATAACTATATATAAATATGATAACTGATTTAACATGATAAATAGATAGTTAACACATAATATATGAATTTATTATGATATTATAGTAGTTAACATGTTAATCAAATAGTTATCTACACAAATATTATATTATATGTAACTCATTATTTTGTTGTATATGATATTATGATATAATAAATTTGTTAACATAATAAATTCATATTTATCACATAAATTATAAATTTATCGCGATACAATATGATTTAACACGATATATTTCTAAACTTATGGATATATATATATATATATATATATATATATATATATATATATATATTGTTATCATATTAACCTAGTAAATAAACATGTAACTCATAATATGTTCTTACCCTATTTGATGAACAATTTTATCATAATCAGATAAAAAATCATCGATAATATTTTTATTATATTGCTAAACAATATGTTATATACAGAGAGACATTTTTGTCCAACTTATATAAGTTGATGAGAGAGAACTAATTATATAAAAACTATAGATATATTCTTAATTTTTAGTCTTCTAGATATATAAATTAATATAGCCTTTCTTTAAAATGAAAACGGGAACATAGATGATTCCGTAGCACTAACATATTTCTTAAATCTATTTTTCAGTTTTCACTCCCCCCCTCAATCATATACCTCCAATTGTGAATTTAAACTTCTTCTGAGTGATAATTATTTACTATATTTTGCAGAAATTTACAATCTCTTTTGGCAAATATTTATATTATGTGATGAGGAATTATACGCAAAAAAAACATAAGATATAATAAATTTTGACAGAGAAAGTTTCACTAATTTTAATCTATAAAATTATATAGAACAATTTAGAAAATGTTTTTTAGAAGGAAAATGTTATTTCTTTAACAAGAAAAAGGACTTCACTAACTTGTGAAAAAAGCATCAAAGTTATTTAATTGTATCTTATAAATGATTTAAAAATATTTCTGATGAACTTTAATTTAAATTCTTAGCTAAAAAAAGATTATATAAATATTGTACTTTAAACATCTTTTGAGCAATTTTTCAAAGTTTATCTAAAAGATATTGTTTTAAATAAAATCGGTCGCTTTTATTTTTTTCAAGTTTTATGAAAATAAGGTCTTTACTTAAACTTTTAGTCAATGCTAAATATTTGTTTCGAAAAGATTATTACATTTAGGAAATAAATCTTTGAAAACCCTTGACCTCAAAAAGTATTGTTCCTCTTATATATACCTCTTCGAATTTCTCCGCCTCCTAATGTTTAACTGCCCTTATTTTTCAAAACAAACAAAGGACATGGCGACGGCGTTCGAGAAAAGTTCTCCTTAATCTCGAGACGAGGTATTCAGCGCTTTACTCGAAAAAGGTAATAATCTCATCATCGAACTCTTTCAATCTCTCAAAATGATTGGTTTTGTTTCTTGGTTGTGGATAGAGATGAGCACATATTAGTTTCAATAGAATTTTGGGATACCTAGATCTGGAACCGCCGGATCTGGACGGATCCGTGAAACAACTATCGAGATCTGGATCCGCCAATATCTGCGATTATCCAGATCCACACAATAATAGATAAAAAAATATATAGAAAGCTAATAGGAAATATCATATAAAATATCCGAATTCGGATCTGTAAGCTTCAAACATTTTCAGAATCGGATCGGATATCCCTGATATTTTGCATGTCCCTAGATGTGGATGATCTTGAAAGCTGTTTTATTTCATCGTTGTTTGAACTGAAATTGATTTGATGTGTTTCATTTACAGTTTCTTAACAAAAAATAATATTTTCATTTTTCGACTTGTATATAAACTTTTTTGTTACACAAGAAATTTAACATTTCGATGAAAAATAATTGTATATATTTTTCAAAAATCATATTTTATTTAAACTTCACTACTTTCAAAATATAGGTTGTTTTGCAAATTTCTATTTAAAATATCGGATGTTTTACAATTTTCTATGAAAATTATATATATATATATATATAATTAATATTTTGCAACTATTTATATTCTGCAGTCTTTGTTATATATAATTGTTTCAAAACAAAAACTACAGTAGAACCTCTATAAATCAATACTCGATAAATTAAGAAACACTATAAATGAATAAAATTGGCCGGTCCCAAGTCGGGCCAGTGTAAAATTTTGACAAAATTTGATAAGATAATAAGATAATATTTAATTCATAATCCATATATAAATATATTGTCCTATTAATATCATAAATTAATAATCAGATAAATTTACACACATACATATATATATATACATATATATATATTATAATTGTTAAACTAAGGTATGTTTTTAGTGTTTTGTTTTTTAAAAATTGAATTTCCGTTAGAACGCTTGTCTAAATTTTATTGAATAAAATTTTTGGTCAATTGTGGTTTAAAATTATAGTGTTTTAGTATACTCTTTAACTGTATCATAAAATAGTCAAGATTTTCTGTAAGTTTTTAATTTTTGAATATGCATCATTCTAATTTCGATGGTCTTATAGCTGTTAAAATACGAAAATTGAGGTCATTAATCATAAATTTGAATTAACGTATATCGCTTGTATAAGTGAATTCACTTATAGTCTTAGTAATTTTATTGTCTAATTTTCTTTCAATTTTTTTTTTTAACTATTAAAATTTCAAATCCAAAACTACAAAATTTATACAGTTCAAAACATTAATTTTCTTTAGATAAAATTGTCTCAATTCATTTTTTTCTAAAATTTGAGAACTAAAATAAATCCTTTTATAAATTAATATTTATTAATTTACACTATAAATTAATTAATAAATAAATTAATATTACTATAAATTAATAAAATATCATGGTCCCAACAGTTTTAATTTATAGAGGTTTTACTGTAAATGATAGTTTGTAAAACAAAAATAAATTTCTTAAAATATAATCATTTACGTATATTTTGAAACATAAGGATCACATAAAACAGTAAAACTTTCCCTGTTAACATAAAAAGTATAAACGCATAGTATTACATTCAAAATAAATATGATATATATCTTGAATGTAACTATGCGTTAATTACAAAAAGAGTCTTGACTAACTTTCGAAAAACCCTTCTAAAGGAATGCAACTTTACAAATATACACAAAAACCTTTCGTCTTCTCTTTTTTTTTCTTTATCACCTTTCGTCTTCTCGCTTCCTTTAGCTACAAACTCTTCTTTGTTACTTAAGAAAGTTTTCTCCATTTTTCTTCTTATGATCTCACTTCTCATTTATAAGTCTCTCCAACGATTTTGGTTTCGAGGGTACTTGCTTCTTCTTACAGGAGTTACATGTCTTTGTTCAGGTTGTAAGTGTTGATCTGTTTCTGTCACAAAATGGGTTCGAAAAAGAAGGGTTTTAATGTTTCTGGAGATATAATTAGCGGTTTACCAGACGCAATGCTTTGTCACATCTTATCATTTCTTCCAACTAAAGAAGCTGCTTCAACTACTGTTCTTGCCAAAAGATGGAAGCCTTTGCTTGCTTTTTTGTCAAATCTTGACTTTGATCAATCCTTCTGTTCCAATCCTCTAATGACTGTTGAAGAGAGGAGACAGAGTTCTGAAAGTTTTATGCTTTTCGTGGATGGTGTATTGGCTTTGCAAGCGGAAGAGAATGCTCCGTTGAACAGATTCCACGTTAAGTGTGAAGATGTTGATCAAAACGCCGTGCTTGAATGGATTCCCAAAGTGTTGAAACGTGGTGTGTTAGATATTGATCTACACATGCCATATTCGTCTCGCCATTTTCGTCCCAACTCGGTTTTTTATCCTCTGCCTTCAGAGATCTTTACGAGCAAGAAATTGGTTAGGCTGAAGATACAGTTTAAGGATGGTATCAAGATTGATGTGGAAGGTGATGTTTCTCTTCCGAAGCTTAAGACTCTCCATCTTGATTATGTTAAGATAGGTACCAGAATGTTTCAAAAGCTTCTTTCTGGTTGTCACGCGATCGAAGAATTATTGCTGTTTAATTTGATATGGGAAGAGTCTTCAGAGCCTGAACCTTGCTTAGTGACCGTTTCTGCCCCTACCCTCAAGATACTCAAGTTTTCTCGTTTTGAAAATTTTATCAAGGTTAAAGATTTCAAACCGATCTTGTTATTGTCATTTGATTTTCCGAAGCTGGTCTACCTAGAGTACTTGGATACAATTGCGGACATGTATCAACAAGTGAGTTTTGACTCACTTGTCGAAGCTAAACTCGGTCTTTGTAAGAACCCTAAACAGATTAAAGATGACAAGAATAATGTAACAAAGCTGTTCATGGGTATATGCAATGTCAAGATTCTCCACTTGACTGAAGACGCTCTTAGGGTTAGTCAGATCTTTCTCCTAATCTTTTTAATTTTTACTCAGATATTTGAATAGTCTAGTCTTTGTTTGAGTTGATGTTGAAAATTCACAAGTGAGTTTGATTTGGTTTTGTTTCAGGTACTTGCTTGCTGCCGTGAAACAATGCCGGTATTCGAGAACCTGATTCAGTTAACTATTAGTACTGGACTACATGTAGGATGGAAATCATTACCACCACTACTCCAGAATAGTCCAAATCTACAAACCCTTGTTTTCGAGGTACCGTGTACATCTTTTAAATCAACCGCTGACATGCTTTTGAAACACACATAATTAGACTTTGATACTGATTCTTTTATGTTTCAGGGACTGCATCATAAATATAAGAAAAGATATGAGAGAGATTGCGGGCACGAGGACAGGCGGTGCATATGCAAAGGTCAGGATAATATGAGGGTGAAGAAGGATATTGATGCTTGCCTATCATCAAGTCCAGTGAAGATTATAAAGATATTGAATTATGGTAAAAATAGTGATGTTGAAGAAGATGTAGCGGATCAGTTAAAGCAGGTCAAGCAATTCCTAGAGACAATGCCGGAGCTCGAACAAGTGATACTCTACTACAATACATCAAATGATGAAGATGTGATGAAAGTATGCATGAAACTTCAGAAGCTTCGCAGAGTTGCTTCAGCCAAGTGTGAGATCCAAATAATCTCTGATAAGCTCACCTTATCGATGATAATGGGTACTAATCTTTAGAATATCCTTTTCCGGTTTCTCAGCCATGGATATGTTTCAGTCAAGCTACAAGAAGTTCGCATAGTTGCTAAAAACTCTAAACTCTGTTTCTTCCTTTTGCTCTTTGGTTTTTGTTTCTTCATTGGATTTTATCTTACAGACCAACGAACCTTTTGTGTTCTTTTGTTGATTTTTGTTATGAATTTGTGTTTTCTATGTTTTTATTTTACGGTGTTTGTAACTTGCATGTCAAGTTAAACCAAATCAAACCTGTCTATTTTAGATCAAACTAAACCTGTAAACCACACAAGGTCCATAATTTATTTAGTTAGGTCTGGAACCAAAAACAATAGATTTTTCTTAAGTAAAAAGAAGTGGCCTAACAACATTTAATTTGTGAGTTTGTGGCCATCAAGCCATACAAGCTTTGGCACAACCTGGCGGACAAAGGAGCTGAACTCTTCACCTGAAAATATTAGGTCGTTGCCTCTTATATCGAACTGCTTCATTTCCATAAAATCTCTAAGCACCAAATACACATCCCAGTATTTACAAGGCACCTCTCTTCCAACTTCACCCGAATTAGAGAGCGGCGAAGAACAAAGGTACCTTGTTGTGTCCACTGGATTCTCCCCGCGGATGTGGTTATGTGAAACATTCAACACTCTAAGCTGCTTCAGATGTCTTAGAGAGTCAAGAGCTGAAAAGCTCCTGATTCTGTTGTGACTCAGATTTAGGCAACAGAGAAGCTGCATCGCCTCCAATCCTACATACAGACCCATACATAGTTAAAAACTTAAAAGATGCAACAACTGATATAGAACATGACTCAAAAAGCGTTAGAAAACACACTACATAATGTACCTTCAGCTGAATGAAGCTCATTGTGACTGAGATCTAACATTTGAACAAATAGCAACTTCTCAACCGCGGCTATCCGAGATAGTGTTAAGTTATTGAGCCTTAGACATACAATATTGTTCATTTTCCTGTACCGAAAGAGGTGTCTTGACATGGACTTGGTGCTTGAAGTCACCTGTGCATCAACATCAACAGTCCGATAAAAAACTTTAAGAGCAGAAACCCAACTTGACAGCTAAAAGGGAGACTAAGTATATATGTACCTTGTGGAGAAGAGCTACACTGTGCTCATCCTTGTAGTACTGGGCATGCCAAGAATCAAGGGCAATGAGATCGTTATAGAGCTGGAGGATTTCTGTATAATGGAAACCTTTAACAGCATCATCCGAGATCATAGTTTCCTCAGCCATCAAAAGCCTTGCAAGAATGAGTTTCCCAAATTTGCTAAACAAAGAAAGAACAAGAACTCAAAAGGTCAAGACTCTTTTCTAATAAATCTAGAAAGTTTACAAGATTATATATACCTGTCTGGCAAATTACGAAGATGATCAATCTCTATCTTTATAGCTTTCTTACGCCACTCAAAACCCGCATCAGCGTCTAAAGCGATAAGAGAATTCAAATCCTTCGACTGTGCATCATCCCAATTGTCAAAACCATCCGTCCATGAAACAATGCCTTGTTGTGACGACTCTCCAACAGTGTGCAGTACTGTAAATACAAACTCATAAGGAGTGCTCAAGTTACATCCCATGGAAGAAACAATTCCTCCAAGGCTGACCTTGACTTTGTATTCATTGCGACTAAAGCAAGGTTCTCTACTGTCAAATTTCAGATGAGCAACCCAAACACAAGAGTCCACTTGAGAGTTTTTGTTATCCGAAACTGGTTCCCAAACAAGGTCCTCATGTCCTTGGAGTTCAGAATCAATAGTAACAGTAGACGAGTTAACTCCACTGACGGCTTGGTCAAAGTAAAGAATCAGTGGAAAAGAACCAGACTCTGAACAGAAAGTAGTGATAATGGAACCATCTGATGGCCACGAGGAAAAACGAAGAGGAGTCTCCATTTTAAGAGTTTGATCAAGAAGCCAAAGGTAATAATAAAACCAGCCACTTTGTTTCACTTCGTCCGTAAAAATAGCATTATGTACATAATCAAGTTCACGACGAATCGTTTCCTTTGGCATAAACCCATCAGCCTTTTTTGCCACTAAACTTGAAACAAGTACACTGCAGGATTCAAAAGCAAATTATATACATCTCTCTGAGACTCTGACATTAATCTAGTTCTTGAAATATGATGCATACCTACGATAGTGCCACGCAGAATAGATGCTGAAACAAATATCATTGATCATATTTGTATACTGCAACTCATCCTCTGCGGACGTCTCGGTTAGCTCCACAACAAACCTGGAACAAGACAAGACATGAATAAATATGCAAAAGCTGAGATTGACAATGTGCCCTAAATCTCTCACCTGCGATAGTTCCAAGCGTGAAAGTTCCTGAGATTGTCATGCTTTCGATCGTCTTGCTTTTGATAGTCATTCACAAGTTGTTGCTTTTGATAGTCATTCAAAAGTTGCAATTCATTTTCTAAGGAGGTATAATAATGTCCTTTTTTACTTAAAACCCACTTTCGATGATACCAAGCTTCATAGGACTTAGGGTTTCGGTCCAATGCCTTTTTTACCTGAGCATTAACAACCAAAGGATCATGAGCAAAATTGACATGAATGGGATGTGAAACTTACACAGCAATCAATCACTTACGACTCCAAGTTCTTCATCGATGATAGAGTTGACCAAGCTTGGATCAGAGTCGTCGTTGATTCGGGACACGAGGGCGAGTTTTCGATAATTCCAAGCAGTGTAGGCCTCCGGATTGATACCTAGAAGCTTTGCGCTTAATTGAATTGCTTCCTGTGTGTAACTAGAAACCAAAACCAAATGATTGTTTGGTTGAGAGGAAGGAAAAAGAAGAAGAAGAAGAAGAAGAAGAAGAGTGTACGTACATCTTTTGATGGTGATTGGACATGAACTGGGACTGGAGCGACCGGAGCTCAAGGGCTTTAGCAGCGGTCTCTTCTGGCTTCGAAGCCTCGTTCCTCCCACGACCGTGCATTGAGATTTAGGGAATTGCTTCACAATGACGTCTTTTGGCTTCCCATCGGAAACCTAGAAACAACAATGTATAGATGATAAAAGAACCGGTCCGAGTAAACCGAGTTCAATTAAAAATTACAATACCGGTTCAATTGAAAATTACGAAATTGATTTCGTGGGATAAATTAATGTTGTAGCTTTCTTCTCCTTTTGACTGAGAATGTTGGATCTTTTTGAATGAGAATGTTGGAACTTTTTGAGTAGTAAAATTAAGTGTGGATTATCCATCAATATTAACCAAAAAAAAAGAAGGTGGAGGCTTGTAGGACACGTAAACATAGGAGTCACGTGTCAATACCGAGGAGCACAACACTTCCCAACTCCACCGCTGTCTCTAATTTCTTACCAGAGTTTCATGTCTTTGTTCAGGTTATAAGTGTTGTTGTTCTGTGTCTGTCACAAAATGAAACTCAAAAAGAAAAAGAAGGTTATTATTGGTGGTTATAGAGATTTAATCAGTGGTTTACCAGACGCACTAATTTGCCATATCTTATCATTTCTTCCAACTAAAGAAGCTGCTTCAACAACTGTTCTTGCCAAAAGATGGAAGCCTTTACTGGCTTTTGTACCAAATCTTGAATTTGATGACTCTTTCTATTTCCATCCTCCAATGACTTACAAAGAGAGGAGAAAGAGTTCTGAAGATTTTATGCGTTTTGTGGATAGTGTATTGGCTTTGAAAGCGAAAGCCCAAGCTCCGTTGAACAGATTCCACGTTAAATGTGAAGATGTCGTTGATCAGTATTGGGTGCTTGAATGGATACCCAAAGTGTTGAAACGTGGTGTGTTAGATATTGATCTTCGCATCCCTACGTCTCTCGGTTATTGTTCTAGATCGAGTTTTTATACTCTGCCTTCAAATATCTTTGTGAGCAAGACATTGGTTAAGCTGAAAATAGAATTTGAAGATGGTGTCAACATTTATGTGAAAGGTGATGTTTCTCTTCCCAAGCTCAAGATTCTACATCTTGATTATTTTCAGACAGATACCAGTACGTTTAACAAGCTTATATCTGGATGTCATGTGCTCGAAGAATTAGTGCTGATTAATTTGAAGTGGAACTGGAACTATTTGGAACCTCAACCTTGTTCTGTTATAGTGTCTGTCCCAACCCTCAAGAGGCTAAAGTTCTGTCATTCTGAAACTTTTTATGAGGTTGAAGATGTTGATGAGGCTAATGAGAGTGTGTCATTCTCATTTGATAATCCAAATCTGGTCTACCTAGAATATTCTGATAGTATGGAGGATAAGTATCAACAAGTAAGTTTTGATTCGCTTGTTGAAGCTAGTCTCGGACTTCGAATGACTCCTGATCAGATCGTACATGTAACATGTTCAGAAGGATTTACTTTGGAACCCAGAGACAAGAACAATTTGAAAAAACTTCTCATGGGAATATGTAATGTTAAGATCCTCTACCTGTCTTGTGACACTCTTAAGGTCAGTCCCATCTTTTTTGATAAAATGTTAGTTGTGACAATTAGTTAGTGATGATATAGTTGATTTGGTTTTTGTTTTAGGTACTTAATGACTGCAGTGAAACAATACCGGTATTCAACAACCTGATGCAGTTAACCATTGAACCGTCGGTCGAATGGGAATCACTGCCAGCTCTACTCAAGAATTGTTCAAATTTAGAAACCCTCGTCTTCGAAGTAGCATGCACATTCTTGACATTAACAACTGACATGCTTTTACACAGAAATAAATTATGAAACGGTCTCCTTCTATGTTTCAGGGATTGCATCACCATTATACTAAAAGATGTGACGACGAGGACGGGTGCTTGTGCAAATGTCCGGATGATTGTGGGGGAAATGTCATTCGTAATTGTCTATTATCAAGTCCGGTGAAGGTTCTTAAGATATTGAAGTTTGGTGGAATTTGTGATGACGATGAAGGCGTAGAGACGCAGAGCGAGCAGGTCAAGCACTTCTTAAAGACAATGCCGAATCTTGAACAAATGATATTGTACTACGATACACCAAATGATCAAGATGTGATGAAAGTATGCAAGCAACTTCAGAAGCTTCGTAGAGTAGCTTCAGCCAAGTGCAATGTGAAAATAATCTCAGATAACCTCAGCTTATCATCTACTATGTCGACAAAACGGGGTAGAAGAAGATACTTTTCTGGTTTCAAAAATCTCAGATAATCTGAGTTTGTAGAGTTGCTAAAAGCTGTAAAGTACTCAATACAAGATTCTCTTTGCTTCTTCCGTTTGTTCTTCCTTTGATGACTCTCTTTTCTTTTCTTGTTTCTTGGTTTCACTTCCCTTAATGTCTTGTGTTTAATGCTTTCTTCTTTTGACTGAGAATGGTGATAATCTTTTGTTTGTCTCTCTTCTTCTACTTTTCTAGTCTGTTGAAGAAAATTAGCACTCATTGTTTACTTCTTGAAATGGATGACAGTTTCTTGATTATTATGAATTGTTATAAATTAAGCAATGCTACTGCACTTAAAGAGTTTATTATACAGACTAAAATCTGCGAGAAACAGAGCAAAACAGAACATATAATGGCTTCTTTAGATTCCTAAACATCAAAAAAATGCAACTACCGACAAAAACTCCTGCTCACTCCTGAATTAACCCCAAAAACGAAAAAAAATATATGAAACGTGACGCTGAAGCCAATGGATTTTGTTGAGAAAATTCTGAGAAAGAAAAAACAAATCTCACTCTGTTACGTTTTCAAATCATTATTTGTGTGCTTACTCATTTCCACGTATACTTCTGCAATCACCACTTGGGAGTTGGGACAATCTATATATATATATAGACTAATATGATCAATTTATAGAAATGAAGGTTAAATCATCTTCTATTGAATCTATATATACATTTTTGGATCACAATTAGCAAATAAATCCTGAAGTTGAGAAGTATTTACAATGGCATGCCATTAGCATTAATTATTTAGATTTGTTTTATTTAAGTAAAGATTTTTAAATGAAATTCATTTCTCATATATTTAGCAAAATTCTCTACAAAATCTTTCCTTATCTATTTAAGTAAAGATTTTGAAATCAAATATGTTCTCAACAATTTACCAAAAATCTCTACACAATCTTTTTAAGAACTTAGTTAAGTTCTGATTTTTATCTACAAAAAAAAAATTAATAGTAACGAGTGATGTAAAAATCGGGAATGTTGATACTACAATTTCTTCTACTTTTTTTTTTTTTCATATAATGAAAATTATTTTTTAGGGATATTTTTTTAAAACCTCTAAATAAAACAAAGGGTTTCAAAAGATAGCTTCTCTTTTGGCGGGTCGACCCGCAAACCCGTAACTCTCTACGGGCTTATCCGCATGAACCTGCGACCCGTAATGGATAAAAATATTATTCAAAAAAAATAACAAATGATGTTTAATTTTACGGGACGAGGTTATATGGTGCAACGGGTTTGAATCGATATTAATATTAAAAAATATACTATGGATGAAATCCTAGAATTAAAAATCAAAATTTAATTATAAAATCAGAAACACTAAACAAAATAAACAATATTAACAAAACAAATACAACTTAAAATTTTGCTAAATAATTTTTTGGTTATAAAAAAATCGACCCGCGGTGTACCGCGGGGTAAAATCTAGTTTGATCATATTTAGACAAAATCATCTTTCATTTCACATATCTTTACATTCATTGACTAACCTTTGATTTTGGGGAATTATATGAAATAAGATAAAATGAATTTAAAATAGGAATATTGTAACTTGTAAGCATATAATTTTAAGACCAAATGAGTGCTTGTTTAAAACAAGACAATATGAATTATAAAAAAAAAAAAAAAAAATCTTGAGTACAGATTATAGGACTTATCAAATTTTCGTAGTCCGTAGATTAAAAGCAAAACGTATAGTTTAATTATCATTATTTTAGCCGTACGCAAAGAAATCGAGGTTATGGTGGTACATAGAGGAGACATATCTCATCAAAACATCAACGTTATTGAAGACGTTGCAATGCATTAAATAAAAACAAGGTGTATACTATATACTATTATATACCTACCTTTCATTTATTAAGGAACACTTTAATTGACTTATCCTATAGACCCTACCTCATGTCGTGCATTCATCAAAAAATATATAACAATTCGTATTTTAACTTTATGTTTACCTTAAATGTATACTAACTAAAAAATTCAAACAAAATCAATAATAAATAAAACGCGCATACATAACGTGAGTCCACACCTAATTTTCAATACTCACCATGAAAATGACATTCAATATGAATTGTTAATAAATATATTCCACTATATATTTGAGCGTAACTCCATCACATATTTTTCAACTTTAACACAAAACCGTCACGTAGTTTCCTTATAACCCATACTATTGTTATACATCATATTCAAAGGTAGATAAATCTAATCAAAACGGTTATGGTACGTACGTTGCATATCATAAATGCATCAAACTTCAATTCAACACATTAATTATAAAAAAAAAACTTATATACATTCACATACGTCCAAACGATTATTCATTTCCAAAATGTTTATTTTATAAAAAGAAAAAGAAGACTCTAATCTCATAAGTCATAACATGTTTATATTTATTAATTTATATCAAATAAACGACTTAGATGTATATTATAATCATGCACATGAAATACCAACGACTCGACTCGCCGGGAATCTCTCGGACACGGTCTTCCTAACAAGAGAGTTAATCTCAGGGCTCACTTCCTTCTCCGTTGACTCTGGAATAGTTGTCAACGAACCCGTTTTGTCATAAACGACGTAGTATCTATCTTTATCGCCACCACCGTGACCCACCGCCTTGTAAACCGGCGAAGAAGGAGTGCTTAAGCTTTGGTGCTGTTTAGGTTTGAACACTGACTTCAAGAATCTCTGTAGAGAACGAGAGATCTTGTTCGAGTGTTTCTTTCCACCGGAGGAGGAAGAAGAAGAAGTTGTCGGTGGAGGAGGAAGAGGAGGAGAATATTCCGGCGAAAGTGAGCTGAGAGAAGGGACACGGCGGTCGGGGAGGTGAGACATGGACATGGTTCTGGCGGAAGAAGCAGAGATGGCTGAGTCGAGTTGACGTTTGAACGAGTTTAGCTCGAACGAGTCGTAGAGAGTGCTTCCACAGTCCCATACGTGTGAACTTGTCTTCTTATGCTTCATGTTAGAAAGATTATTATTGTTAGTCTCTTTCTTCTTCTCCTCTTCCCTTTTGGTGTTTTCTTCGTTTTGACTCGTAAGTTTTTTGTCTGCAAAATTTGTGAACTCTTAATACGGATTATACATACAAGCATAGTACCTTATAGTATAGCTAAAAAAATATAAAATGAAAGACTAATTAATTAAGTTTTGATAATCTATGTTCCCACAAGAGTTAATAGCTAAATCAATTTAAGTTAAAATATTTTTCACCCAAATATCTAAGATTTTGGTATATGTCTAAATTTTTTATATGTATGTATAACTTAATTAGTTAGTTCCATATATGAATTAGTCATACCAAAAAAAGAAAGTAGATGACAAGATATCAATATAAATGGAGTAAAAGATTAGAAACTTACCAATTTCCACCTTCTTCTTCATCTCAAGTGATGATGATGACGATGGTGAGTCAATATTCTTAAAATCATCTTGTTTTGTTTCATTTTGGTTTTGTCGTGAACCCTCCAAGATCTTCATAGTTTCTTGTCCTTTAGTAACCTCCTCATCTGCCTTGTGACCAATCAACACACACTCTTTCATCTTCTTGATCTCATCCTCGTCTTTAGTTGCCATCATCGTAGACTCTACGGCTTTTGGTTTGACTTTGATCTCCATCTTTATATTTTCGTACCAAACAGTAGAAAATGGATCGATCTATATCCCCCAAAATCTTTTTGTCTACAATAACTATGGAAAATGGAAGCCTGTGAATTGTAATCTTTCGGTGGTTGTTACGTATTGATGGGATATTTATCTATAATATAGTATATGTATGGAGAGAGAGACAGAGAAGTGGGTACTTGGTGGTGAATTATGAATGGTGTTGACGGTCTGATCATTTCTTTATGTATGTACATGAAAGTATTGCAATTAATGTTTATTAATTAAATACTTGATATTAAATAATTAATCCCACGATAATGACTTTCTTAGTGAAAGACAAAAGGTTTCTATGTTTTTGTTTATAGTTTTGGATTTTTTGGCTCTAATTTAATTAATAAACATTAATTTAGACCTATTAGTGGTATAAAATCAGCTCATGTTGTTAAATTAATTTAGATCTATTAATGCTGAAAGTTTCTCAACTAATTTTACTGACCGTAATTTTATGTCACAAAGCTTAATTCATTTTTAAATTTTAATTTAGAGTAATTGATTGATAAGTTTGACCCATAAGCTTAATTAGTTGAATGGATGATTAAAAATCATTAAATGATATGGAAAGTGAGAAGTGATATCCTACCTGTACGCGTGTCCGAGCTTGGTGGAATTATCACGTGAATGTAATGCAATTGACTATATATTTATTATATTAATAATCAATCATATACTAGTTATGATATTCTTAGTGATTTATTCTACAATTTGGTTAACCATTATTAAGCCCGAACTCTAGCGTTTACTAAACTAACATTAGCGAAGTTTAAGTAGTTTTTCTAAACAAATACGTAAATCACATGGATTTTATGACGTTTCATTTATAGTTAGTCGATTAACAACGAAAAATGTAATAATAAACGAGTTTAACTCTTACTGTCTTACACACATGAGACATGTTACATGTAATATGTATCTAATTATCAAACAATTAAAACAAAACGAGTTAGGTTCTGTATGTTGACTATTTGTGCTCGTTCCCAATCCTATCACGTAAACCTTACAAATATTTAACAAATACTATCACTGATACACAGCAATAATTAATTTGATTTTGTCCCCACATATATTTAATTTTTCATTTATGATGAAGATCCTCAAATCATACTCTCAATATAATAAATACTCACAGAAAATTGCCAAAAGATACTATATAAATACAAATCTATAGTACTAATTTAGGAGTTTTCATCCATCTAAGATGTCTATCTAAGAATACACTTAAACTATATTATTATTTTTGTATTAAAATATATTTATAATGTTAATTTAGTATATATTTATGTTACTTATAATTAATAAAAAATTTAACCCAAAAAAACAAATTACGGAAAACAAATGAAAATTTTAAATAGTAAAAACAACACTATGAGAATTTTATTAGTAATAATAATGTAATTCAAATTTTAACAGAAAAAATAATTTAAACTGATCATATTTAAATTTTTGAATGTGTTAATAAGTTTTAGATGGAAGTAATTTAAATCCATGATATAGTTAAAAACAATTTGTGTAACTGTGTTTCTAAAGAGGAAAATAAATATAAAGTGAAACATTAGTTTCAGAGAATGATATCTTACAAAGAATTTTAATTTATTATTCACTTAATGAAAACTAAAAAGGGAAATTGTTAAAAATACCCCTTTTGGTGTACCCCTTTTCAAAAATGCCCCCTTTAGATGTCCATTTTAAAAAATGCCCCTTTTTAAATCTGAAATTTTTATAAAGTTTTATTAGGTTTATAAGGTACTTATGGATTGTAACTACTACTTGAAGACTCGATCCAAGTATTTATAAGGTTTTATAAGGTGTTTTTAAAGGTTTTACAAGTTATTTTAAAGGATTTTTAAGGTTTTTCAAAGGTTTTACAAGATATTTTAAAGGTATTTAAAATGCATTTATAAGGTATTTATAAAGTATTTATAAGATTTTAGATACATAGAAATGTAGTTTGTGTATATTTTAATAATATTACATACATATTTGGGTAAATCTTATATTTTTAAGAGCATTTTTTATAAGGTTTTTTAAAAAGGGTATTTTTGAAAAGTAGCATTGAAAAAGTGGTATTTTTGCAAAAGCTCCAAAAAAAAATTACTAAACTCAACTTAAAATTTTAATTTAAGATAAAGACATTGTAAGTGTCACACTTTTTTGTGAAATCATAAAAGAAAATCTTGAAAATCTCAACACATTATTAATCCATCTTCTAAAAAAATAAATAATCAATGGTCATATTATTCATGAATTCTACAACAAAATATACAAAAAGTGATAGATAAGACATTAAAAAGAAAGTGATATGTAATTTGTGTCGCATATCTCAAGAGAAAGGTCTATTCTCAAGTAGAACTACAAATCTATAACATGATCAAAAAAAAAAACAGGTTTGAGATTTCATTATTTGAATCAAATGCTTTTAACCCAAAAAATTGGTAAAAACATATTTAAAATACTCTAATTTTTTTTGAAAAGACGATGTTGAGATTGCACCACAAAACTAACATCTCAAAATAACAAAAAAAACCGGTACGCGTAAGAGTGAAGTAACATTTTTTAAGTCTTAGACGTATAAATGCTGTAAATATATATATATATATATATATAAAATAATAATAATAATAATAATAATTGTGGATGTTGTATCCGAACAATTACGAATAAATATAGAAATGTGAGGTTTAAGCCTTCAATAGACAAAAATCGGAATAAAAAATATTTGAGAAAAATAAATTCTTGAATTGTTTACATAGTCTCTAAATCAGAAATTTTTGGTCCTCTTTACATTTGCATTCCTATGTTGTTTATACAAGAATGGTTTATAGACTATTTTTCACATGGAGGTCGGAATCCATGCACTTTTTTCTCTCTCTTAAATATCACTCTCCTTCTCTCTTCAAGAACTCGCCGCTGCTTAAGGTGTTTGTTTCCGACTGGCGCGTGTGGCCGTGTGGGCCACTGCGTCGGTTCAGCTTCTGGGCTTTTGTTTAGTTAGCTAGCTTTGGTTTCATGTGGAGAGATCTCTGGTTCAGTCTCGATTTTTCTTTTCCTTCCCAACCTTTCTCCTTTTAGATTTAGGGTTTGGTTTGTTTGATTTTGTTGCAGGTTTCAGTTTTCTTTTTTTTTTCTTGAATTTCCTTGCCCCAAACCATGATAGCTCTAAGCCACTTTCTATCGGTGTGGTAGTGATTCGGTTTGGGCAACCCAATTTGTTGGATTTCCTCACACAGTTTCAACAATCGGATCTAATTAGGCGAGATCACCCTAGGTTTGAGTTCCTCTTACCGGTTCAAGTCGCTTACTTGACATCTCCGGCCATGGCGATTATGATGGTCTTTACATTTTTGGTTAAGGTTCCACCGTTCCGCCACTGAAGATATCCCAAAGTTTTTCTTCTGAAGACTCTTAATCACCAAGTGAAGCAAGATGATGGGAGTATTTCAAGGTTGTGATATGCTTCTTTATAGATAGCCTGCTAGTTTTTGCAATCTCGGTTTATTTGAGTAAAAAGAAAATTGTATTTATGTTTAGATATGTTAAGTTTTCGTTTTTTGTTTGCCTCCCCGAGTTTGAGGCTCAGTTTCAGAGGGTTAAAGTCCTGCCGGCCTTTGTATTCCATGTATTTCACCCTTGGATTCTATATCATAAATAAATTAGATGAAAAGACTATTTAAAAAAAAAATTACTATCTTATGAATTTTCCCTTGTATAGTATAGAACTCATCATGTTTCAGTCCCATCTTCAAATGGAACTCGAAATATTCCAAAACCAGATATTTGTCCAATTAGGAATAATTTAAGATACATCTCTGTTTTTCTTTGAATAAACTAGTTTGTTTTATTACTGGCAGCTTTGAAAAAACTAACTTTATCTGGTTTAATTAGTTTGAATAGTGTTCAAGGTGGTTTCGTCGTATAAAATACTATGCACTGAACAAAAGATTCAAGTCATGTTTGTACGCATAACTAATCATAGACATTGATGGACCAAGTCATAGGCGTTCGGGTATATGGTTCTTATCCATCGTCTCCGTTTTCTTCGGTTCTCAACTTAATGATCCATATAAGAACCGAAGAAATTTCGGTTTGGTTCCGGTTCAAGCATGTTCGGGTAGTTGAATCAAGAACTGATTAGTAACCAAAATATTTTTGGTATTTTTTGGTTCCGATTTTAAAATACCGGATAACCAAAAAATACCCGAATAACCAAAACATTTAGGGTACTTTTGGGTATTTCATATGTTTTCAGATTTGTTTTGGGTATTCTCGGATATTTAAGATATATTCGGAATTTTTTGGGGTATACTGGTTCAGATCCAATCGGTTCCAGTTCGATTATTCCAGTATTTTTTGAATGTTCGGATATATTTTGGTTACTTGGTCTAAAATAATTCATATTTTTAGATATATAATTTTATTTCAGATATTTTGAGTATCCGAAATATTTTGGTTCGGGTTCGGTTTTTTTGTATCTTGAGTTTAGGATCCATTCAAGTATTTATTTGGTCCCGGTTTGATACTTTGGCTCAGGTATTTTGCCCAAGACTAAATGGACCCTTAATTGGGTATAATAATTTAGGACAAACATACAAGAACAAAAATATTCACAGAGAAATTGAAGCAATTTACCACACTAAGCAAACGAAGAATAGAGAAGCGAAAGTAAATATGACCGGGACAACCAACCAAAAATGCAAGTACCGTAAGCTAAAAAATACATAAAACATTGGTTTTCAGCAACACCAACATCCAAATTTCAAATGTGCATTTTAAACAAACAAACAACAATAAAATTCATTTTTTTTAAAGTTACAAATGGTATAACCCAACGTCAATTTTGAAAAGATAAAGCTGAATTTGGAAAGGTTTGGCAATCAAATGTCCTGTTTCTTAGAAACATAACAGACTCTTATAGTGCTATAAGAGTAACTTAATGAGTTACTTTACCTATGTAGGATTTTGTACATATATTAACATACAAAAAATACTAAAAACTGGATTTTGTATATAAATCTCTGTACTAGATTAGAGAGAGTCGAGAAAATTTAAGTCTGACAAGTATTATTGCAAACTATGGTTAATAAAGCTGAAACAAAATATTAAACATAAAAGTATATTTAGTAGACCAAAAGATCAGAGAACCATGCCAACATGCCTACAATGGGGATGATAAGATTGTCTGCTAATTTTTTGTTTTTGACATCAATCATAGATTAGTGTTATTATAAAACAAAAAGCATGGTAAGAAAATCAAGAAAGATCCATTGCACATTCTAAATAAAAACAACACTGATTCAATTGAGTTCAGAGTTTCCATCGACAATGTAAAGACACTAGTGCGGTAACAGAGATATTTTCAATCATTTGTACTTTAAAAGAATCAAGCCAAAGAGTACAATTGGTAGAATCTAACACAGTAATCATCAGAGTATGATGCAGAATTCGAGAATGTCATTTCGCATGTTTAGAGCATAACGCAAGAAAAATACATTTGAGATTCAAGGAAACTACTACCACACTTCTGGAATCTCACCTACGTTCACAATATATATATATATATATATATATATATATATATATATATATATATATCTACATGAGACTCGAAGATGCATTCATTTCATAAAACGAGAGACATTATGATCCATACAAGCAAGAAAACAGAGATAATACCAATCATAGACATTGATGAACCCGTAATTGGGAATAATTTAGGATAAACATGCAAAAATAAATACTCCCAAAAAAATAAAAATTATCACACTAAATATTCCAAAAATCAAGAAGCAAAAGTCACAATGGTATCATTCAAAGAATGATCAAAAGACTATCACAAAACCAACCAAAATGATCACCATACAGATCTTATAATGCAACACAAAACTCAAAAAATTACATAAAACATTGTTTATCAACAAACTAACATTGAATTTCAGATTTTCCAGTGTAAACAAACAAACATCAATAAATAGAATAAAACATGGAATAGACAAGAGATGCAAAATATATATACACATAGAAAGGTGAATTTACCTATAATAGCCGTAACACTGTAAGATGGACCTTATAGTGTTGTGTTATTTCTTAGAAACGTAACTAAACAGAGACTCTTATACAATGTTATATAAATCGGGGATGTGTGAATAACAAAACTAGAATTTGTAAATAAATCTGTATAGAGAGTCAAGAACTTTGAAGTCTAACATCTATACAGAAAACTACGGTAGTACGGTTCCTAGAATTGAAACAAAACATTGGACAAAGAATACATGTAGTCCACATAAAATAGCAGAGAAGATCAGAGAACCTATTACATGCTTGCAATGGGGATGATAAAGTGTACGAATTTCATATTTTGAAATCAATCACAGAAAAGTGTTATTAAAAAATGATAAATAAATCAAGAAAGATCCATTGCACATTCTAGTTCCATAACAAAGACACTCATTGTATAATATACACACAAGCTAACGAGTACAATTTATGGAATCTAACACAGTAATCATCAGTCGATAATGCAGAATTTCAAAATGTCAATCACCATGGAATTAAAGCATAATGCAAAACAAATACAATCAAGAATCAATAAAACTACTACCATCATCTGCAGTACTTGCACCTACATTTAAAATAAATATCTACAAGATGCATGCATTTCATAAGAAACTTCATCATTCATAGAAGCATAATAAGTATTGTATACACAATGTAAAATTCTCAATTTCCATAAGTGGAATCTACCTTTTTATCAGTGTATGATGCAGAATTTTCAGAATGTCGTTTCATATGTTTAAAATGATCACCAAGGGTTTAGAGAATAAGGCAAAACAAATACATTTGAGATTCAAGGAAACTACTACCAGAATCTGTATGACCTATTGCTAACCTACGTGTAATATAAATATCTATTGGAAGACTCCAAAATGCATCTATTTCATAAAATGAGAGAACTTATGATACATATAATCACTGAAACAAAAATAATGAATATTTTAAACACACAATGTAGTGTTCCAATGCCCAAAGAAAAATCTACCTTTTTATCAATGGATATGTTAGCAATAAGTTTCTAGAATATGCCAGATACTAGATCAAGAATAGTAATGCTAAGAAACATTTCTAACTATAGTGCTTAGGTTTTCATTTCTAGTTTCTTTATTATAAATATATATAACACTTCACTTAATTTGTAAATTTTCACATGTAATAATAACAATTTACCATAGAAAAGTCTAGAGAAGCATATACCTGGTCATCGAATTTTGCTACACTTGAGAATCACGGGAATGAGAATGTGAATATCTTTGAAACATTTACCTACACAAATCAAAATTAGTGTCTACTTCACGTATGTGTCTCTTACTTGTCAGTTTCATAACTGTATCAACTAATTAAAAATAAGTTTGAAAGTACATACCTGTCAAAGAAATCTGCTATACTTGAAATCTCCTCGAAGTCTATCAATTTGAACGCCTTTAGAAGCACATACCTGAGAAAAACAGAATTGGTTAGTCTTCATATAATGTAAATGCCTCATACTTACCTCTCCATACTCTTTGTCTTACAACTTTTTCAAGACTTAGTTTCAGTCTCTTAAGCCTATTCAAGCTACTAGTCATTTTTACCATCCAACAAGTCTCAAAACGCTTCATAACTGCTGGTCGTTTTTATCATCCAGCAAATCTTAAACTGCTCCATATCTGTTGGTCGTTTTTAGCATCCAACAAGTCTCAAACTGCTCCATATATGTTGGTCGTTTTTTTCCATCCAACAAGTCTCAAACTGCTCCATATATGTTGGTCGTTTTTTTCCATCCAACAAGTCTTAATAACCCTTTCATAGTATTTCTCTGTTGGTCGTTTTTACCATCCAACAAGTCTTAATAATAACCCTTCCATCGTCTTTTTCTGTTGGTCGTTTTTACCATCCAACAAGTCTCAAAACGCTTCATAGTAGCTGGTCGTTTTTACCATCCAGCAAATCTTAAACTGCTTCATATATGTTGGTCGTTTTTACCATCCAACAAGTCTCAAAACGCTTCATAGTGCTGCTCGTTTTTACCATACAGCAAGTCTTACTACTCCATATATGTTGGTCGTTTTTACCATCCAACAAGTCTTAATAACCCTTCCATAGTCTTTCTCTGTTAGTCGTTTTTACCATCCAACAAATCTTAATAACCCTTCCATAGTCTTTCTCCATTGGTCATTTTTACCATCCAACAAGTCTTAAACTGATCCACATCTGTTGGTCGTTTTTACCACCCAACAGGTCTCAAAACTCTTCATAGCAGCTGGTCATTTTTACCATCCAGCAAATCTTAAACTGCTTCATATATGTTGGTCGTTTTTACCATCCAACAGGTCTCAAAACGCTTCATAGCAGCTGGTCGTTTTTACCATCCAGCAAATCTTAAACTGCTTCATTTATGTTGGTCGTTTTTACCATCCAACAAATCTCAAAACGCTTCATAGTGCTGCTCGTTTTTACCATACAACAAGTCTTACTACTCCAGTACTCCATATATGTTGGTCGTTTTTACTATCCAACAAGTCTTAATAACCCTTCCATAGTCTTTCTCTGTTGGTCGTTTTTACCATCCAACAAGTCTCAATAACCCTTCCATAGTCTTTCTCCATCCAACAAGTCTTAATAACCCTTTCATAGTCTTTCTCTGTTGGTCGTTTTTACCATCCAACAAGTCTTAATAACCCTTCCATAGTCTTTCTCTGTTGGTCGTTTTTACCATCCAACAAGTCTTAACCTTTCCATAGCCTTTATCTTAAACCGTTGGTCGTTTTTACCATCCAACAAGTCTTAATCACTCCATAGTACTCTTTTTATGATTCAGTCTACGTCTGAAGACTTACTAAGCCGCAAGGTCATTATCATCCAACAAATCGAAACCTCTTTCCCAACATGCATGCACTACCCATCCCATGGTTCACAATTTTGCTCGGTACAATGTCCCCAAAATAGAATCTGACAGAACACTATCATATTAGTGCCTGCCCATGATCTCTTTTGGGTTTTGAAAGAAAAACAAAAACAAAAAACCAAAAACCGTTTTAAAATCCTTTGAAAATCTTATTAAAGAGAGGAATTTTGTTGTTGGATCGAGAAAACAAAATCTTGATTCCTAAATTAAGAACCCACAGAAAAATTAAAAGGCTTTGAAATCTTATTAATTGAAGAATTTTGTTCTCAAATCGAAATCCCAAAACAAATGTCCATTGCAAAACAATCTCATCGAGAGAGATATACATAATTTGAAAAACAATTTCAATCCGCAAAATTTGAAAAACAAAAACGAAAACCAAAAACGAAAAGTTAAAATCGAGAAAGACAGAGATATACATACCTCGACGACATGTTTCAAGCAGAAACAAAGCTTCCAGTAATTAAAATCCTAAACAAGAAATTATACACGAACTATTAGAAACCCTAAAAATACAGAATCGCGAAAGATTAGAAAGAAATCAAACCAATTACCATGAGATGGTAGAAATTTCACGCCGAATCAAGCATCCTCCAAGCACCAAATCAAAACCCTAAACAAGAAATTATATATGAACAATTAGAAACCCTAAAAATACAAAATCACAGAAGATTATGAAGAAATCTAATCAATTACTTCGAGGAAGAAGAAACCCAGACGATGGTAGTAATTTCACTCCGAATCAAGCATCCTCCAAGTATCGAATCAAAACCCTAAACAAGAAATTATATACGAACTATTAGAAACCCTAAATATACAAATTCACGAAAGATTAGAAAGAAATCAAATCAAATTACCACGAGAAAGAAGAAACCCAGACGATGGTAGCAATTTCACGCCGAATCAAACATCCTCCAAAACCCTAGATCAATACAACATAAATCGTAGAAGTATATTCGTGATCTATAGAAATCAAAAGAAAATTACTAATCTAAGAATATTTGAGATTGATCTCCTATTGATTCAGAAAATTTCTCAAATTTTTTTTTTAAGTCTTTGAAAAATTGAGGAATTATTTATTCCGAGATATATACCTCTGCGTTGCTAACGGTTATATTTCCAAACATATTACTAATCACTCGATTGACCGTTGATTTGTTGGAAACTCCAATCGGACGGTCCTCCTGCATCTTCCACGATTCACGATTAATGATAGGCCTAATCTAATATAGTTAAGGTTAGGCCCAATACGGCCCATTAAATCAAATTTCAAATTTTAAACTCCTACTTTCTCTAATACACTCTATTTTCTCCGTCTCTGTGATATTTTTTTTTTTACCAATTTATGGATTTGAATGAAACTGTACAGAATTATGGTAGGATTCGTGATCCAAATAGTTCACAAATCACATGAACTGATCAAGGCACAAATGCAAAAAGAAATCTAGTTAATAATCCAAGATAAATAATATTCAAATGGCTTTAGCTCTTATTTTTTTTCTTCAATGCAAATTATGAAACACAAAGGAGGTGAAGACTATTTTTTTGTGAAGACTATTTTTAAAAATAGTTGTTAGAATTGGTGGCCAAACAAAAAATAAACCACACATTTAAATGTCAAATATATAGCATGTTTGAATAAAAATATCACTACATAAAACACCCATCCAGAATTCCAGATCCTGCACCACAATACAATAACCGCTTTGAAATTCAAATTAATCTCTTATGCCCAAATGAACTTAGTTTTTGTATATAATCAACCTTTTTATTATATTTAAATAGAGAATATTTTAACAAAAAAAAAATATTAATCAAGAACAATTGTTGTAAGTGTACACGTGTGTGACTAACTTGTATCGTCCCATCAAACTCTTCGAATTCCGTCCAAGCTAGTCATTAAGTTTCCTTGCACCTTTTACTTTAAACTCTTCGGAAACAAGAGCCTAAAAGAGAAGAAGGCAGAAGGGATTTTAGGTTTAAACTCATCTCTCCTAAGACTAATCAACTCGTTTCAATTTCATTTTGTGTTAAGCTTCTCGATATGGCGAGTACCTCAAGATTTCTAAAAGGTTCTAGCCTCATTCTTTGCAACGAACAGAGGATATAAAATGCTCCGGGAGGCTGGAGTTGTATGTACTCGATTGTCCTGTTTGCTGCGAGCCACTCACTATTCCTCTCTTCCAGGTTACGTTTCGAATATTACATTTTTTTCAAAAAATTGTAGTCACTTAGATGTGAACTTACGAGTTAAGGCCAAGAATTTATTAAGTTAGGTTTGTTTCATATTCTTGTTCTTTTGATGGTTATTTGATGTAAAGTCAGGTGGAAAAGGCTTTGTTATGTTTTCTCGAATCTTGTTGTAATTGTTATTTCATTGGTTTTTGCTTTTCCAGTGTGATAAAGGACATTTGGCTTGCTCTTTTTGCTGTCCCAAACTGAGTAATAAGTGTCCTGCATGTTCTTTGCCTATTGGAAACAATCGGTGCGTAGCAATGGAGAGGGTTCTTGAATCAGTTATTGTCCAATGCCCAAACGTAGAGTTTGGTTGCACAAAAAAGTTATCTTATTGGAAAAAACCAACTCATGAAAAAGAATGCACTTTCTCTCAAAGCATATGCCCTGCATTGGACTGTGATTAAGAAGTTGAACAAAGGAGTAAGCATGTTGGGGTGATCATAAAGAAGAAGGTCCTTTTGATATTGTTATTGTATTTCTATGGAAACTCTCTCTCTATCTAGTCTGTTTTATTTTACTTGCATCTTTTATTGTAACTAGTTTGGTTTTGTATTTTGTGTGACAATGGACATGTGGTGGAATCAAATCAAAAATTTCATGTACAAGTGTAAAAAAGAGAAATTATGTAAAGTAGACACTTTTTCTACAAATAATTTGTAAAGTAGGTAATTTTTTTAGAAATTAGGAGAATAGACACTTTTTTCTTTCCTCTCTAATACAACTTTCTCTCTAATAGAGTTTTTGGTAAATGACTTATATATCCTTTTGTTTTTTTGTCATATAACAAGATAAAGATAAAACAAATTTAAAGTCAAAATTATTATTTTTTCACTTTCTTCTTTTTACTTAAATACTTTTATTTTGTTTTGTTTTGTTAAAAATTCTTCATAAAAAATTACCACATAAACATATTAATCTTTAAAATTTTTAAGTGAATCTAAAAAGTCCAATTTTACTATATTTCGAAGATACGTAACATTTTTTATTTAATCTTAACTCGTCGGTGTACAGAATAATATAAAAAGTGGTGTACAAATTGTAGTGTACGGCGATAATATAAAAATTAATGTATACTAATGTAAAAGTGGTATACAACATATAACAGTGTAAAAGGTGGTGTACAAACGATAATTGATAGTGGTGTACACCTACATAATACGATGGTGTACGGAGATGATGTAAAATATCGTGTACATAAAACGATGAGATAGTATGTCGCACCATATACCACCTCGTGTATAGTCTACAATATCGTACACCCACCTGTTTTGTACTTGTATACCACATACAAAAAAAGAATCATTTTTGTTAAGTGATAATGTACAAAACAATATTTACATAATAGTGTACGAGGTAGGTGTACAGAGGAGTGTACAAACGTTAGTGTACACTACGTAGAAATATACAAACATTATTTCAATTAATGCTATATACCATCATATTCAGTATTTTGGTGTACATGATGGTGTACATCACTATATTTAGTATAACTTGTGGTTTACATTACCATTGTGTTTGTATTAATATTATGAACAATCATTACTTCAATTTACAAATATGAGACAAATTGATGTACTTAATGACTTGGTGTACAAGTTTGTGTACAAAACTATGTCTAAAATGCTGGTGTACGAGATTGGTAGCAGAATATATATACAAGTCATCTTACTTTTAAAAAAAAGTTCTTGTTAAAAAAAAAACCAAAAAGATTAAGAAAAAAAAAGGCAATGATATAATATAATTTGATTCAATAACATAAAAGATTAGGACCTACACAAAAAGATAACTCACAATAGAGAAGGGGTAAAGTGATACTCCCTCCGCTTCATAATATAAGTCGTTTTGGAGGAAAAATTTTGTTTCACAATATAAGTCGTTTTCAAGTTCTTATGCAAAATATATATTACTTTAATATTTTATAATTATTTATATTATGCAGTCTCTTTTGTGATTGGCTGAACTTTTTAAAAGTGGATCTTCTTAATCTGCGTGCTTAAAGCTAAAACGACTTGTATTATGAAATGGAGGGAGTATTTGACTTCATTCTTGTCTTTTAATCTATTACACACTTTTATCTCACATAAGAAAAAAAAAGTGCCTATTTCACAAATTTCTAAAAAATCTACCTATTTCTCAAATTATTTTTATAAAACACACACAAAACAAGTATTGTCTATGTTTCATCATACTATCATAACCATCTAATCAACAACTTCACTGCTAAACAACTTGAACTTATTAGCATCAAGAACAAGTTTCCTAATGGAGGAGAAAGCTCCCATGAGTCCCGCACAAGTGAACACAACCATTATCGTCATGTTTATCCAATACGTGAAGCTCCGTTTCGTTGGCTTATAGGTCATGTTGTATAGAAGCATTGGCAGCACGAAATCGAGTGGGATAAACCCAAACGCTCCTACCACAGCGTTTATATCACCAAAGAACGGTAGCATAGCTGCCATGAACCCGCAAAACGCCATATATAGCGTTCTTAGTATCAATCGCGGTACAAGGTTACGTCTTGAGAATATCCCTTTTGTTGTATCCGCTGATTTCTTCTCCATTATCTCATACGCAACTTGAGAATACACCTAACCAGTTACCAAAAAAAGAAACATCTTTAAACGTTTAGTCACTCGTCTCACAGCCAAGTAACCTCCAATACGATCACACTAGTTAAACTTACGAGGCCAATGGCGAAAAGCTGAAGAAGAACAAAGATGACCGCTAAGCCAATCACCACGATAGGAGCCAGAGTCGGTCCTTCATCAGGCATTAAGTTCTTGAGAATATTAGAGCTCGAATTGTTACCAAAAACCCAATATCCCGAAATTGCAGCCGAGTAAAACGTGAAGAAGATCACACTATAACACAACAGTAGTCCTTTCAACATCTTCCCTGTGGCTGGTGGAGCAAGAGTTGCCTGCATATATATAGTTATCACATAAATCTCAAGCACAAAACATACAATGTTTGAATTGAATAACTTGCCGACATTTCTCACCTGTATTTCGGGTAGGATTCCATTTCCGAAAATAGCAGCTATGATCGAAATCGATGTGAAAGCACTAAAAACTTTCCCTGAATCCGAATGCTCCAAAGAATAGTCGCGTTTAGGAGCGTTTTTAGACAAACCTGTAGAACCAAAACACAGCAATTACTCTCGATTTTCAAACATTAGTAGTTTGTTGTTTCTTCTCTAACGTAATAATCATTGTACCTAGGTTAATACAAGCCCCAACGACGAGGAAAGTATATCCTAAGCTGAGAATCAGAGACGCAAAGTTAATGTGTCTGAGAGAGTGAAAACTTGGGAGCTGTGAGAGAACCATCATCACAGCAGTCACCATAGCAATGAACTCGTAAAGCTTCAACGTTCCTTGCGGGTAAAGACTCGAGTACATTATCTGTAACACAAAACAGAGGATGATCCGTACATTTCTTATAGTACCTTGTTTAGCAAGTAATTAAAATAAGTAGGTTTCTTCTTACATCAAGACATTGACCTGCAAGTAGAATAGCGCCAATACCAATTCCAGTGTTGATTGCTGTTTGAATAAAGATCACTACATAAAACATCCATCCAGATCCTGCAACACATCACAATAACCGGCTCAAAATTCAAAATTGACCGGTTTAATCTAAACACATATCATAAACCGAAATACAGAGACCTAACCTAACTAACCAAAAACCGGTTACAGAGACACGTGTGATGGATAGCGAATCTAACAAGAAGTCAAAAGTATCCAATATTGAAACTCGATCCAACCTTTTCGGATTTATCCAAAAAAAGCAAAAAAATAAATAAATAAAGAAGAGATTTTGAATGATACCAAGAACGTCGGCGGCGAGTTCCCGGAACCGGATGTGACGGCGGCCGGATTTTTCACAGTGATCAAGAACCTTAGACATGAGGTAATAAGCGTAGAAAGTAACGAGACCCATCGTCGTTAAACAAACAAACCCTAACCACCATCCTAATCCTCTGAACGCATACGGTAATGTCAATATCGTCGGACCAACAATCGCCGTCGTTAGATGAAATCCGGCGTGCCACCACTCGCCTGAGAATTAATCTTAAATCAGTTAAAATTCCAAAATCGGAGATTGAATTCAAAATCAGAGAAGTTTTTTTACCTTTTGATTGGAGGACGAAGAGAGCTCCGGCGTCGGAATCGAGTCGGGTAACAGGAAACGGGTCGGGTCTAGGAGGATCCGTCATTGATGAATTAGTGTGAAAGAGAAGAAGATTCTGCAAGTGAATGATTTATATATGGAATGATGGTGAATGATGATGATGGAGAGCACGGTGGAGAGGTGGGCGCATGATAGCTGGTGATAGTTAATGTTTGCTAAAATGTTAAATTCCGTTGCTTCTTTAAAGAAACAACAATCTGTCCTAGTGGCTTAGTGGGAAAAGGAGACATTTTGCATTTTCCCCTTTATTCGGGTGTGATAAAATTTTGCTTTTTTCAGATTCCTTTCATTAAAATTAAAAATTAGTTTTATGATCATACATTTCCACTTGTACTTTACTTGTGCTTCTTTGCATGTTAAAGATTTTTTTTTGGGCGTCTAAATTTAAAGAGATTTCTTTCTTTCATGTAAACCGTGGTTGTAACCAAATAGTTCATAATCTTGCCCAATTTGGGTGTATTTTTAGTTGTTTTTATTCTGCTAACCATGATCCACCTCCTTGGATTGTGAACAATTTGTATGATGGTATTTCAAATTGATATAATTTGCTTTGACGAAAAAAATGAGATAAAAATAGAAATATTGAATTGACAAAACAATATTTTGAAATTACTTTTTTCATAGTTTTATGTAGAGTTTTTTTTCATTGATGTATTGTTTATAAATAAGGAAACAAATTTTAAGAGTGTTTTTTTTTTGTTGGAATAATCCAATAGTATGATTTATGTGAATATATATCAGTATATCACAATAATTTTAGAATGTATCTTGAAGAATTAATCATATATTAAAGTACTTGGAAATTATAACATGTTATATATTGTAGACACATGATTATCTCCTTTCAAATTTTAAATATATCTTTATAGTTTTTTTTTTAATAAATGTTGATGTATCACTAATTTTCTAAGAGAGATTAGAGTGTTTCCATAAACTCATAAAAGTAGATAGAGTTTCTATTTAAAAGTTAATAATAAGAGAATTAATATATTACCAAGTTGTACTTAATTTTCAATTTTACTTCGATTTAGGAAATATCAACTAGTTATAGATTTTTTTTCAAATATTGATTGATTTAACATCACCAATCCGGCTGGCTGACTTATTCTGTTTTGTTTATCATTCACTTGTTTGACTTTTTGGTATGAAAAGAAAAACACTAGGAAAAACAAAAGGAAGTGATTGCTAACCAATAATAAACATTTAAAAATAGTACACAATAGAAACTATTTTGGTGGAAAATAGTTTCTAATGCGAAAAAAATGAAAAAAATAATAATCCATTAAAATAAGATATGAATGAGAGAGCCAAACTCTGAGATTCTAAGCGATGTGTATAACTTTTTTGTTATGAAAGAGCAAAGATGATACTATATAACAAACTAGACAAGGACCCGTCGGACGGGTTTAAATTTTTAAAAATTAAAATTAAATTTAACAAAAAATTAATTAACAACGTTGTAAATAAAAAATTTCTTTCAAAAGTAAAGAAAATATTTACTTTTTCACTGCTGCATTGTTTCTTTAACCACTAAAATTCTTAATTCAAAATTGTTTCGAATAAAAGATTTATCACATAGCAATAACTTATGGTATATTTATATGAAGAACTAAAATTAAAAATATTCATCATAATAAAGTTGGTGAATGAAACCAAAGTGGTTTTTAATTAGACACATTAAAAATATAAAGATGATAAATCGACTAAATCTCTTAGCCTTCCAAACTCACGTTGCGGGTTCGATTCCTATATACTCGATTGCAATGACTTTATGATCAATCAATAAAAATTGATAAATTCAAAAAATTATAAACACGATGATATATGAATCTTATATAATTCAAATATGAACATATAAATTTAAATAAACAATTTTGAAATAGTATAATTAAATTGAAAATATCAAAAACAAAGAAGAGGCATATATGGTTCTTACATATTCAAGAATTTCAAATAAACAATATAAAACTTTACTTAAAATCATCACATATTTCTAATTAGAAAATAAAATTGATATAAATAATGTAAATTTGTAATTTAAATCATGACACATGTCGCTATCTAAAATCATTAGAACTATGATATATTATAAATCTTATATAATTTAAACTGAACATAGAAACCAAAATAAATAAATTAAAGATACAACAGTTAAACTAAAAATAAAAAATTATAAACACGATGATATATGAATCTTTGATAATTTAAATATGAAAAGACAAAATTGAAATAAACAATCTAACAATACTACAATCATAATTGAGGACAAACAAAAAACACAGTTAAGTAAAAACATATTACAAAAAGGAAAAAAAATTGATCTCTCATATTTCTAATTGAAAAAATAAACTCAAATAAATAATATGAGGATTAGTTTAATTAAATCATCATATATTTCTAATTGGAAAAGAAATTGAGATAAATAATATCAAATTTTTTTACCTTTTGATTGGAGGACGAAGAGAGCTCCGGCGTCGGAATCGAGTCGGGAAACAGGAAACGGGTCGGGTCTAGGAGGATCCGTCATTGATGATTTAGTGTGAAAGAGAAGAAGAAGATTCTGCAAGTGAATGATTTATATATGGAATGTTGATGAATGATGAATGATGAATGATGATGATGGAGAGCACGGTGGAGAGGTGGGCGCATGTTAGCTGGTGATAGTTAATGTTTGCTAAAATGTTAAATTTCGTTGCTTCTTTAAAGAAACAACCTAGGCCTGGTAATTTGAACCGAACCGATTTTTCCGAACCGAACCGAACCGAGGTTTGGGCAAATCGGTTCGGTTTCTATATATTAGGTTAAACCGATTGGAAAGATTTAAAATTATTTCGGTTAACCGAGATTTTTCGGTTCGGTTCGCTCGAACCGAACGGTTAACCGAAAAAGAAAACCCTAACCTAACCTAACACTAATCCAGCCACCAACACTCTTCTTCTTCGTTTTTTCTTCTCACCTTCCTCAGATTTTTCCTTTTCTTCTTTGATTCTTCTCCTTCTTCTTCTTTTCTTCTTCTTCTTCGATTTTTCTTCTCCTATTCTTCTCCTTCTTCGATTCTGAGATTCTGAGATTATCAAAAACCTCTCGATCTTCTGGACTGCGTCGAGGTTGGTGGTTAACGGCATCGAGCGATTCGAGGAGCACACTCGCTGCTGCGGGAAGGGCAGATCCATCCTCTCGCATCCTCTGTCGGATCGGAGATAGATGCATCACGAAACGGCAGATCCGCCTCTCGCAATGGTTTCTTTCTCCATTGAACGAAGTGATTAAGTCTCAGACTCTGCGACGCTCTGTACAGCCGCCGGAAAACCGCCATGAACTTTGTCGTCACAAAACCGAAATAACCGAAGTGAAAAAACCGACATAACCGTGTCCGAACCGAACCGAACCGAAATTGTTAGTCGGTTTGTTCGGTACATAATTCATTTTCCGAATAACCCGAAAAATCTAGTAACCGAAACCGAATTAACCGAACGGTTCAAAGTCGCAGGCCTAAAACAACCTGTCATAGTGGGAAAAAGAGACATATTTTGCATTTTCCCCTTTATTCGGGTGTGATAAAATTTTGCTTTTTTCAGATTCCTTTCATTAAAATTAAAAATTAGTTTTAATGTTTTATGATCAATTGATCATACATTTCCACTTGTACTTTACTTGTGCTTCTTTGCATGTTACAGATATTTTTTTGATAAAAATAGAAATATTGAATTGATAAAATAAGATTTTGAAATTACTTTTTCATAGTTTTATGTAGAGTTTTTTTTCATTAATGTAGTGTTTATAAATAAGGAAACAAATTTTAAGAGTGTTTTTTTTTTGTTAGAATAATCCAATATGATTTATATGAATATATATTACAATGATTTTAGAACGTATCTTGAAGAATTAATCATATATTAATGTACTTGGAAATTATAACATGTTATATTGTAGACACATGATTATCTCTTTTCAATTTTTTTAAATATATCTTTATAGTTTTTAATAAATGTTGATGTATCAGTGTATCACTAATTTTCTAAGAGAGATTAGAGTGTTTCCATAAACACATAAAAGTAGATAGAGTTTCTATTTAAAAGTTAATAATAAGAGAATTAAGATATTCCCAAGTTGTACTAAATTTTCAATTAACTTCGATTTAGGAAATATCACTAGTTATGGAATTATTTTCAAATATTGATTGATCTAACATCACCAATCCGGCTGGCCGACTTATATATTTTATAAAAATAGAAATATTGAATAGGCAAAAGAAGATTTTGAAATTACTTTTTCATAGCTTTGTGTAGAGTTTGTTCTTTAATGTATTGTTTTTAAATAAGAAAACAAATTTTGAGAGTGTTTTTTTTTTTTAAATAATAATCCAATATGATTTATATGAAGAATTAATCATATATTCAAGTACTTGGAAATTATAACATGTTATATTGTAGACACATGATTATCTCCTTTCAAATTTTAAATATATCTTTATAGTTTTTAATAAATGTTGATGTATCACTAATTTTTTAAGAGAGATTAGTGTGTTTCCATAAACTCATAAAAGTAGATAGAGTTAAGAGAATTAAGATATTGCCAAGTTGTACTTAATTTTCAATTTTACTTCGATTTAGGAAATATCAACTAGTTATAGATTTTTTTTCAAATATGGATTGATCAAACATCACCAATCCGGCTGGCTGACTTATTCTGTTTTGTTTATCATTCACATGTTTGACCTTTTGGTATGAAAAACACTAGTAAACAAAAAAGGAAGTGATTGATATTCAAAGAATTAAACATTTAAAAATAGTTCACATTAGAAATTCAAGGCGAGATGTAAAAAAAAAACCATTAAAATAAGAGATGAATGAGAGAACCACACTCTTTAGTGATGTGTATAACTTTTTGTTATGAAAGAGCAAAGATGATATTATAACAAATACCAAACGAGCAATAACACTATACCAACAGCAACATTTAATCGTTCTATACAATCCACCCCCAAAAAGAATAAAAATATCAAATCCATTTGTGTGAGCCACTTTATTCCTTCCCATCAAAACCACCACCAACTTTGCCCACAATAAACCAAAATTGACATAAAAAACAACAAAAGTTACACAAACATATTAAAATGCAACAAAGTAATCGAACACAAGTACCCAACCAAAAAATACCTCTCCACCAGCTTCTTGATTGACCAGAGTCCAAAACCTAATAAACACATATACACTATTTCATTGTTTGCATTCATGTGAGGTGAAACTAGGCTTGGGAAAAATCAAGGAACAACGTACCATGGCACGAGTCCTTAAGCTCGCTGCGACACTCTTCTTTGGCCTCGAGCCACAACGGTTTTAGACAAAATCTCCTCAAGATATTCACAACGACTTCTATGGTGATCGATCCAAACACATAATTGCCTTATCGCTTCTCTTTTCTCTTCTCCAAGTCCCATCAAGGTCTCTTTCATCACCTCCTTCTCTTTTTCATCTTCTCTTACTTTTCCTCCAAGCTTTTTTATTTCTTCATCTTTCTTCTCTATCTCTTTCTTTATCTTCTCCTTCTCGTGATTTCTCTCTATCACCCAATTCGTCGCAGTCCACAGTATTTTCGATGCCTCCATTACAGTTTTCTCGTATCTCCCCTGTTTCTCCTTGAGTTTTTCCGACATGGATTGAAACCCATCTACTGTTATGTTCACTTTATCTGCTATCTCTTTGATCATACCTTGATATGTCTCATGTGTCACGGTGAGATTCTTCTCAAGCAATGCTTGCTCCTCTAAGTGCTTAGCCTCTTCTTTTCTGAAAGCTTCTTCTTTCTCTGTTAGTACCTGTTCGGTTACTCTCAGTTTCTGGTTCGATAAGCGTAGCTTAACCTCGATGTTACTGATCTTCTCCATGAGAGTTTCGATCTCGTCTCCTTTCATTTCCAGCTCATTACGTAAACTCTCCATTGTCTCTTCATGACCCACGATTGCAGAATCTCTAGATGTTACTTCCTTACCTCTCTCCTCCAACAATCTTTGGGCTTCTTTGTAATCCTCTGTTAGCTTATTGAGTATTGCTTCACTTTCTTTGAACAGTTCGTTGATCTGCCTGTGTTCCTCTTTCAGCATATTGTAAGCAGCTTCTTGCTCTACCAATGCTTTCTGGACATCGGTGATCTGATTCGACAATTCTGATTTCTCTTGCTTCTCTTTCTCAAGCTCTGCTTCGGTTTCGCTCTTCTGCACCTGTAGAGAATCAAGCTCATGTTTCAGATTGTTGATCTGTTCTGTTAAGGCCATTGTTTCAGAAGACGCTTCATTGATCTTATCGCGCATTTGAACGTTCTCTTCTGTCTTAGTTCTCAGCTCCTCTTCAAGCTCACTTCTCTGTTTCTGCAGAGTCTCTAACTCAAGTTCAAGACCCTTAATCTTCTCAGATAAACGATTTCTTTCTTCTAGAATACTCTCGTTATCTTTAACCTTGTTTATGATCTCCTCTTTAAGATTTGTAATCTGACTCAAATATTCAGAGATCTCCTCGGACTTCTTTTCATGTTGAATCTCGAGTTCTGCTCTCTGGCTATCAAGTGAGGCCACTTGCTGTCTCAGACCATTGATCTCATCATCCAAACCCTTAATCTGCACTGAGGCTTCCTCGCTTTTGCACACCATTTGTTTCTCCAACTCTTCCTTTTGAACAGACATTGAATCTAGTTCTGCTCGTAATCCATCGATCTCAGCTGTCAAACTCTCAATTGAGGACGATGACTGCTTCTCGTTATCCTCAAGTTTTTGAGTTAAAGCTGAGAGTTCAGTTCCTTTCTCGTCCATTGTCTTCTCAAGTTCTGAGATTCTAGCAACCATTTCTCTGTTTTGCGCTTCCAATTGCTCAACTACTGTGGTCTTGCTTGCAATCTCTGTCTCAAGATCTGTTATACGGGCACGAAGTGACTCTAGTTCCAGCTCCAATGTCGCTACTGTTGCTTCTAGTTCTTTTATTTGCATCTGTGATTTGCTGTCCTTCTCTGTCAGAAGTAAAAGTTCGCCTTCTTTCTCAGCGAGCTGCTCTTTCAGTTTGCTCGAATCAGCTGTGAGTTCCTGTACCATGATTTGTGCCCGTTCAAGCTCGTCTGAAGTTTCTGAGATTTTCGTGGACATAGTTTTGCTTTCTTCTTCTGCAGCCTTCAGACTTTCGCTCAATTCCGAAACCCTGTGTTCAGATGATTCCAGTTGCGATTCTAAATCTCTTAGCTGAGTGGATGATTCTCTCTGATGAGTCTCATGGATATCCCTCAAACTGAAAAGTTCATTGTCTTTCTCAGTGTGGCTCCCTTTTAATTGTTCAGACTCAGACTTGAGTTCTTGTATGGTGCTCTCCGCCCGCTTGATCTCAATCGACATTTCTGAAATTCGCTGAGATAACACTTTCTTCTCTTCCTCTGAACTGTTCAGGCTCTGGTTCAATTCTTCAACCTGTTTCTCTGTTAATTCCACCCGTGCTTCTAATTCTTTCACCTGACTTGAGGAATCTCTCTTATGGGCCTCGTGTACCTCCACCAAACTAGAAAGCTCACTCTCTTTTTGTATGTGTGTATCTTTAGACTCTGCCAATTCAGTAATAAGTTCTTGTACCTTGCTTTGGGCCTGTTTGAGCTCATCCGTAATTTCCAAAATCTCTGAGGACATGGACTTCTTTTCTTCCTCTGCAGCATTCAGACTCGCACTCAAATCTACGACCCGTTGTTCTGATAATGTCAGTTGAGTTTCTAATTCACTCAAACGAGTGGATGATTCTCTTTGATGAGTCTCGTGAATGTCCCTCAAACCAGTAAGTTCCCTCTCTTTCTCACCGTGGCTCTCTTTCAACTGTTCAGACTCAGACATGTGTTCTTCTATGGTTTTTTGTGCCTCTTGAATCTCATTAGAGATTTCTGAAATTCTCTGAGATAACATTTTTTTCTCTTCCTCTGCATTGTCCAGACTCTGCTTCATATCTGCAACCTGTTGATCTGCTGATTTCACCTTTGCATCTAATTCTTCCACTCGACTTGTTGAATCTCTCTGATATGCCTCGTGTACCTCCACCAAACTAGAAAGCTCACTCTCTTTCTCTTTGTGACGGTCTTTCAACTCTCCTAATTCATCCCTGAGTTCTTGTATCGTGTTCTGCGCTTGTTCAAGCTTGTCCATAGTTTCCAAATTTTTTGAGGAGATAGCTTTGTTTTCTTCCTCTGCATCCTTCAGACCCACACTCAACTCTGAGATCCGCTGTTCTGAGGATTCCAGTTGAGCTTCTAATTCACTCACGCGAGAGGATGATTCTCTTTGATGAGTCTCATGGATGTCCCTCAAGCTGAAAAGATCTCTCTCCTTTACACTGTGGCTCTCTTTCAACTGTCCAGACTCAGATACGAGTTCTTGTATGGTGTTTTGTGCCTCTTTAATTTCGTTAGAAAGTTCTGCTATTTTCTGAGATAGCAGTTTTTTCTCTTCCTCTGCATTGTTCAGGCTTTCGTTCAACTCTGCAACTAATTTTTTTGATGATTCCACTTGCTCTTCTAGTTCTTTCACATGACTCGATGAATCTCTCTGGTGAGTCTCGTGTACCTCCACCAAACTAGAAAGCTCACTCTCTTTCTCTCTGTGGCGGTCTTTCAACTCTCCCAATTCATCTCTGAGTTCCTGTATCGTGTTCTGCGTCTGTTCGAGTTTGTCCATAGTTTCCATGTTTTTCGAGGAGATAGCTTTGTTTTCTTCCTCTGCAGCTTTCAGACTCGCACTCAAATCTGAGACCTGCTGTTTTGAGGACTCCAGTTGAGCTTCTAATTCACTTGCTCTGGTGGACGAGTCTCTTTGATGAATCTCATGGATGTCCCTCAAACTGAAAAGCTCTCTCTCTTTCACACTGTGGCTCTCTTTCAACTGTCCAGACTCAGACTTGAGTTCTTGTATGGTGTTCTGCGCCTCTTGAATCTCGTTAGAGATTTCTGCTATTTTCTGAGATAGCAGTTTTTTCTCTTCCTCTGCATCGTTCAGGCTTTGGTTCAAATCTGCAACTAACTTCTCCGATGATTCTAAGTGTGCTTCTAATTCTTTCATCTGACTCGATGATTCTCTCTCATGGGTCTTATGTAACTCCACCAAACTAGAATGCTCACTCTCTTTTTCCTTGTACTTTTCTTTCATCTCTCCCAATTCGGAAATGAGTTTTTGTATGGTGTTCTGTGCCTGTTGGATCTCATCTGAAATCTCCGAAACTTTCAAGGATAGAGATTTATTCTCTTCCTCTGCACTATTCATACCGGTGGTCAGCTCTGAAACTCGCTGCTCTGATGCTTCTAGCTGCTGCTTGAAATTAGTAGCTTCATCTTTGAGCTGATCACTCGTTGTTTTCCAATCTTCTGCAACTTTTTCAGCTTCTTGAAATCTCTTGATACCATTGTCTCTCTCAGTTTGCAGTTCATCTCTCTCTTTTTTGATATCTTCAAACTTCTGGTTCAGATCAGTTTCTGTTTTGCCAGCAACTTCCAGTTTCTGATGCAGTTCCCTGTTATCACTCAGTGCTGTTGTCTTTTCGTTCTCTAACTTCTCAGTTTCAAGTTTCAACTTATTGCTAATCTCTTCTGATTCTTTTAACTTCATCAAAGCTACTTCAAGCTCAGAGTCTACTGCTTCTTTTTCTTCAACAGTCGTCGTTAACTTCCCTTTCAGATCAGCAATTTCGAGATTTGCAGCTTCGATTTGTTGCTTCAGGGCATCCGTTACAGACTCTACATCTTTCTCTACTTTTCCATTTCCATTTCTCTTGGTCTTCCTCTTAGAAGAATGGTCAGAATCCGAGTCTGAGCTCGATGAAGAGGAGCTTTCTCCTTTCCCATTGACCTTTTTCCTAATCTCTCCAGTTAGATCATCGTACTGGCGATACAGAGACTGGTACTCGCTGTAGAATTCCTTTAAGTCTGCAACCACTTGTCTTTTAGATTCATCCTCATTGACGTCTCCACTCTCAACCAGTCCCAAGATTTTGTTCACCTTTTCATCTATTTCTGCATCAGACAATGATAGTACTTTTCATGTAAGCAGTTGAACCAAGAGCTAAGATTTTCATTATACATGTGAAACAAAACTTAGTAGCGTAGGTAGGAAAATTACCAGTTTTAGTTCCTTTAAGCATTTCACCTTTCTCATGATCAAAATGAGGCTCAAAGAAAGACTTCAAGGTCTCTCTAAACTTATTCTTTTTCATGTCTTTTTTCTTCAGTTTCTTTGATAACTTCTTCAACCAAATATCATCAAACAAGAAACTCAATCTTCACCTGTGACCAAACACAATTCACAGAGAAACTTATCAGAAGAAACGTTAAGACTAGCAAAACTAACTTGTTCACATTAAATGCCAATATTTAATTAGAAAGAGATACCATCCTTTTCACATTTATGTATGTTGGTATATAATAACAACTTTAGTAAACTAATAATAATTTGGCTTTTACAGAATCCAGATCATAGGTTAAGCATCTTGATATCCAACATAAAAGAGTATATAATAATAGAAGTAGATCCAGCAATTGTACTCTGACAAGGTACGCAGATAATAATAGAATTTGTGGGGCCCGCAAAGAACCACATCATAGATCCACAAAATCCTTGCATCATTGAGTAACTTTCTTACCAAGTGACATATTATTTACTTCAACAGAAGTTACAAGAACAAATGCAATTTAATTAGAATATAGAACTTGGATTAAAGCTAATAACGTTTTAGTGCCGGGTCTAAATTTGGAATCTGATGGTATTGGCTAGACAAAAGATCTCATGTGGAGCCACCTCAGCAATTTTGGAAATGGACCAGAAAGCACATATCTCTAGAACCGATAAAAGACAGCTATCATTATTCAATTTTTCATACCTCAGGAAAATGTGAGTTGTTTCTTTTTGTTATTATATGTTACTACTACCTTTAACAATACAGTTTCAACTAAAACAATCTCGATCCCATCATCCAATACTTTCTTAAAAAGAAAGTTACTAGTAAAACTGTAAATACAAGGAAAGGAGTAGAGTAAACTTACCCTTTCTCTCTCGAATTTCCTTTAAAGCTCCACAGAAGATCCAGAATCGATTGTTATGGTTTTTGGTTTGTCCCTGTATGGAAACCAAGAATTCTAGTTAGCATTTTGATGGTTCACAGCAGTTGATGGAAACTTAAATTACAAAATCTACTAACATGAGAAACTAAAGATGAGTTGATAGTAACATCTAAGGATATTAGTTACAGTGAAATTCATAATGAGAGGAACAACAGAAGCAAAACCAATCACAAAATCAGTGCCAATAATTAGAACTGCCACACAAAACAAAAACACAATCGCCAAAAACCTAGAAGACGAACAAAAACAAGTTCATGAACTTGATTCACCTTATAAATCCAATCACTACTTTAAGAACCAAATCAACGATGATAATCCAATTGATTTAACTATAATCGAAACCTCAACGACACTGAAATGAACTAGAGAACAAGAAACTCATAATCTTCCCAGTAAAAAAGCATCATCGACTAACAACAACAAAGAAAAAACTATCTGACGTTCTAATTTATGATCTAAATCCAAAACTAAGCAACGAAAGCGTAAACTAAAGCTGATCGAAGAATCAAAGCTTCTTCAAATCAATAATCCAACTCGTGCGGAGAAATCGAAGCTACTAAAATCATTTCGTAACCTAGAATTTTACCTGAATACGTAAGTTCCGGAGATTTGAAAAAAAAATCCACAAAATTCCAGAAGAAGAAGCAGAGATTAGAAGCAACTCTCTCGTTCTTCTCTCTGATGTATGTGTGATGAGAAGATTACGAAATTGAAATCGAAGCGAAAGAGAGATTGAAGAAGAAGAAAAAAGGTGATTTGGTTTTTGGAGTTATTTGAGAGGAGAGAACAGTTATGAAAGCTCAACTTTTGTGTGTTGAGGGAGAGAGACGACGACTGGAGGAATCTTTTGTAAATTCGTATTCCCACAAACACCCTTCTCTTTATCAGATTATTACGGTTCTGCCATCATACGCTTTTATTTTCTCTTCAAATTCTCGTCAACCCGGTCAAAATATCATTTGACTGCAGTTATCATGTTAAAGATTATTACGTTTTTGCCACCGATATATTGAATTTGTTTTGATTTTTGTTTAGCATGTCTAATGCCGTAATTAAATTTAACACATATGCCTCACCATCACTAAGTGCGTTTCCCGCCTTTATTTTGTGGGTCTTTTGACAAAGAAATATGCCTCTATTTGTATTTTTTTTATATTTAGGAAAACCAACAAGACTGATTTTACTTACCTAATCTTAATTTAGACTACATTATATTCACATTATAAAATGGGACAGATTTTTTCTTTTTTTTTTCTTAGGAGTAATTTTTATTTAAATTAAATCTCTTTCATTTGCTCCTATTTATTATTTAGTTTCAATCCTTTATGATTTGTTTCTATTAATATTTAATAGGATTTTTCATATATGTTTTTTTTATTGTTACAAGATTTTCATTCATATTATGTTTTTTTCTCTGATTCATTAATAATTGAAACCGAATCACGATCCAATGATGATAAATCCTATCTTAAACTTAAACATTTTAAAATAAAATAACCTAACTTCCAATAAAGGAAGATTAAATAGATGAAGGCCAAACAAAACAAACTAATGGAAACTTTCAAAAAGCTTATATGACCTTCAATATTAAGAATAGTTGAAAAATATGTTATTTACAAAATAATGCAGTTACAAGTTACAACAATGAAAAATAACCAAATGTTGCAACATATTACATATATAATATTTACAATATGTACAAAACAAAACAAAAAAAGAAGAAAGTTTATGCTTGAAGAGCTACGTGACAAATGGATGTTTTGAGATCATTATATCGACAACGTTGATAATCAACCAAAACACATAGTTGTCTTATGGCTTCTCTCTTCCCTTCTCCTAAACTCAACAACTCATACTCTTTCTCCTTCACATCAATCTCAAGCTTTTTTATTTTCCTCATAGCCTTTGATAGACTCAGCTTCTCTGTTCCTTCCTCTCCTAGCTTTGCCTCTAGCTTCGATAGCTTCTCCTTTAGCAGAGATTCTTGTGCTTCTCTACATTCTAGCTTCGCTTCTAGAGTCTCAACTTCATGCTTCATGTTGTTGTCCTTCTCCTTTACCCACTTTCTCGCTGAATCGATCTCTTTAGATAATCTCGTTACTCGGCTCACTAATTCCCCGCTTTCTTCCAGCTTCTTTATCGCCATTTCTGGTCCAGCAAGCCCTTGTTCCACTATTTCCTTGATTTTCTTGAAATCTGCTCTGTTTCCTCTGTTTTCTTGTTTTTGTGTGTTGTCGCGCTTCTTGATATAGTTGTTCTTGCTCTCTAAGTGTATTTGTTCAGCTACATGGATCCTCCTGTGAAGTATCCGGATATTATCTTCCATTTTCATCCGAAAATCTTCCGCTAACTCTTCCATCTTCTTCTCGAGAAGATTAGTATTCAATTTCGAACCAAATGACCAACGTTTCATCACCTTCTGATCCTCGGAAAACTTATCAATGGCGTCTTTCTGTTCTTTCATAAGCTTCTTCTGATCCTTTATCTCCATTGATAGCCTACAGTGAATTAAAATCAATAGTAACCATTAAATTTCAGTTAGAAAGCTTTTACAATTCTTGTTCTTTCTTACCGTTGAATGATATCTTCTTGTTCCTTAACTTGGTAGTCAAGTTTCTTACTCTTTTCTTCAATTTCATCAATCACTACAATTCTTGTATGCAGTTTCTGATTCTCTTCCCTAAGACAATCAATCTCAGTGATCTTACTCTTCATCTCCTCATTAAACTCCTTTCTCTTCTTCCGCAAAGTATCCACGCCCGCTTCAAGTTTCTGTACTTTGTTCCACAAGGCTTCCTTTTCTTCAACAATCTTCATTTTGGCCTTATCGTGTTTCTCTGTCTCTTCCTCTAGACGCTTCAATCGCATTTGCGTCTCTGAAACTTGAAAGGTTTTCTTCTCCAGCTCCAATTCCAACTCCTTTTTCTGGTTACACAACAATGCAGCTTCACTTTTACTCATCAACCCCTTGAGATGTCCTCTGTCCTCGTTTCTCTTACCTTCAATATCTCCTGCCACTTCCATGTTTTGATCGCGTAGATAATCCGTTTCCTGTTTCAGATTACTCACCTGTCTCTCCAAATCTTCATTTCTTAACTCAGACTCTTTCAGCTTTCTGAGAATCACCGCGTAATCTGAGCGCAATGTTTCACTAACATTATCAGCACTGATCTCTATTTCCTCTGAAGAATAGTAATCCAAATCCGAACTAGACCTCGATGAAGTATCAGTACCCAATTTTCCTTTTCTTCCATTAGTCCCCAAATCATCAAACACAGAGTAAAGTAACTGACACTGCTTATGAAGATCTTCAACAATTCCAACAAGCTCCTTCTTTGTAACCTTTGGGATCTTGTTTTTGTTTTGGATAAACTTTAAAAGTATAGACACCTTCTTCTCCACTTCTGCAGATACAACAACATATCTTACATAACAAAAAAATTCAAAACATTGCCTCACAAACAGTAACTAACAAAACCCAATTCTTACCAGTTTTGGCCTCCTCCATTTGCAACAGATTCGTTTCCTTCGTGACTTATTTGTCTATAACTCTCCCCTTAAGCACAATAAGAGAACCAACAAAAAGCTCTGAACAAACACAAAGAAACAAACAACATCAATCAAATTCATTGGTAACGACTTTAACTTAGCATGCAAGCTAACGAAAACAGTATGACCCTAAATGGAATGTCAATAATTTCCTTGTATCACAAGAAATCTTTCAAAAATTAACCCTTTCATTAGGATTAGAGTAGAAAAATTATAAAGACTCAACATATGTAACATTCAGTATGGTCCCAGAGGAAATACATATCAGAGAATTTAGAAATTGGAGAAATAAATGGTAGAAAAATTGAGACCATGTAAGAGGATGTAAACTAAACGAAGGTCATGGTCATGACTCATGACCCTACACCGAGAATGACCATTAATATAGGAGGAAAAAACAACTGGGTTCCACCATTGATGCAATTCAAACCCTAAATTCAATGTTTGGTTCCACAGAGAAATCAATAGTTTTAGATTTTTACCGGCAAAAATCAGGATCAAATTTTCTTTCTCCGTGAGGCTAAGAAAGCTGATAAAGAAAGAACGAAAAAGATTTGTCTAACTTTTTGTTTCCAAATTTTTTTTTGAAGATTTTAGCAAAATGGGATCAGAGTCAGATAAAAGGAGAGGTTGTGTCTTTTTTAGTCTAAATTGTTATATTTAAAGGTTTCTTTTTTGGCTTAATAAGAGAGGGAATGCAAAATTTGGCACTACCTGTGTTTATCTAAATGCCATTAAAGTTCGTTAATAATTACGGAAATAACCAGAGCCCAAACGAAGAGTTTGCTAAATTCTCGTCGTCGTCTTTATATATCTCTCGATATTTTTCCCGCAAGACGTGATTGGTCCAATATCCACTCGTTCAGCGGAAGCCGTAATCTTGCCACGTGGCATACATCTATTGCTTGAGCTACAAGTTGCCAAGTGACCTTAATTGTTTTTGAGAATTTAACAAAAGTTTGATTAGCCTAGCCGACTCAAAGTGAAAAGAAAGTAAAGCTTTGAATGTATGATACGGGCAAAGCGGACTAAACCGCTAACAAACTAAACCATTCTATTTTTGAAGCGGATAACAAACCGCCGCATACCAAATTTATCTCTATGTAAAAATGGTTCATAGATAGTCTGCCGGCAATTTGAATATCCCATTTTAACCGGCAATTAAACAAGATTCGGTTTCATACATTTCACAAGCCGAAAGATCAGAACAAAAACCGGAATGAAGAAGGATCCTGATTAATTTCTAAACCGGAAAATTCGAACCAAAACAAAACATAAGAGGACAGATTTCAATTTTGTTTTGGTCCTTGAATAACAAAAATTACTGCTAAACCAGAACAGGATGAGTGACGATGTGTACAAAGAGAGAACTAAGTAAGAATACAAAACAACATCTCACAGTTTTGATATAACTTTAAAAAAGCTTAATCTTAATCTTAATCATCCTCAGAAGTAGCAACCTTCTGCTTCTTCCATTTGTATGCAGCTTCAAGAATCTTGAGATTCGTCGTCTGCGATTCTTCTGGGTACAAATAGTCGATGTATTCTTCGTACCTGTTAAGAGATTCAAACAATTTTTCACGTTAAGCTTTAGCATTCAACTAATGACATTCAAAAGATAACAAAAATCGAGATATTATATATAAGCAATGCGTACTCTGTTGAGCCGTCTTCTCTAGTGATCGCCTTTCTCTTCTTGAGCTTCTTTGGAAGCTTCGATTGAACAATACTAACATCCCCGAGGTTACCAAAGCTACTCTCCATGTTCAGCCAATCCTCCAAGAGCGTAGCTCGTTCTTCCTTCAGCTCTGGTGTGGAGTCTTTGTAATATGTGTTGGCTCTATCGAAAATCGCTGAGTAGAAGAAAATATAGAGAAAAAAAACAGTTAAAACATGTCACAAGGAATCATCAAAACCCATATAACGTGTAGTTTTAAAGTTACCTCTGGCACGTTTGATGCAGTCTTTCTTGTGTTCAATAACATCTTCTTGGTCTTCATCTTCGTTCTCGTCTTCTTCTATTTCCGCAGCAGAAGCTTCAAACTTTGCAAAGCTAACCCACACCTTGTAATGCTTAGTACGGTCCAAGAGTCGCTCATATAAAGCCCGTGTCCTCTCTAATTCCCCTTCTGATATCTCAAAATCAATGTAGGCCTGCCACAAACAATATAGAATTTCAATGATCCAATCGGTTTCAAAAGTCTGAGGAATCTCAGCTTCTATGAATGTATTTGACTGAAAAAACTTACCTTCCATAGCAGCTCAGGCATGTCAAGAGCTGGCTGGGATATTGCAAGTTCAAAAATAGCTCTAGCTCGTTCGGTTTCAGCAAGAGACCTCTCTAACTCAGCATACTTGCTCCAAGCATAGCAATTCTCAGGAGACCACTCAAGATACCGTTCATATAACTTTCTACACCTATCCATGTTTCCCAACTGAAGCTCGATCTCAATGTATTTCTTGAATATCTATTTGCAGGAAAAAGTTCACCACATTAAGTTAAATCATTTGTGTCTTTAAAGGAGAGGAATGAGATAATCGTTTATACGATTTTTAGGCTTACCTTATCTTTGGGAGCTTTTCCAATCGCATTTCCTAATATCTGGCGAGCACCCGTGAGATTCAATTGCCTTATCTCAAACTGAGCAGCGAGCAACCATATTTTGGCAAAAGAAAATTTGCTGTGGGGAATAAGCTTAAGGCACTCTCTGAAAATTTCAGTAAGACAAAGACAATAGTTAGTTTAAACTATCAAGTGATATTTTGACAAAATAGTCATTACCAAAACGTAAATGAATAGACTGGTACCTGTAAACATCTCGGGTACGCTCAACATCTTCAGTTTCTATCTCTTCATACAATGCATAATTAATCCTACACAAATTAGTCACATCAGTGTCAGTATTTGCGAAAACCACAGAACCATAAGCAAACAAAATACAACAGCAATAGCTTTCCATGGAACGTAAGAATCTGTTCTCATATATTTAGTGACTAGGATGTGCTAAAAGCTTGACATAGATGATAAAACTAGTATCTGCCTAAGACAACCAATCTCAAACAGTTCAGTTAAAGGAAACTAAAACTTAACATTCTTATCAAAACCATGATCAGTATAAGGAGCCAACATTCCAATTCCAAATCGATAATGGGTAATTGCCAAAAATCAGTAAACCGAATTGAAAAAGAAAAAACTCACCAAAGATAGATATATCTTTGCCAGTATCGTTTTTCCTCAGCAGGTGGAACATTAGCAATAGCCCTCTCATAGATTTCTCTGATCCTATCTTTATTCCCCACACTCTCTTCTAACCTAACATAATCGAACCACGAATCATAGTTCGAAGGATTCTTCCTCACTTCCTCTTCATACTGAAACCTCCTCTTCCCAACAATGGCATCCTCAATCCCTTCCTTATCACCATACTGTTTCTCAAAAGCCACAAACTTCCTATACAAATCCTCAGCTCTTCCTTTAGGAATATGATCAAGAGCAAACTTATAGATAAACCTAGCCCTTTCCACTTCCTTACATCGTTCTTCAAACTCCGCAAACGCCACAAAGAGCTGCTCAGCTTCTTCATCATCAGCAAGCTTCTCTGTGGCACGTTCATACACACTTCTACAACGCGCAACTTCACCACCTTTCATCTCAAACTTAGCATATCTAATATAAGCAGAAACCTTCGGATGACAAAGCACAAATCTCTCGTATATCGTTCTAGCGCGTTCGATTTCATTATACCTAAGTTCGAATTTAATAAACGAGAGCCAACCTTGTTGATCCGGTGACCAATCCATCCACCGTTCAAAAATCTGTCTAGCTCCGGCGATATTCCCAAGTATCTCCTCCATATGAATATACTTGTACCAAAGCTGGTCAACACGAGGAAGAAGCGTAACAGCTCGATCCCAAACGTTTCTCGCACTGTTCACAAACTTGTTCTTCATCTCAAACTCAGCGTATTTGAGCCAAAGCGTATGGTTCCTGTAATCTCCTTCTATGGCTCGTTCCCAAACACTTCGAGCACGAGCGTAATCTTTCTGTGACTCTTCCCACTGAGCGTACTTGACCCAAACATGAATGTTCCATCTCGCGCGACGGATCTGGTCTTCAAATTCCTTTCTCCGGCGGAGTCTGTAGTCGGAAAGCTCAGTGGAATCAGTGATTTTTTGCTTAGGAGGACGGATCTCAGCTTCTTGTCTCTCTCGAGCTTCTCTTAAAATCTGTTCGGCGGTGATTTGTACCGGCGCCGGAGTTTTGTTCTTGACACGAGTAGGTCTTGGAAGCTTGACTTCTGTATCTTTCCGAGTCATGTACCCTAAGGTACGATCGGAATCTTTGCCGCCGGAAGCCATGAGAGCTCGCGGTTTTGCTTTCTCTGGGGTTTCTGGATTTTTGGGAAAAAGGGGAAGAAGAAAAAGATTGAGAGAACATAGAGAAACGGCGACGCATATGTTTGTATATTTATTGGGCTCTTAATGGGCCGTAATAGGTTTAACATTAAAATATCATTCTTAGCCTAATATCATTGTTAATTGGGCTCTTAATGGGCCGTAATAAACAAAATTTTAGAGTAAGTGACAACACAAGAACGTGACGTTTAAAACCGAAATAACCGAATGGATACTAAATTTTAAAACCGAAAGAACCGGAACCGAACCGAAACCGAACCGAAATTTCAAAATATCCGAATGGATACTAATTTTTGAAACCGAAAGAACCGAAACCGAATGAACCCAACCGATAATCGAATGGTTAACCGAAAGCCTAGGCCTAGTGTTAGTTTAGTTAGGGTCCAAATAGAAGAAGAGGTTGTGCTAACTAAATTAACTAAGTCTAAGTTAGAGTCAAGTGAGTTATTAGAGTTGTTGAATGTGTAAGAGAGTTGCTCAAGCTCTTGCTTGTAACTTTAGTCTAGTGTCTAGAGTTAATTATATCTAGTGGTAGTGGTTAATCTCTAGAAGTCTAAGTGAGTCTAAGTGTGTGATGTTGTAAGATCATCTTTGATCCAATAATAAAAATACCATGATAGTAACAATAAGCAACAATTCAAAACTGAGTCAAAACATAAACCAGAAAACTTAGATAGAATAATCCGAGAACCAGATTCCACCAACTAAAGATAAAACCAATATCTTAACATAGAAGCTACACTCCAAAACAATGACCTAACATAAACTAAAAACCTTAGATAGAAAAATCCAAGAAAAAGCAAATCCAAAGTTGCAAAACAAATTAAAAGAAACATTTTGCATCTAGTGAGTAGATGCTTCAACATCAATGATCAGAGAAACCACTTCATGCAAAAGCTCTATCTTTTGCAACACAAATTTAGCTTCTTTAGTTATCAAGACTCTCCATTTGTCTTCAAGCATCTTCTTCATCTCTGTGTCCACCAAACTCCATCTTCTTTTTACAGAATCTTCACTCACGCCAAAACTTGCTATCGATCTAACGAAAAACGAGTTGTGGAACCAATCGTCTCCATGTTCAAGAATCATGAGACCCTCATCCTTTTCTAGTTTCTTAACCCTCTCACTTTTCCTTGATTCAGCATCATCCGAACCCCAAATCATTTTAGACAGTTCAAAAGATTTCATATCGTGAGCTCTAGAAAAAGTCGGTTTTCTATCGTACTTCCATCTATTCATAAACTTCCTCTTCACAGTCTTAATTTTCTCTATGCACTGAGACAAGCTAACCTTAACGCTGATAGAATCCTTTATGAATTCATAGAACCCACTCTTATCTTCACTCGTGGTTTTACCTGTTTCAGATTTGAATGCAATGATTCCTTGCAACACAAGGATCTCGTCTTCTTCACTCCAAAGTCGTTGATTATTTGGCTTCTTCACATCTTTTTTGGCTCGTTTTGCGGCATTCACATCTTCAGTTGAAGTCTCTTCACGCACCCGCTTCTTAGCCTCGCCGGAAACACAAACCTCCTTCTTCTTGGCCTTCTTGGTTTTGGCTGTAGCAACAACACTAGCTGAAGGAGTTTTCTTCTTATCATTAGCCTCATCTTTCTCAGAAGAAGCCTTTGTCTCCGCGGAATGGGAAGGAGATTGTAGTTTCTTGTCCACGGTGAGTTTGTCTTCCTCTTCTTTAGGCTTTATAATCCTCTTACTCTTCTTTGGTTTCTCAACAGCAGATTCCACATCATATCCCCAAATCAGTTTCAACAACTCAGAACTTTTCTGGTCGTAAGGTTCCGCGGAAGACGGTTCTTTAGCGTTAATCCTCACTTGACCCATTAACTTCTTCTTCAAACTCTTCATCTTCTCTACGAAGTCGTCAACATCAACGCTTATATATTCCTGGAGGAATTCGTAAGCTCCGTTCATATCATCAAAAGGATTCTTCCTTGTTATAGCTTTGAAATCTGTCATACCTAGTAGCACACGGATCTCTTCTTCCTCACTCCACTTTTGAGAACTCGCCTTCTTCGATCGCTTGGCACTCACGTCTTTGTCCATTAATGTTCCTTCGTTCTTCCGCTTCTTCCCAGTTGCCCGAGCTTCACCGGAACCACCACAAACCTCCTTCATCTTCTTGGACCGGTTGGTATTCACTTTGCCCATAGAAAAAAACGTTTCAGGTTCTCTCAGAGAAAGAAAGAGTGAGAATTGGTAGAGATTAACCCAGAAATAATTTGACGATTCGTTTACCTTTTTCTTGGAAATGTATATATTTTCTTGGAAATGTATATACTTTTGTGGTATTTTATGCTTTCTTTGTGGTATTTGATTTTGGAAAGTAAGAAATTGAAAGGTTTATACATTGACGTAAATGTTAGCTATAATGGGTCACAATTAAGTCAAGCCCAATATTCATTTTTAGATCAATAAGAAAATTATGCCAATATACTTCTTGTGCAATTCAGAAATCAGAATAATCTTGGAGAAATTTAAAACCTTTTTTTTTTTTTTTTTGTAAACCAAATCATCAATACAATAATAACACTAAGAATCTCTCCAGGCCTGACACATCAGCATTTTGGGCTATTCTCAGCTTGACACCTCATTAAAATCATCATCCAATTAAAACATTTCAAATAATACACATCAGCTCTCCAGCTTGACACCTCAGCTTCCCAGCATGCCACATCAGCTTTTTTTATTATTATTAATAAGACATCATTCAAAAAAGACAACCAATCAAATTAAAACAAATAATACACACAATGATTTTAAATTTTTTGATAATGATAAATGAATTTCTAATTATTTTAATAATTCAATATTTACAAAAAAAAATAAAAAAATTATCCTCTTTATTTTTGAAAAATATGTTTGTCATCAAGTGGTTTTTAGAGAACAACATACATGACGTGAATTTAACAAATAGTTTACACCGTGGGTAATTTTTTGTAAATTAGTTTTGTTTTAATATACGTATTTATAGTAAGAATTTAAAAGGTTCTTTGGATATTGCATTTTACCTTTGCTCGTATTTTAATTGTTTTTAGTTTATTATTTTATATATGCATACATGAATAAATAATTGTCTATCTTACTTTTACAAAAGAAATGTACCGTATAGTTAATCTTTGTATTTGTTTGTTGTTATTTTATGTTTTTGTATATATTTTACGAATGTTAGATATGTTTTTATATTGTGATATATGTAAATATTTTTCAACAATTATTATACTTCAAAAACCTTAGATTATTTATGTTAGAATTATTTTTGCTACACAAGCATAATTTGAAATCATAGTAAAAATATTTAATATGCCTTTTGTTTTTTTTTTAATAATTTTGTTACCATTAGCCAAGTGAAGTTTGCAATTGCATTTCGACTTATCTTGGATTTATGCTCTTTTTGTTATTTGTAAATTTGGCGAAAACGTCACAAATGTTATTCATTAATTGGTTATTATTATTGATCTATTTTATAAGAGTATATAATTTAGCATAACAAAAAGTTGAGAATAAACTCTGTATTTGTGGTTTATGTTTTGAATGAAGGTGATCTCACGCCGGCTCAAATACTTGATCTACTCTATTGCAAGAACCTTAATGGTAAAAAATTTTAGAGAAAGACAAGGAGAAAGATGGGATTCCAAGGTTCCCCTAAAATGTTAAGAACCGTATGATCGTCATTCTGTAACTGTTTTTCATTGAACATTCTAATTTGAAGTCATGAACCAAGTTATATTAACCAATGTTTATGAATTATTTAGCCTATTTATTTTAAAACCCATAACGTAACAAAGCATGGTCCATCTTTTTCGATTTCTATATTTTCATGGATTTTCGTAACTTGTGTTTAGTTAACTTTATCTAATGAGTTTTTCCATAGAGATTGATATCTCTTGTAGTCGACAGGCTGATTGATTTCAACAGTAAAGTCAAAGTAATAAACTTTCTTATTCTTGCATGTTCTTTATGTTATCTTATATCCTGAACCTATGTAGATAAATTTGTTTGTATTTCTTATGGCAAAGCAAAGATGAAGGGTATGTCGTCAAGTTCTTAAACAAGTATACAAAATTGTAATTATATTGTTTACGGTAAACATACATTTTTTATGAAGGGTGTGTTTTTTTTTTTTCAAATCATTTTTCTTTTATTTTTGTTGTAATTATATTGCTTTGGTTAAAATTCTTAAAAAAATACCCCGCAGCGTAGCGCGGGTGTCGACCTAGTATATATAAAAGGAGGTGAACTCTCTCCAGAAAATGGACACATCAGCACATAAAAAAGTGCCACGTGGCTCACAGAAAGGGGACGATTGGAGTTCTGTAGCTTCATCTGTTTCGTGGCTTTTTGGTCTTCCACTTCCTTCTTAGGGTTTTTAAGTTGAGCGTGTTAAATGTATTGTCGCTTGAGCTTCTTACGTCTTTTTCTTCTAAAGATGATTTGGAAAAGTTCAATCGTATCATTATGAAGTTGAGAATTTGCACCAGAAAGGTAAATAAACTTGTCCCAATTCGTTTATATGCCTAAGTCTTAAAATAAGAGATGTTTCTTATTTTGAATGAACCATAAAATGTTCTCAGTTCTTATGTTGTGTATATTAGCTGTAGCAAGGGTAATTTATTTTACTGATGATATTTCCTTTTGGTGCTGTTACATTTTTATTGCCGTTCAGAAGCCTAAAGCAAATTGCTGATGCGGAGACGCTTTTGGATTTAGCAAATAGCGTGGTTTCATGGGTTAAATCGCAATCTTCTCATGGTGGTGTTTCTCCAGCTGAGTTTGTTAATGCCTTGATCAATGGGTTTGGGCAAACTTTTTTAAGAATTGATGATGATGAAAATACACAATTGTCAATGAAGTGGAAGGAACTGAGGTTTACGGTCTGCTCTACAGTTATCATACCATGTGGTTGTACAACAATGTGAGTTTTCTCCCATTTACAAGAGCTTAATGTTAGGATATGAACTTGTATATATCTTATTTTAAAGTATCGATTTTTGTAACTATTATTTATGTCTTTGTATCTCTTTTTAAGATGGGTCCTATGCATAGTGAATTGAAACAGAGGAAAAGGGCATTGGGCAACAGAAAACGTACAAAACCCTGGTGCTGGTGTAGCCACAGATTTTGCAATACATAGTCAGTATACATAAGCAAATAAATTAAATCATTACTCTTAAGTCTTAACAGCCACACGACCCCCTTCTCCGAAAAAGTATTCTACTCATTGTAATCGAATCGTAAGCCGAGTAACCGTAGCCACATGTCTTTCTGTAAGCAATGTTTGTGCGTACGTCCTATGGCGTATTGGGTAGATAAACGTAGATAAGGCTTTGTGTTAGTAGGGGAACTACATTATTCATGAATCTTGCATAGACTTTTTTCAATATTAGATGTGCGGATGATGTGTCACACCTTTGTTTTGTTTTTTTTCTCCATTTCCTCTTGTTTGTTTTTCATTTTTGGTCTTTGTAATGTTTTATTTCCTTACTGTCTCTGGTTTTACAGTTTCTTAGTGTCATTTGTTTTATCAAAGTTAGTTTTTTTATTAGTTATGTAAGGTTGGTGATGGTGGGGACGAATGTTGTTACATTTTGGTTTGTTTCTTGGCTTATTCGTTTTAGTGCTGCACTGGGTTTCACAGTCTCATGATTAACCATCTCTCTCCCCTCTATAAAAATTTCGTAACATTGTTAAGTTGCATGTTGTGATTGGTAAAATCTTATAGTTATGATTGGTAATAATATCTTAAGTTGCTGGTTATGCCTTGAATGTTCATTTATCAATCGTAGGTAATGCTCGATTGTTAAGTTGCTGGTTTAAACAGGTGGAGAATGAAGAAAGAGGTGGAGAGGTTAATTGAGAAGAAAGAGGTGAAGAAAAAGTTGCAGGTTATGTTCTAACTTACCTTTGGACTTGGGATAAGTTGGAAACTGGTTTTAAACTGACATAACAAACGTAGACACGACAAACCATCATAGCAAACCAAGCAAACAAAAACCATAAACCATAGCAAACACCAAAACTATTTATTATTAGACCAAATTTGGCATTAGTTTGTTAAAGTTTCTTATATGTTTCAAGAAATGAATATAGAAGATAGATGTAAGTGTAACAGAGTATTTGCTAAACGATTTGTATTTCTATTTATTATTGAACTAAATTGTGCGTTTGTATAATTCTATTTGTGTTAACGATTTGTATTTCTACATATGTATTATTGTAAATACAAACTATGATATATTTCAATTTTGAATTTGCCATTGTTTCTCTCTGTTTTTTTTTTTCAAATTTTACAAAACAAGGTACAAAACAAAATATAGGCACAATAACAAGGTACTATATTGCTAATAGCATTTCAATTTACAATAAAAAAACTAAAAATAAATCATAAAGAGGAACAAAAGATACATAAAAATCCCGCGCGTAGCGCGGGTACTCACCTAGTAACATTATAAAAAAGACTCAAACTCCAGATATGGAGGAGGGGATACAGGATAATAGGCCAGCTTTTGCTAAAGCATCAGCTCCACAGTTTTCAGCCCTTGGAACAAAGTGAACAGAACTAGACATAAACATAAAACGAAAGAAATCCGCTAATATGCCATCTACTTCGTTTGCGTGGCCACCGGTATTGGCCAGAAGAACAAGCTCCTGAAAATCCGAAATACAAGCCAGCCTTGATACACCCAATGCTAAAGCCGCCGTGATAGCCGCCTTGAGAGCTAGTGCCTCCGTTACAAGAACAGAGGACACAAAGGGTCTTGAAAAAGATCCATGGTGGATCTTTCCGTTGAGTGGGTCCTTGAAACACCAGCCCAACCCACAGCAGATCGAGGATTGTAACCATGCTGCATCCGAGAAGCTCAAGAACGCTTCCACCTTTTGTGATGATGGCTGGATTGGTTGGGACTTTATAACCCAGCCGTCCTCTTCTGTGAGGCCTAGTCCTGCACACAACCCATCAACAACACAAAGAACGCCAACGCTTCTTCTAGGGCCTGCCCTATTCAAATCCAAACCAAAACCAGAAACAGTAATCTCCAAAAAATGTCTACCAAAAAGCCATCTCTCAAGAGACATTACAACCATTCTAGCAAAGATTTGGTCAAATCTGAAAACATCCTCATACTGAGGTCATGTAAATGGGGAGGAGATCCCATGAGGGCTGGGGTTGCCCGTTGAAGAGAGAGCCGGTCTGAATCCTTTGGCACACGCAGTTCATGACGATTCTAGCCCACGAGCTACCTACAGCAGTCGGGGCACACGGGAAGGCAACATACATGTCACTTGAGGACACGCAAGGCTGAACCAAGCCCATCCAATCCCAGGAGTTCACGGAGAGAGCGAGGTTGCATAAGACGACATCAAGACTTCCAGGGGTGACGGAGGAGATAATCGCGGTGGGGACAATCGAAGGAGCTTGAACTCGAAACTGGCAATCACTCAGCCAAAGTAAAGATGTCAACACAAGACTAGACAAATCGAGACAGAATCCGCATACTGCGGTAAAAGATCGCATCAAAACGATAAAGGTGCTACAAGAGAGCACAATTGTAGACTCAAAAGAATCCAAGCCCATTGAAACTGAATGAGCTAAATTAGGTCTCATCAAACCCGGTGACTGAGAGAATGAGGATGGAGAGCCATAAATGACGGAGGAGCTCGCCGGCTAGATACAAGAATCAACAAAAGCGAAGCAGATCTGAAAGTCTGGTGGATCTGGTGGTTCCGGTGGATTCGGCGGAGATGGAGGCTCCGGCGGCGGTGCACGAGGGGGCCTCAGAAGGAGGAAGGCGACCGAAGACAACGGTAAGCAACGAGAGTGGCTCGCATTGGAAAGAAAAAGTGAAGTCATCTCAAGTGAAAGGCTCGCCGGAATAGTTACGTCACCGGAAAAGGAGCTTCACCGAAGAGATCTTACCTTAGAAGAAGCACCAATCAGAAAGGAAGGCAGTGAGAAGAGCATCGCCGGTGAAGGAAACTCATCTCGACCAAGGCTTGCGGCTACCTTGGTTATTGTGCCTGGGAGAGAAGTTTTTAGGGCGAACTACACATCCATTGTTCTGGAGAAATTTAAAACCTAATAATACAATTGTGACGAGAAACAAATTTGGCAAATTATTCTTTTTATCCATGATCCAAATTCCAAGCTACTAAGGGCTTGATTGGTTCTCCCGCTATCACCCGCCTAGCGGTTGTTAGCGGTCGGTTTCGGTTGTTAGCGATTGATACCAATCACAGAAACCGCTCCACACCGCTTCGAACCGCTCGAAATCGCTGGATTTCAAAAGCTCATTCCCGCAAGCGTTTGCGGTTGCGGTTGGTTTAAAAAAGGAAAGAAACTAAAAAAAGAAAATAAATAAATTAAAATATATATTATCATGTCTTATTTATATTCACGTTAATTCTAAAAAAATAATAATTATCTATCTTTAATTTTCTAATATTAATAATTATTTTTTTTTTCAATATAAAAATTTATTTGAATAATTATTTATGGTTTTTAATCATTAATTAATCATGTTTAAAATTTTTATACTTTTTATAATTATAGTTTCTGGTGTTTTATAATTTTTTGTAATCATATATTAAATTTATTTTGGTAAACTTTGGTTTAACCGCTATCGTACCTGCTGATCAACCAGTCGTAAATCTCCCGCAAACGCACCCGTTTTCAACCACTAAACCAGTCGGTCAAAACACTAAATAACGCTTTAAACCGCAACCGTCCGCTTCCGCAAACTCCCACAACCGCAACCGCAACCGCTGCGTTTAAACCAGTCAAACCCTAAGTATTAACTAACGATTGGTGAAATCAGATCTAGTGCTCGCTTTGGTTTCTAAGTTTGGTGAAATTAGGATTTTTTCATTATTTACTTACAAAATTCTAGTTTGGTGAAATCAGATAAATGAAAGAAAATGCATTAAGTTCACAATTCACAACATTTTGTTTAAAAATTATAGGTGCAAATAATTTTTAAAGCTACCGAAGTACATATATCCTCTCGTAAAAATTATCCAAAAGTTTACAAAAATTGATGTTAATTTTCAAAACGAAAAGGTTCTAAGTTAAAAAATTTACAATTTCAATTGAATCATGAACTTGTTGCATGTACATTATCGCAACCATACTACCTATAAAAACTAACTGATTTCCGTGGTTGATTTCTTCATTTCCATAAACTTGGCAGTTGAATTCATCATATCAATGAGATTTTTTGTTGATATTTGCGGCTTGATGACTAAATTATTTGTCAAGGCGTATTCGAGTTCTCCAATATCTTTATTTTTATTATGGAGTCCACAATGTTATAATCTCACATCGGAAAAGTATAAGCGATCTAAAATAAGTTCTATACATAATAAAGGAATTCTCTTTTAATCTAGAATGTCTATATCAGCAATACACTTCTATTTTTTTTTTAATGTGAAAAGATGTTCCATGATAAGAGTTTTGTGCTTAATATGAACACTTTTTTTAATTTCATTGTTCATATTTTGTTAGAATTGAGCATAAGTCAATATCACTAAAATCTCAATAGACAAACTTAATCTTAATATGAACATGGCTTGCGCTGCTATAATGCCCATCATGGGTAAAAATCAATTTCTTTGAGAGACATTCATTCTTGCATATACTTATAAGTTTTGACATAATGTGAATATTTTATATACTAAATTTTCAAATACCACTAACTCTAATTTAATTTAGTCTGAATAGTCATATATTTTGTTTACCGGTTTATATGTAATTTTGGTGGAATGTATAAATTTGTTCAGACAATGATCAAAATTGCTTGAAATATATGTAAGAATGTGCGCCATCTTTTAGTTCTACAATGCTTATAGCATCTTCACCACGGTTGTCGGATTAGAGTTTGCACAAGCTAAGATTTATTGAAAATTTATCTTTAGAAGACCTGTCATACACATTACAAATTTTAAACAGTCACAACTCATTCACATGTATTAGTGAAACCCGTAATGAACAAATGTGGTTTGGTGAAAGTTTCTATTCTAGATGGTCGTTTGAATAAGCACACGTCCATCATCGAGCGTAGGTCTTGTTAGGTCCATGTTGAACTTGTAGGGGATGATCCTTTGTGAGGTGGTAATCACGCATCTAGTTCTAGGGGAAAATCCAACACCCAGAGATCATTTTCTAATGTTTATTATATATGTACATGTTCGAGTATGTACGAAATAGACTCAAAGTTCTGACGGGAACGACAATATTGTTCATGACGTGAAATAGATCTACATTGTCAACCAAAACTAACAAATCCTCTGTTCTAAGCGGCCAATATATTTTCTACGAAATCAGTTTCATTTTGCTTTTAATCAATTTACTAATTGTTAGTTTTTATTTTTCAATTATAAATTTGTGATACCTAAAACACTCGTACAATAAATATAATGGATGTGTTTTACAAGAAATTTCATGGATTTGTGTTTCCAAAAGTACAATTTCTCGCCTGTTGTAGTATCAAAGATCACAAAAATGAGCATGTTTAGATGAAGCAATCATCTAAAACTCGCTAATGTAAGATTAAGATAATGAAGCAAAATACTTTCACACATGAATTTTATGCCATATTTTACATTGAAAGTTTTAAACAAAACTTATATTTTAAAACAAAAGTACAATCCTTAAACGATACTTAAATTTAAATCAGAGGGAGTATAAAGTTTAGTATAGTTATTACAAATGTCGTGCCCATGAGGTAACACACATGGAGAGTAGACTATAGAGAAACACACAATCGATACTTATAATATACTAATATATATTATAAAACATACATGTACATGTCCCAGATAACATATACATAATTTAATTTTATATAAAACATACATGTACAACAGTACAAGATAATATATATACATGCAAACATGTTCTTTTTACTCAATATCACCAACTTATTTTTATTTAGATAATACCATATGAAACGACGACGTACGATGAAACCATACGTACGATGAAACCATCTAGAGCTCATTCTCCGACGACCAGAGAAAAGCCCCGATGACAAATTTCCTCTTCTGGTAAGAATCTCCGATAACCGGCAAGCCATACTCTCTCAAAAGCTGATCCAATTGCCACTCTGGCATTTTCTCATAATCACTCTTTGTATACTTTGGATAATGAAGTGGAATCTGAAAGCTGCTTGATCGATTTTGAGACTTGTCGTGATCAACCTTCGTCGTCGTCTTGCTCCTTTGATCTTCACCATCTTGATGACTTCTGAAGTGAATGCTTGTATTCGAAGGAACATGGCTGAATTTGATTCCCATTTTTTTATATCTAAAAAGGGTTTGATTGTTTGACAAGAAAAGTAGGTTTCTTGAGAGTTTAATTAGGGCTTGAGGTTTCTTATGAGGAAATGGGATATGTGTTTATATAGGCAAAAACAATATATTGTGGATAGGCGAAGAACTTCGTTGGATCATGTAGATGCAAGCACGTACTAGATTTTAATATTTTCTTTTCTTTATTTTTTATTTTCTTGCTACTATTTTAATTTAATATATTTAGTTTTGTTCTTTTGTGTGTTAATGTTTGTCTTTTCTGTATTTGATTTATCCAGGTCTCTGTCGTAGGCTACATCAAATGCGATATTAATCATATCAAACATCTTGCAAAGCTGATTAATCATTGAATTTGTAATACACGAATTATAATTCCTTATATATGGACTAATGGAGTACTACATATGTTTAATAAGTGTATTTCACATACAATTGATAATGAGTAAAAATACCATGATTATTATATATTTTCATTAACTTTTTAAAGCATTTCTTAACAAATTAAGTGACAAAACCACAACTGTTAAAAATAGTAAACATGAAAGTATTTATCGAAGTAAAATACTTCTCTGATTAAGAATTGAAAAAGTCACCTCTAATATTATTTCGATTGAAGTTTATGTGTTTAACAATGAATTAAAGCCAGATTTTATTCATTTTAAGAAAAACGCCAAACAAGAACAAAAATTAAACGGCAATATATGAATGTTTCTAGGAAGATTTTAAAATCACTAAAGCGTTGATTTAGAGTTTCAAGGTCATATAATTACTTCGATGCCATTTAATTTGGTTTTTGTTTTTTTAGTTAATCCCTTGATTGTAACAAATTCAATATTGGAGGCTGCTATATTAATCACTTCACATATTAAATGCACCGAGATAACTCTTTTGTGTGTCTTGTATTTCTCATTAATTGGCTTCGTTGAATTTTGTTAGTTTTCGTTTTCACAAAAACAGAAGCGAATTTAATGCTTTTTTTTTTTTTTTGGTTCCTTAGTAACTGTAAAGACTACGATCGAATTTAGTGTTGAAGGCAACTTGGTGATGGGAAAAATAATTCAATTTTCTAAATTACTTAAGTTTATGCTTTGAACATCGTTAACTCGGGTTTATCACACTCAAATGCAAGTTAATGCTATTTTAAAAACGGAAATCCTCTCTTGTTCAAAACAACCCTAATGATCATATATTAAAGCTCAATATTTGATTCAATTTATTAGAGGAGTGTGATCGTTGTTTCTTGAACTTTCGTTGGGGATAAAATGAGGAAGATGGACCCATTCTTGATTCTTTGGAAACATCTAAATCTTTCTAGTTGCATGCATGCGACGACTAGTACGTCGTGTTCTTTTAATGTTTACAAGTGCCCCTATCGTTACGGATTTGGCTTAGCATTTCACTTTCGTCAATGTGTCATAAATAAGAACCTATGGAGATGGAGTGACTCGTGGCCATGGTATATCACACTAGTATAATAGACTTCAACTACATTTTTTCTTAAGTTTTGATCTGCAAAGATACGAAATCATATTAATGTTTTTTGGATAAACTACCATTTATTAAGAAAATGATTGATTATCACTTCAGTTTGTTACTTTGTTACAACGAAAATAAGCGAAAAAAAAAAAAAAGACGGGATAAAAAACAAAGTTACAAAGTTCATCTTCAACCACTACTACATAAGTGAAAAGTTTATAAATAATTTTACTATCATTTTGTAGAGTGTTGCTCACGACATTTAGAAAATGTGAAGATAGTATTATCAACCAGAGAGATCCTCTACCTCAACCAGAAGCTCTGCTTTCTGCGACTGGACCAATCAAACCTAAAGACAAGGCATTGGGCCTCTCTCAAAATGTCAAGCCCATCAAGCCCACTGTCATCATTTCGCCTTTGCCCTGCAACGGTAACAAGTCTTCTCAGTCAAACTGTACGACGGCTCCAGCTCACCAACGTACAGGCGTCACAGCTCACCAAATACAATTGCATAACAGATTTGATTCACTTTGTTCCCCTATCATTATGTGTATGTAGTGACGTGTGACCTAGGAGCCTCTATTTTGGGTATTCTTATATCAACCCTCTCCTATGATTATAATCGTTAAGCAGAAACATTCAATAAAGGTTTTCTCTTCATCTTTGTCTTATTAAGACTTTCAAGTATGATGCTCGACATGTGACTATTGTTTTCAAAATAAGAGTGGAAGCTAAATCAAATTTGTTCTATATTTTTTTTGTGTTTTGTGGTATAACATTTAATTTCTTCCGAATCCGTAATAGCGTCGTGGTTAAGAACGTCCACACTTTAGAAAGCTCAGTGCCTATAAACCAACCCCGAACCAACTCCTGTACAAAGCTCAATGCCTATAAACCAAACCTGAACCAACTCCAGATAACCCAAACAAATCAGACCAGCCGGTCAAAAAAGGAACACAATAGTTCATCAGCGTAAGAAAAAGGAAAACAACAGGCTTCAACAATCGAATTTACTACTTCTGGGCACCTCGATGTACATTTACAAAGAATATAATCGGTACGTGAATAAAAACTATCAGATCATTGATAGTCGAAAGAACTCATATCCAAGTTTCTGATTCTCTAATAGAAATGAAGCTAGAAGAAGATCATTGTGTTCATTTACTTAGCAAATTTGCTGTTCTATATGTTGAACTAACCTTTTCGTCCAATTTGATTCAAGAATCTGTCTTTTCTTCTACGACAACTTGCTTTAAGGTCTTAGCATGTGCTTCGTTTGTCACTGGCAAGTCCACGAGCGTGTGTGGAGGAGCAAAGTACATATGAAGTGACATGATGCATATGACAATACCCAAGAAAAGCTGCAGATTGTTTCACGCAAAGAAGACGAATGAGGCAAATACAGGAAGGAAGATCTGATCCGAGATAAATCATATACAAACCTGCAGTGTCGGTTTGAAGCTGAAGAGGTATATGGATGCAACCATAGTAAGTAGCATTGCCATTGATGTAGAATAAACCTAGAAGAAAAATGTAAAATGTGAGTTTAGAAACTGATTTTTTTTTTTTATACTTTCTTATGTTTGATTATGAAGAACAAGATTGATCTTTCACCTTCACGATATTGTCTGCATACTTCATTAACCACGAGACCAGTAAGCCGGTGGAACCAAGATTCAGAACTACCATCCAAGTGGTGATGCTGTACCCATCAAAGATACGTTGCCACCAAGGACCCTTTTCAAACCCGTGTCTGAAATCATCTGCTATAAGTCGAGCAACGTTGAAAAGTGAACCAAACCTGGTGAGTAAAGAAAGAAAATATATGATGATTGAACCGGATATCATTGCCTAATGCCTAATGAAGAGGCTTTTAAATTGAATAAGTAGTGTGACAATAATACTCTAGGCATGAGAAAATTTGATGTGAAGAAAAGATACCTACGTATACAATTGCAAGTTTTGCCAGTATAAGGTGTCGTTGTTTCTCTTCATCAGAAACTCTGTGTAGATTCCGGCTAGAGCAGACAAACCAGCTGAGAGGATGCCCAGCAAATAACCTTGTATTGGTGCCGTGAATAAAGAATCACATGAAGCTTCCCCGCATCCCTTAACCTGAAACGACAAGATAAAATTGAATGGTTAAAATTTTGATGCCAGCTTAGCTTTTGAATTACCAGCACAAAACAGTGTGTTGACTGCTAACTTGAAAAACATGAACATCTTGGAAAACATAAGGTTATAAGTACTACAATAAAAAAGGAGAATAACATAAGCAATTCATTGTGTATGCATCACCACACCTGGCTGGTAGTTGTTCCAACAGCTAAAAGACCAATTGCCATCCACTGAAGTTTAGATAGCTTCCTTTTCAAAAATAACCTATCACAACGACAGATTACAAATTAGTTATTCAACAGAGAGAACTCAGCACAAAAGGATAGTGCAGAGAAAGAGAAGGCACACAAAACAGATACCTAAACAGTATGCCAGTGGTCACAATCTTCAAATTACCCATTATCTGATAAGTAGATGTGTCTACATAAGTCAATGTAGCAAACTGCACATTGTTATGGATCAGGTATATAAGAGAAGGAATAACAAATAAGCGCACGCTCTTCCAATCCGTAGTAATCCTCGAAGTTGTTGAAGAAGATGTCCGCATCTCTCTCCAGAGAAATAAACCAGAGACTATCAGCTGCAGAAGAAGTTAACAAAAGTAAACAAAGTCAGCAGCTAAATAAGACATGCAAAAATCCTTGAAAACATTTAGAGAAGCAAAAAAATACCTTAAAAACTTCGGCAAGAAAGGGAACAGTAGCATAATCATACTTATAACCTCCATTGCTTTGAGAAAGAGTTGTTAAAATCCCCTGAAGCATAAGTTTTTACACAGTGAGAGAAAGGAAAGAAAAACTTCTCACATTTTCGAATCTATCTCAAACCTAAACTCAGAACATAAAGAATAATGATCATGACTTCTATAGACTAATAACAGCTTTTCGTGACAAAAAAAAATCTCACAAAACTTCTTCACCTACATATATCGAACAATCAAATCAATCAAGCACTCGCAAATTGAAAACCAGAATCCACTGGAACATCGAATCTAACGATCTAACATGACATTGCTCGAAGCCGTGGAAGATAGCAATTATCACACACACACTCTAACCGACATACATGATCCCGAAATAGATTTGGAGACAGTAACACCACCGATAACTCAATTTATAGATCTATAAACTCGCGCAGAGAATGTAGAAACAAAGCGAAAACGAATCTCGGATTCAATCATAATTAGCAAGAGAAGAAGAAAGGAATTGGAGAATTAGGGTTGGAAATTGGAACCTGAGAGCTGGTGAGAATGGTGAGAAGTACTGCGACAAAGTACCACGGAGTAGCCGCCATTAATGTTCTTCTCCTTCGTCTTCTTCGTCACTTCACAGGAGCTCTCTCATTTTTGAAGCTCTTTTTTCATTCTTTCTTCTCACACGATTCGCATCATCACCGCGTCGTTAAAAAAATAAAAAATGATTAGCGAGCTTTTGAGATTTGGGCCTTTGGGATTCACTATTATCAAAGTTATGGGCCTTAAAAGAATTCTAAACACCCAAGGTTTAAGTCGATTACCAAAAGAAGTTAAATGTTTCAAAACTTGAAGAATCTTGGAGCTGAAACAATTAAAGAGCTGACTGATGAATGAAAGGAGTTGAGTGTTGAGGATAACTTATAAATTTGCTCAAACAGTAGCTGATGATTACAAACAGTCGGTTCTCAAACCGGCAACGAGCTGCCACTGAACATATGGCTCATGTGTACTACGAGTCACAAGATGACAGCTAACTAACTAGATCACAAGATAACAAGACTTTTCTTAGTACTTCAACAGCTAATTAAGACCAAAGGAAACAGATTATGATTCTAATGATCAATCAATCTGGCAAAAATAGTGAAAGTATCATCAGTTCCATGGAAGGTGTGAGCTGCAATGCTTCTGTTTTCTCTAATGTTATCAAACTTCTGCCTTTTATGCTCACAACAGAAGGCACTGCTCCAAGAACCTGGAACTGATTGAACCGTATGGCCTCCTTGTGTGGACTTAGTCTTGTCGAAATTCCCTACCTCCTACCTGAAACAGAAAGAATATAATGTTAATCGTCAAGTTCATGTAAACAAGAACCTGCAGGAATCCTACGTTGATAGCTTCTAACGCTTAGGTTCTATGGCTAAGGCAATCTACATTCTAACCAGTATCAATTCTCTAACACCACTCTCCAAACTCAGATAAATCCATCTCTTAAGATTGTCCCCAAATCAGTAATTATTAAGCTTATAACTAATTTTTAATAAATTACAAATATACTCGAGCCAATAAATGACCCTAATAGAATGTAAGATCCATCTTCTACCCCTGACTGAATCCTACGACCTAAGATGAAGGTTTATTCTTCTTCTATCCCTAATAGTTTGCTGTTTCATCTCCATTTCCATCTTCGCTGCTGCTACTCTCAGATTCATGGCTGTCCACTTCGCTGCTGCTACTCTCAGTTTCATAGTTGTCCAATTTCCTGCTGCTCAGCTTCCTCTGTCATGATCTGTACACCACACTCAATAATCTTGTCACCGATGTACTTGTGGTTGAACTCAAATGTAATCTCGCTCATAGTCACATCAACTTCATAGTAATTGTTTGGTTGGGGAAACAAGTCACCATGAACTATAAACAGATGTTTTGACCGAAAACTCAAATCATGATATGGAAGCTTGCAGCTTTGAACTTTAACACCTCCTTTGCTTCTTATACTACAGCTTATACCTTCATATCCGCCTTCCTTATTTGGAAAAATGAGAAGGCAAACCTTAAACCTTGAGGAAGCAGAGAGAGTACCCGGAGCCAGAGGGATGGTTATGGATCTCCCTGTAGCTTTCTGAGTGAACTCTGCAGGGATTTTTTTACCTGGTAAGCATACATAATCGTACATTGATTTTTGTATGATTCCTCTTCTTGATTCTTCATCCAGTTTAAAACAGTTTTTGAAACTGAGTCTTTTGGTTGGGTTATGGAAAGAGAAGCATACTCTCTTGAGTGATACACAATCGTCTGCTTCTAGGATGCTGAGGGAGGGGGGAAGACCCGGAATTGACTCGAGTTTTTTGCATCTTTCGACACAAAGCCATTCTAGACGAGTGAGACCTATGACGCAGTCTGGAATCGTCTCTATAACACTGTTTTTAAGAATTAGGTTAGTTATAAATAGTGGTACATGTGTCAATCTCTTGAGGCTTGTGCTGCAAATGTTGAGGTGATCAAGACGAGACAAACATCCAGCAACTGATGGAGGGACATCTTCTATATCTGTATCTCTGAGATTGAGAACCTCGATGTTACTGGAGATATCTGGAAAAGTTCTTAACCGTGAGCAACCAATCATGTCGAGTCTCTCAAGAGATGCTAAGTTGATGTTGCTGGGAATAACTTGTAGCATAGAGCAATAATCAACATTTAGAATCTTTAGTTTTTGTAGATTCTTGATAGAAGAGGGAAGCTCCACCAAACTTGAGCAGTAATCAAGTCTCAAATCCTCGAGATTAGTAGATTTCGAAAGATTTGGGATTTCTTTCAATTCACGGGAATACATCAGATCTATGATCTTGAGATTAGGAAGGGACTGCATGTTAAACACAACCAATGAGAAGTATTTCTTATTTAAATTGAATCATTAGAAACAATATCAAATACCAAACCTGGATTCCTCCCCAGAGCTTCTCGAGATTGCTGCGTGGCATACGGAGTTTCACTAGGCGTTCCGGCTGAAATCTTAAAGGCAGACTTTTTCTTGGGTAATTATACCAATCTAGTAACCTAAGACGAGGTAAATACTCCATATCCTCTGGTATTTGCAAAGTACCTTCGCCGCTAAACCAACGCCTAAAGATTCTTAGGAATCGGAGATTACGCATTCCTTCAAAAGCCCCTTTACCTACAGAAACCTCTCCGATATTGGATGTATCAAATGATATCCCTATGACTGATCCAGTACCCTACAAAATAATATTGCCAAAGAAGACTGATGAAATTGTTATCACCAAAAATAGGCAATATACATGTAAGAACTTAAACTTACTGTTTCGGTTGTCAGTACATCACAAATCTCTTCTGCCTCAGTTAAAAATTGACGTTTCCCGGGCTCGTCAGACTGTTCATGAACTATCTGTGTACCCAATTGTTGTAGTAGATAATGGTGCATCACTATATGGCCATAAGTAGATTTATGCACGAGAGACTTATCGGCTAGGGTCTTCAAACCATTTCTGACATCCAAGTTACTGTCAGCTAGCATGGTTGTCACATAATCAACCTTTTTATAGTTGAAGAAGCATGCAATGTGAAGGAATAGAGATTGATTTTTCTTCGTTAATCTGTCATATCCCACTTTTAAAATGTCTTCAACTTTTCCATCAAGACTTCCATCAATTCTAGATAATTGAATTTCCCACTCGTCCTTGCTCTCCCCACGCAAAGATGAACCCACGACACAAAGGCCTAATGGAAGATTGCCGCAAAGCTTTGCTACTTTATTGGCAAGCTCTTCAAAACCATCTGGTACAGAGCTTTGTTTGAAAGCAGAGAGACATAAGATCTCAAGAGCTTCTTCCTTGGATGGAAAATCCACATGATAGATATCGTTGATCCCATGTTCCTTCAAAATCTTCTTATCTTCTGTGGTAATGATGATCCGGCTTCCAGAACCAAACCAAGAAAGTTCTTTAGCCAAAACCTCTAATTGATCTCGATGATCTACATCGTCAAGAATGATAAGCACTGTCTGATCATGTAGCCGATCTCTTATTGAGCCTAAATGGTTTGTCTTCATATCCCCTTGGTTCAAAATCTTAGACAGAAGTAGCTGTTGCAGAGACTTCTTGGAATCATAGTTATCGACACCCACTATGCTCTTAAGACTACCCTTGAGGTTCCCCATAAAACATTTAAGTTGAAAAATGCTAGAGAGTTGGTTATATAAAGCTCTAGCAATGGTGGACTTACCAATCCCTGCAGGACCCCAAATCCCAATCATCTTGACTTCATCACTTTCCAAGCATAACAAAGAATTCAAATTTGTCAAGTGAGCTTCAAGTCCCACCATCCCGTCAAAATCCTTCGACGGTGTAAGATTAAGTTTGTTTGAAACATCTGTAGCAATCTTTTGGATCATCTCTGCTTCATTAGGCCTAGCAAAAGCAAAACAAATTCAATTTGGTGGGTCTAAATTTACAAAAAATTGCACTAAAAATTGATTGAGACATACCAATTAAGGGAGTGTTCCCCAGCAATGGTTGCAACATGTGCCAAAGCTTCGATCCATCTCAGCTTAACCTCCTTAGTTTTCCCTTCACAAGTCTTCTCGAAAACGCTCCCGAAGTCTCCCCTCTGTTTTTTAACATCTGACGGATCAACTTCGTAAAAAATGGTCATCACAATCTGTCCATCATCTTCTTTGCACTTCAAGATTTGAACCAGTTCATCTAAACACCAGCTGGAAGAAGCGTAATTCTTCGAGAGAACCACGATCGAGACTCTAGATTCTCTAATCGCTTGTACGAGCTCAGGTCCGATCGTCTGGCCTCTTTCAATCTTCTGATCATTGAAAGTCGTGATACCTTTGCTTGCAAAGAGATTGTGTAAATGACTGAGAAACCCTTTACGGACATCTGGACCGTGGAAACTCGAAAAGACATGGTATCTCTTGATGCAAGACAAAGAAGAAGAAGAAGCCATAAGAGATCACAATGGTTTTGAATTTGAAGAAAGTATTCTTAGAATGGTATTGAAGAAAGTATGATCGGGAAAGAAAGAGTTCCTTTGGTTTATTTATTGAAGCAAAAACGCGTAAAAGGAGATGAGAAATTTCCAAGAAACTAGAATGTGATTGGTGGTACTGAAAATAGAAAGAAATTTCAAAAGAAGTTTTGACGAAGTAGTTGACGAGTCAATTAAAGTTTCGACGAGGTATACAGTGGGATAGGCTTTTTACATACGACAACACTAATACAATGATGATTTTCCCGTGTTGTAGCACCGGCTTAATGATATTCTAAATTTATATTAATGTCGATCCAAAACCATCCTGTCATATAACCCTGCCTATAATATTTTAAAAATTTTATAAGTTAGATGTTTGTAATATTTTAAACTTTTTACAAAGTTTAAATATATCAATAATAAAATTTTAAACTTTCTAACATATTTGGCTTATGGGGTTTCCTGTAGCTTTCTGAGTGTCTGCAGGAAGTTCTTTACAAGGCAAGCATACATATTTGGCTTTCAAATGGTGTATGATCTGTCTTCTTGCTTCTTCATCGAGTCTGATTCAGTTACGGAACATGAGTTCCCTGACTGAAAATAATTCGACTTTCTCAAGTGAAACACAATTGTCTGCATGTAGGGACTTGAACAAAAAACTGAGATCCGCCACTGACACGAGTTTTCTACAGTTTTCGATCATAAGAGTTTGTAAGCCGACTGAGCCCGCTGACGTAACTTGGAATCCTCTCTATATCACTACTGCTTAGGTCCAGTCTGCTTATATATTCTGGAACATGTGTTGATATCCTGAGGTCTCTACCACCTAGATTGAGCCTTCTGCGAGGAGACCAACGACCAACAATTGATGAACCTCCTACACAGAGATTCTTGATGTTCCCAGAAATATCTGGAAAACTTCTCAATCGTGAGGAATGGTCCGTGTCGAACTTCTCAAGCGATGCTAAGTTTTTGTTGGTTGGAACAACTTGTAGCTTTTTGCAAACCCACATCCTCACTGTTTTTAGTTTGTATAGATTGAAAATAGAGCAAGGAAACTTCACCAAACCCGTGCATTGGATAAGTGTCAGTGTCTCCAGATTTGTAGCTTTGGAAAAATTTGGGATCTCTTTCAACCTAATTGAAAAGTTCAGATATAACTTCTTCAGATTTACAAGGGACTGCATGTCAAACACCACAACAAATGAGAAATATCATATATATATGGCTAAATCATTATAAACATATTAAAATATATCAAATACCAACGTGGATTCCTCCCCATAGCTTCTCGAGTTTGCTTGATGGCATATTAAGCTCAATGAGAAATTCAGACCGAAATGTTGGAAGAAGACTTGTTCCTAGGTATGAACTCCAATGTAGATACCTTAGACGAGAGGGAAACTCCATGTCTTCTAGACGAGGTAGAAATTTCTCTAGTGTACCCAAGCTAACATTTTCATTGGAACCCCCCATGGAAACTCTTAAAAATTGGAGATTACGCATTCTTTCAAACGCTTGCGCACTTATAAACAACTCCTCAGTCTTGGACATATCAAAAGATATACCTATGACAGATTCAGAACCCTAGCATGTACCCAAAAAAGATTGCTTGATAAGTTTGTTTATCATAATAGGCAAGATATACCAAGTAAAATATATGTAGGAACTTACTGTTCTATTTGCCAGTACATTGAGAATATCTTCAGCTTCCACTAAAAACTGACGCTTTCCTGGCTCACTAGACTGTTCAACAACTTCCTGCTTACCCAATTTTTGGAGTAGATAGTGCATTACTATCTTCCCACTGGTAGATATATGCACGAGAGCTTTATCGGCTAGGATCTTCAACCCATTTTTGACATCCAAGTTACTGTCAGCGAGCATTGATGTCACATGATCAACATCTTCGTTATTGAAGAAGCAAGCTATGTGAAGAAATATAGCTTGATGCTTCTTCAATAATTTTTCATATCCCACTCTTAATCCGTCCTCAATTTTTCTATCAAGACTAGTTTCTAGACTATACAATTGAAGTTCCCACTCGTCTTTGGTCTCACCACGCAGAGATGAACCCACAACACAAAGGCCTGATGGATGATTACCACAAAGCTTTGCTACTTTCTTTCTTTGCAAGCTCTTCAAATCCATCGCATGGAGAACTTTTCTTGAAAGCAGATAGACAAAAGATCTCAAGAGTTTCCTCTTTGGAAAGAAAACCAACAGGGTAGATATCATAAACTCATGTGCCTTTAGAATCCTTCTATCTTCAGTGGTAATGATAATCTGACTTCCAGAACCAAACAAAGAAAGCTCTTTAGCCAAGGCCTCTAATTGCTTTAGATTGTCTACATCATCAAGAATGATAAGCACTCATGAATCTTGTAGCCATCCCTTGATTGCATCTAAATTATTTACCCTCATATCCCTTTTGTTGAAAATCTTGGACAGAAGTTGGTTTTGTAAACACAACTTGGAATCATAGTCATCAACACCCGTTATGCTCTTATAACTTCCGTTGAGGTTCCCCATAAAACAACTAAGTGGAAACTCGCTACAAAGTTGGTTATATAGACCGTCTAGCAATGATAGTCTTACAAATTCCCGCAGGACCCCAAATTCCAATCATCTTCACGTCATCGCATCCAAGGCATAACAAAGAGTCCAGTTTATTCAAGTGAGCTTCAATTACTACCATACCCTTAAAATCCCTAGACGGTCTAGCATTCAGTCTGTTTGAAACATCAATAGCAATCTTTTCAATCATTTCTGCTTCATTAGCCCTAACACATGCAAACAAAATCATGTTAAGGAGTCTAAATTTCCTTAAAGTAAAGCATTTCCAAAAGATAATTAAGATACGATTTACATACCAATTAAGAGAGTGTTCCCCGGCAATGGTTACATACCAACATGTTCCCCGGAAATCTGAGCTTCACCTCCTCAGTTTTCCCTTGACAAGTCTTCTCGAAAGCGCTCCCGAAATCTCCCTCCTGTTTCCGTACATCGGATGGATCAACGTGTCCTCTCTTGTCCAGGTCCAATCGTGTGGCCTCTCTTGATCTCCTGATCATTGAAAGTTGTGATTCCTTTTGCTTGCAAAATGATAGTGTAAATGACTGAGAAACCCTATACGGAAATCTGGACCGTGAAAGCTCGAAAAGACATGGAATCTCTTCATACGAGACGAAGAAAAAGAAGCCATGAAACAGATTGATAATTTTGAGATTGAAGAAGAAGGTATCACAATGGTTTTGGATAAGCAATCTATGGAGTAGAAAACAAGTCTCTCGCTTATATAATTGAAGCAAAACGCGTAACGAGAGGATTGAAATTTCAAAGGAATTTGTCTCTCTGTAGAGAAAAATACAAAAAATGTTTCCCTCAAAGTCGTCGATGACCCATAAGAGTGTTTCCTCATGGTCTTGAGAACCTCATAAGGTTTTGAATTTTTGGCAATCGGAATTTTATTTCGTAGAGATGAGCTCAGAGCTGAAGCATGAGACTCGATGAGAAGATGATCGGAGGAAGAAGAAAGAACCAGACATGATTCAAAATTAGGGTTCTTAAAACTCTCGATATCCAATTGTAAATTTGGTTTGAAAAACTAAACCGGCCTTTTCAATTCGATCAAAATTGGTTTTCTGGTTAGAAACAGAAAATAAATTAGAGATTTTCTTAGCAACCAAGAAGAAGACAAAAACAGGGGAAATATACAACTCTGTTTTTTTTCTTGTTCTTCTGAATTCCTCAGTTGCTTTCAAATTCTCTTTTGAATCTGTTGTATTGATCGGTGAGAGACACTCTACATAACTAATTTTTCAACGGTTGGTTTTCTCTTTATCAATTTTTTCAATTTGAGATTGTTTTTTGGATGATCAGGTCGGAGATTTGCTCTGTTTCGGTTCGTGTATAATATGATTTTCTATGCTCGATTATTGATCGATCCTTAAATCATAAAGGATCTTCCTTTCAGGTTTGGCCTCAAAACCCTAATGTTGCTTCTTCTTGATCCATATATATCTTAATGTTCTTTGGTCTCAGCTTCTGTTTCATAGTCTTTGTTAGTGTGGAGGTTGCTGCTACTACGTCTACACTCAGTTTGATAGTAAAAGAGAAGTTATCACAGAGTTACATGGTTCTGAATAAGCCATCTATTGAATACAACAGCAGTTTCTTACTTACCTGGAAAGCAAACAGGTTTGGATAATGAGAAATATACACAAGACAATAACTAACCCTAATGCAATGGTGCTGCTTGTTCTCATTGTCCCAGTAAGTGAACTCGAAACAGAACCTTGCTCATGATCACTTCTACTTCGTTAAATATTTATGCTTTGTTGATGATACAAGTCACCACCAAATTATAAAAACAGATGTTCTGATAGAGAACGAGTTGACTTATCTGATTAAAGACATGCGGAATTACTCTTCTTGATTCCTCTAGTTTTACACTGTTGCAGGAATAACAATAGAATCTCTTCAATGATTCACACTTTGCTTACATTTAGAAGATCGATATGTGACACAGAGTTTTCTGCATTTGTGGATGCTAAGTTCTTTTTAAGACTTTTCGTTGCTTCTACTCTGAGTTTTATCCATCAAATCAATGCACTGCACTCAATGATCTGACATGTTTACTGCTTCTGCTTGTGACATTTTCATCTTTAGAGATCCGAGCGGCTCCATCCTCAATCGCATTTGATTTTTCTGTATTTCTGGGACAACTTAGTGTGAAAAATAAAGTGATGTTTCAAGGTGGAGCTTTTTGTCTTCTTTTTCGTAGACCAAGCTTCTTGAAGGAACTCCAACAACCTGTGTTTTTAGCGTTATCCACATTCTCAACTTGAGAGACCTCAACTTATCAAAATTCAGTAAGATATATGTAAAAACTTACTGTTCCGTTTCCTAGCACATTGAGAATGTCTTCAGTTTCTATTAAGAAAATTATGTATAGCAAAATACAAAAACAAAATGTTTCCCCCAAAGTCGGTGAGGACCCCATCCATCCATAAGGTTTGATTTCGTTAAGATTTGCTGTTTATTATTGGTTTGTTGGTTGCTGCTACTACTCTTAGCTTCATAGTAAAAGAGATGTTGAAAAAGTTATCACAGAGTTTGCAATTGTTCTGAATAAGCCTATGTAGCAGAACAATGAAAGCAACTCTCTGTGAAGATTTAAGAGAATAGGAGCTAGGGGATCAGATATTCCAGTCTCTCTACAGATTTGGATAATCAGAAATGTACACAACTATGTTTGCTCATCAGTCAAAGCTTTGCTTCATGTCCTCACCCTTTCCTTCACAAGTTTTCTCGAATGCGTTCACAAGATATCAAAACTTCTCTTAGTACTTAAACAGCTAACTAACTAGATCACAAGATAACAAGACTTTTCTTAGTACTTAAACAGCTAATTAAGACCAATGAAAAAAAAATAGTGAAAGTATCATCAGTTCGATGGAAGGTGTGAGCTGCAATGCTTCTGTTTTTTCTAATGCTATCAACCTTCTGCCTTTTATGCTCACAACAGAAGGCACTGCTCCAAGAACCTGGAACTGATTGAACCGTATGGTCTCCTTGTGTGGACTTAGTCTTGATCTCTATCTCCTACCTGAAACAGAAAGATAATAATGTCAAGAGTCAAGTTCAACTAAACAAGAACCTGCAGGAATCTTCCATTGATAGCTTAGCTTAATTCACATACGCTTCTAACGCTTAGGTTCTATGGCCAAGGCAATCTACATTCTAACCAGAATCAATTTGAGTTCACATATGTTGTCTTATAAAACTATAATCTTTCAAGGAATAGAGTATCGTCCCTGGAACTTTAGTCTTCAAACTCAGATAATGTACCTCTTAAGCATGTTGACAAAGCAATGAAGAAATTAATACAAGGCTTTGTCTACTACTAATCACACTCACAAAGGTTTTGCAAAACAAAACAGATTTTTGCTCATGGATTTTGCTAATCCCAATTAATCTCCTACTAATTACTCTACTCTAAGAGTATTAGCGTGTTACCATATCCAGTATCCACAATAACAAAGCTTAAAGACAAGAGCTATATACTTAACAGATTTGCCAAGAGGTATCAGTATCACTCATTCACTCATTAAAGAAAAAGAGGTGTAACTCATTCACTCATATACTAAGCTTAAAGAAAAGAGGTGTGACTCATTCAAATTCACAAACTCACAAAGGTTTTGCAAGACAAACAGATTTTTTTGTAAATCCCAATTAATCTCCATACCTCCTTATACACATTCGTTTGCATTTAGGGACTTGAGCGAGGGTGTAAGAGCCGGAATTGTCTCGAGTTTTGGGCAGCATTCGTTTACTGGTTTTGATGTTTTCAATTTCAGAGAACTTGAAACCTTCTGCTGTTGTCTCCGTCTCCATTTCAAGCTGTGTGGTGATCGTTGTTGCCTCCGGTTTCGAAATAATCCACTTCGCTTGCTGCTGCTACTCTTTGCTTCATAGTTTCCATCTCCATTTCCATCTGTGTGGTGATTGAGCATGCTTAGGAAAGTTTTGAAAAAATCCATTTCGCTGCTGCTACTCTCAGTTTCATAGCAGTCCACTTCGCTGCTACTACTCTCAGTTTCATAGTTGTCCAATTCCCTGATGCTGCTACCCTCAGCTTCCTCTGTCATGATCTGTACACCACACTCAATAATCTTGTCATCGCCCAAATCGCAGCTGAACTCAAATATAATCTCGCTCATGGTCACATCCACTTCATGGCATTTGTTTCCTTGGCGAAACAAATCACCTTGAAATATAAACAGATGTTTTGCCCGAAAAGACAAAGACAGACATGGACACTCGCAGCTATGAACTGTAACACCTCCTTTGCTTCTTATACTACAACGTACAGTTCTAAATCCGTTGTCCATAGCTGGCAAAATGAGAATGGAAGCCTTAAACCTTGAGGAAGCAGAGAGAGTACCCGGAGCCAGAGGGATGGTTATGGATCTCCCTGTTGCTTTGTGAGTGAACGCTGCAGGGATCTTTTTACCTGGTAAGCATTTATATCTGCAAACTGATTGTTGTATGATTCCTCTTCTTGATTCTTTATCCAGTTTCATACAGTTGCCGAATTGGAGTCTGGCTGGGTTATGGCAAGAGAAGCGTACTCTCTTGAGTGATACACAATCGTTTGCTTCTAGGAGATGGAGGGAGGGGGGAAGACCCGGAATTGACTCGAGTTTTGTGCAGCTTTTGACAGAAAGCCATTCTAGACGAGTGAGACCTATGACGCAATCTGGAATCGTCTCTATATCACTGCCATTAAGAACTAGGTTAGTTATAAAGAGTGGTACATGTTGTCAATCTCTTGAGGCTTCTGCTGCAAATGTTAAGGTGATGAAGACGAGACAAACATCCAACTGATGGAGGGACATCTTCTATATCTGTATCTTCGAGATTGAGAAGCTCGATGTTACTGGAGATATCTGGAAAAGTTCTCAACCGTGAGCAACCATCCATTTCGAGTATCTCAAGAGATGCTAAGTTGATGTTGCTGGGAATAACTTGTAGCATAGAGCAATATCGAACATCTATAATCTTTAGTTTTTGTAGATTCTTAATAGAAGAGGTAAGCTCCACCAAACTTGAGCAGGCCTTAAGTGTCAATTCCTCGAGCTTAGTAGATTTTGAAAGATTTGGGATTTCTTTCAATTTAAAGGATCGGTTCAGATCGATGATCTTGAGATTAGGAAGGGACTGCATGTTAAACACAACAAATGAGATATATTTCTTAATTTAATTGAATCACTAGAAACTATATAATCAAATAAATACCAACCTGGGTTCCTCCCCAGAGCTTCTCGAGATTGCTAAATGGCATACGGAGTTCCACGAGACGTGTCGGCTGAAATCTTAAAGGCAGACTTTTTCTTGAGTAATTATACCAATCTAGTAACCTAAGACGAGGTAAATACTCCATATCCTCTGGTATTTGCAAAGTACCTTCGCCGCTAAACCAACGCCTAAAGATTCTTAGGAATCGGAGATTACGCATTCCTTCAAAAGCCCCTTTACCTACAGAAACCTCTCCGATATTGGATGTATCTAATGACATCCCTATGACAGATCCAGTACCCTACAAAATAATATTGCCAAAGAAGACTGATGAAATTGTTATCACTAAAAATAGGCAATATACATGTAAGACTTAAACTTACTGTTTCGGTTGTCAGTACATCACAAATATCTTCCGCCTCAGTTAAAAATTGACGTTTCCCGGGCTCGTCAGACTGTTCATGAACTATCTGTCTACCCAATTGTTGTAGTAGATAATGGTGCATCACTATATGGCCATAAGTAGATTTATGCACGAGAGACTTATCGGCTAGGGTCTTCAAACCATTTCTGACATCCAAGTTACTGTCAGCTAGCATGGTTGTCACATAATCAACCGTTTTATAGTTGAAGAAGCATGCAATGTGAAGGAATAGAGATTGATTTTTCTTCGTTAATCTGTCATATCCCACTTTTAAAATGTCTTCAACTTTTCCATCAAGACTTCCATCAATTCTAGATAATTGAAGTTCCCACTCGTCCTTGCTCTGCCCACGTAAAGATGAACCCACGACACAAAGGCCTAATGGAAGCTTGCCGCAAAGCTCTGCTACTTTATTGGCAACCTCTTTAAAGCCATATGGTACAGAGCTTTTTTGAAAGCAGAGAGACATAAGATCTCAAGAGCTTCTTCCTCGGATGGAAAATCCACATGGTAGATATCCTTGATCCCATGTGCCTTCAAAATCTTCTTATCTTCTGTGGTTACGATGATCCGGCTTCCAGAACCAAACCAAGAAGGTTTTTTAGCCAATACCTCTAATTGCTCTAGATCATCTACATCATCAAGAATGATGAGCACTCTTTGATATTGTAGCCATTCTTTGATTGCACCTAAATGACGTATTTTCATATTCTCTTGGTTCAAAATCTTAGACAGAAGTTGGTTTTGCAACCACAAACTTGGAATCATGCTCATCAACACCCTTAAGACTACCCTTGAGGTTCCCCATAAAACATTTAAGTTGAAAATTGCTAGAGAGTTGGTTGTCTAAAGCTCTAGCAATGGTGGACTTACCAATCCCTGCAGGACCCCAAATCCCAATCATCTTGACTTCATCACTTTCCAAGCATAACAAAGAGTTCAATTTTGCCAAGTGAGCTTCATGTCCCACCATCCGGTCAAAATCCCTCGACGGTGTAAGATTAAGTTTGTTTGAAACATCGGTAGCAATCTTTTTAATCATATCTGCTTCATTAGCCCTAACAAAAGCAAAACAAAATCGTGTTGGTGGGTCTAAATTACAAAATTTGAAGCACTAATTCATTCAGAGACAAAAAATAAAATAAAAAAAGAAGAAGATAAAAACAAGATACCAATTAAGAGAATGTTCTCCTTCTATGTTTGCAGCATGTGTCAAAGCATTGCCCCAACTCTGCTTCGTCTCCTCACTTTTCCCTTCACAAGTCTTCATGAATGTGCTTCCGAAATCTCCCTTCTGTTTCCGTACACTCGACGGATCAACGTCATAGAAGATGGTCATCACGATCTGCCCCTGATCTTCTTTGCACTTGAAGATTTCCACAAGTTCATCTAAACACCAGCTGGAAGAAGCGTACTTCTTCGAGAGCAGCACGATCGAGACTCGAGATTCTCTAATCGCTTGTACGAGCTCAGGTTTAATCGTGTGGCCTCTCTCGATCTCCTGATCTTTAAACGTCGTGATCCCTTTGCTTGCGAAGTGATCGTGTAAATGACTGAGAAACCCTTTACGAACATCTGGACCATGGAAGCTCGGGAAAACATGGTATCTCATGATGCCAGAGGAAGAAGAAGAAGAAGAAGCCATGAGAGATCACAAATGCTTGAACTTGAAGAAAGTATTTTAGAATGGTATTGGAGAAAGTATGATTGGAAAAGCAAGCTCCTTTGGTTTATTTATCGAAGCAAAAAAACGCGTAAAAGGAGAAGAGAAATATCGAAGAAATTGGAATGTAATTGGTGGTACTGAAGAAATACAAAATACAAGGGGAGAAATTTCAAAGGAAAGACTCGACGACTCAGTTAAAGTGTGCTTCTTTATAGTCGTCGAGGACCACAATGACTCATTAAAGCTTTGCCATGTGAAATGAGCACAGAGTTATAAGTATCAGAGAGTCAAGTTGGAAGAAGACGACGAATCAGGAAGATTCAAATGAGGGGGTTCTGTTCTCAACCACATACCACTTTTTATAAATTTGGTTTGAAAAGTAAACCGGTTTTTTTATTTGTTTAAATTGAATAACGATAATATGGAATTGACCATTTGAAACATCAAGAACCAAACATTCTTTGCAAAGTTTGCAAACGCTGGAATTTGATAGTTTACTTGTTCAACAAGAAATTAATTTCTGCTTTTGGGAATGATGATTTTGGATGTTTAATTTCCTGCCATTGTTTTTTGTATATTTTTTTTTTTGTGTGTGTACTGTGTAGTGGATGAATTGAAATTACGTGTGGCTTCTATTTTAACAGCTTCTGTTTCATTGGTGTGGAGGACACTCAGTTTCATAAGTAAAAGAGAAGTTATCAAAGAAATTACGAATCTGACATTTTAGGGCCTGATATTGGGCCCTTAACTTTATAAACGGGCCGAGCTTGAGATTTCGGTTTTCCGATACTCGCAACAAATTCGTTCAAAACAGTAATTGTATCTACATATCGCGCTAACATTTTATCATCCCACCTAATATTGTGGGATGTGCAACGTGAAGGCCATAACATTGATACTAATACTATATTTTTTGCTAACAACTAATACTATATGCGATTTAACAAATATTAAAAAGTGTAATTTATATATGGGACTCCAAAGAACTCGGACATGTTTTCAACGATCAAAATCACACCAAACCAAATTCAACATTTTTTTGCAACTTTTTGTTTTTCTCTTAATTTTCTTAGCAACCAAGAAGAAGAAAAAAGAGTTTTATTTTGAATTTCTCAGTTGCTTTTTATTTCTCTTTTGAATCTGTTTTGTTGATCGGTGAGACATTCTACATAACCAATTTTTCAACGGTTGATTTTTTTCTTTTCATCGAGTTTTTCAATTTGAGATTGTTATTTTGGATGATCAGGTCGGAGATTTGCTCTGTTTCGGTTCGTGTATGCTATGATTTTGTATGCTCGATTATTGATCGATCCTTAAATCATAAAGAATCTTCCTTTCAGGTTTGGCCTCAAAACCCTAACGTTGCTTCTTCTTGATCTATATATATCTTATTGTTCTTTGGTCTCATTTTGATTGGTTTTGTTTTTCCAGCATTCATAAATCTCTCAAGTCGTGTGGAACAATTATTGTGTTGGTTTTATTGAGAGATAAAGAGATTTGAGGATTTTTCACAACAACATTGTTTGTTTGTCTGATGGAGCAATTCAGACAAATCGGCGAAGTTCTTGGAAGTCTAAATGCACTAATGGTATTACAAGATGATATCTTAATCAACCAAAGACAATGTTGTTTGTTGTTAGAACTCTTCAGTTTAGCTTTCAACACGGTCGCAGAAGAGATCAGACAGAATCTAAAGCTTGAAGAGAAGCATACTAAATGGAGAGCTCTTGAACAACCTTTAAGAGAGCTTTATAGAGTTTTTAAAGAAGGAGAGTTATATGTTAAGCATTGTATGGACAATAGTGATTGGTGGGGTAAAGTTATCAATCTTCATCAGAACAAAGATTGTGTTGAGTTTCATATACACAACTTGTTCTGTTATTTCTCTGCGGTTGTTGAAGCGATCGAGGCTGCTGGTGAGATTTCGGGTCTTGACCCTTCTGAGATGGAGAGAAGGAGAGTTGTGTTTTCAAGAAAGTATGATAGAGAGTGGAATGATCCTAAGCTGTTTCAATGGAGGTTTGGGAAACAGTATTTGGTATCGCGGGATATTTGCAGCCGGTTTGAGCATTCTTGGAGAGAAGATAGATGGAATCTAGTTAAGGCATTACAAGAGAAGAGGAAGTCGGATAGCGATGATATTGGAAAGACCGAGAAACGTTTAGCAGATTTGCTTTTGAAGAAGTTAACCGGTTTGGAGCAGTTTAACCGGTTACGAATAAACCACACTCAATAATCTTGTCCTCGTCGCGCCCGCAGTTGAACTCAAATGTAATCTCGCTCATGGTCACATCCACTTCATGGCATTTGCTTCCTTGGGGAAACAAATCACCATGAAATATAAACAGATGTTTTGACCGAAAAGACAAATCCAGATGTCTAAACTCGCAGCTATGAACTGTAACACCTCCTTTGCTTCTTATACTACAACTTATAGTTCTAAATCTGCCTTTCTTGACTGGCAAAATGAGAATGGAAGCCTTAAACCTTGAGGAAGCAGAGAGAGTACCCGGAGCGAGAGGAATGGTTATGGATCTCCCTGTAGCTTTGTGAGTGAACTCTGCAGGGATCTTTTTACCTGGTAGCCATTTATATATGCCAACTGATTTTTGTATGATTACTCTTCTTGCTTCTTCATCCAGTTTCAAACAGTTGCTGAATTGGAGTACATTGGTTGGGGTATGGAAAGAGAAGCGTACTCTCTTGAGTGATACACAATCGTTTGCATCTAGGACCTTGAGGGAGGGGGGAAGACCCGGAATTGACTCGAGTTTTGTGCACCTTTTGACGTGAAGCCTTACTAAACGAGTGAGACATATGACGCAATCTGGAATCGTCTCTATATCACTGTTTTCAAGAAATAGGTCAGTTATAAAGAGTGGTACATGTGTCAATCTCTTGAGGCTTCTGCTGCAAATGTTGAGGTGATCAAGACGAGACAAACATCCAGCAACTGATGGAGGGACATCTTCTATATCTGTATCTCCGAGATTGAGAACCTCGATGTTACTGGAGATATCTGGAAAAGTTGTCAACCGTGAGCAACCAATCATGTCTACTCTCTCAAGAGATGCTAAGTTGATGTTGCTGGGAATAACTTGTAGCATAGAGCACCATTGAACATTTAGAATCTTTAGTTTTTGTAAATTCTTAATAGAAGATGGAAGCTCCACCAAACTTCCGCAGCCCTCAAGTGTCAATTTCTCGAGATTAGTAGATTTTGAAAGATTTGGGATTTCTTTCAATTCACGGGATCGGTTCAGATCTATGATCTTGAGATTAGGAAGGGACTGCATGTTAAACACAACAAATGAGAAATATTTCTTATTTAAATTGAAGCACTAGAAAGAATATCAAATACCAAACCTGGATTCCTCCCCAGAGCTTCTCGAGATTGCTAAATGGCATATGGAGTTTCACGAGGCGTTCCGGCTGAAATCTTAAAGGCAAACTTTTTCTTGAGTAATTATACCAATCTAGTAACCTTAGACGAGGTAAATACTGCATATCCTCTGGTATTTGCAAACTACTATAGATTCTTAGGAATCGGAGATTACGCATTCCTTCAAAAGCCCCCTTACTTACAGAAACCTCTCCGATATTGGATGTATCAAATGATATACCTATGACTGATCCAGTACCCTACAAAATAATATTGCCAAAGAAGACTGATGAAATTGTTATCACCAAAAATAGGCAATATACATGTAAGAACTTAAACTTACTGTTTCGGTTGTCAGTACATCACAAATCTCTTCCGCCTCAGTTAAAAATTGACGTTTCCCGGGCTCGTCAGACTGTTCATGAACTATCTGTCTACCCAATTGTTGTAGTAGATGGTGCATCACTATATGGCCATACGTAGATTTACGCACGAGAGATTTATCAGCTAGGGTCTCTAACCCATTTCCAACATCCAAGTTACTATCAGAAAGCACAGATATCACATCATCAACGACTTCATTGTTGAAGACGCATGCAATGTGAAGGAATAGAGATTGATTTTTCTTCGACAATCTGTCATATCCCACTTTTAAAATGTCTTCAATTCCTCCATCAAGACTAGCTGCGATCCTAGATAATTGAAGTTCCCACTCTTGCTTGCTCTCCCCACGCAAAGATGAACCCACGACACAAAGGCCTAATGGAAGATTGCCGCAAAGCTCTGCTACTTTATTGGCAACCTCTTCAAAGCCATCTGGTACAGAGCTTTGTTTGAAAGCAGAGAGACATAAGATCTCAAGAGCTTCTTCCATGGACGGAAAATCCACATGGTAGATATCTTTGATCCCATGTGCCTTCAAAATCTTCTTATCTTCTGTGGTAACGATGATCCGGCTTCCAGAACCAAACCAAGAAGCTTCTTTAGCCAATACCTCTAATTGCTCTAGATCATCTACATCATCAAGAATGATGAGCACTCTTTGATCGTGTAGCCTTTCTTTGATTGCACCTAAATGATGTATCTTCATATTCTCTTGGTTCAAAATCTTAGAGAGAAGTTGGTTTTGCAACCACAACTTGGAATCATGCTCATCAACACCCATTCTGCTCTTAAGACTTCCCTTGAGGTTCCCCATAAAACATTTAAATTGAAAAATGCTAGAGAGTTGGTTGTCTAAAGCTCTAGCAATGGTGGACTTACCAATCCCTGCAGGACCCCAAATCCCAATCATCTTGACTTCATCACTTTCCAAGCATAACAAAGAGTTCAAATTTGTCAAGTGAGCTTCAAGTCCCACCATCCCGTCAAAATCCTTCGACGGTGTAAGATTAAGTTTGTTTAAAACATCTGTAGCAATCTTTTGGATCATCTCTGCTTCATTAGCCCTAGCAAAAGCAAAACAAAATCAAGTTGGTGGGTCGAAATTTACAAAAAAAAAAACTTGCTTGAGAAAGATAAAAACAAAATGGCGTTGGTGGGTCAAAAATTGATTGAGACATACCAATTAATAGAGTGTTCCCCAGCAATGGTTGCGACATGTGCCAAAGCTTTGCTCCATCTCTGCTTCAATTCCTCAGTTTTCCCTTCACAAGTCTTCTCGAAAGCGCTCCCGAACTCTCCCCTCTGTTTTTTAACATCAGACGGATCAACGTCGTAAAAAATGGTCATCACAATCTGCCCTTGAGCTTCTTTGCACTTGAAGATTTCCACAAGTTCATCTAAACACCAGCTTGAAGAAGCGTACTTCTTCGAGAGCAAGACAATCGAGACTCTAGATTCTCTAATAGCTTGTACGAGCTCAGGTCCGATAGTGTTGCCTCTCTCGATCTTCTCATCATTGAAAGTCGTGATACCTTTGCTGGCAAAGAGATTGTGTAAATGACTGAGAAACCCTCTACGGACATCTGGACCATGGAAGCTCGAAAAGACTTGGTGTCTCTTGATGCAAGACAAAGAAGAAGAAGAAGCCATGAAAGATCACAAATGCTTGAAGTTGAAGAAAGTATTTTTAGAATGGTATTGGAGAAAGTATGATTGGAAAAGCAAGCTCCTTTGGTTTATGTAGTGAAGCAAAAAAAAAACGCGTAAAGAGAAGAGAAATTTCGAAGAAATTGAAGAAATGCAAAATAGAAGGGGACAAATTTCAAAAGCGTGTTTCTTTATAGTCGTCGAGGACCACAATCACTCATTAAAGCTTTGCCATGTGAAATGAGCACAGAGTTATAAGTATCCGACAGTCAAGTTGGTAGAGACGACGAATCACGAAGTTTCGAATGAGCTCAAACTAAATTTGGTTTGAAAAGTAAACCGGGTCTTTTATTTGTTTTAAATTCAATAACAGTAATATCGAATTAAATTCTGCTTTTGGGAATGATGATTTTGGATGTTTAATTTAGATTTTTTCTGTTTTTTTTTTGTGTGTGTAGTGGATGTATTGAAATAACGTGTGGCTTCTATTTTAACAGCTTCTGTCCATTGGTGTGGAGTAGGCATGACCACGGTTACGGTTGATTAATCGTCGGTTACGGTTATAAATTTTTTTTAACCGTAAACTTAACCACTATATATACGGTTACGGTTAAATACGGTTACGGTTATTTGATGATTACGATACGGTTAATATTGGAGTAAAATCTTACGAGTTAACTAACTTTTTATACTATTTTTAATAAGATGAAAAAGTATGTTATAAACCAAATTTTCTTCATTTTTAGCAATATAGCATTAGAACATATTTGTTTGAGAAAAAACCATTTTTCATAACGTAGATTTTTTAATGTGCGGTATCATTTACTTTTTTGAAAATCTTTATCTGAACATTCGATATTTGTTTTTGCATTATACGCAGCTACAATTATATTTTTAAAGTTTAACTATGCGGTTAATAGTGCGGTTAACCGTGCGGTTAACCGTACGGTTAACTAACGGTTTTGACACGTTTACGGTTAATTAACGGTTACGGTTAGTATATTTTTTAACCGTAACTAATCTACTTTGACGGTTAACGGTTACGGTTTTAACCGTTTTACACGGTTACGGTTGAGAAACGGTTCGGTTACGGTTCGAAATACGGTTACGGTTAGCTTTTGGTCATGTGTAGTGTGGAGGACACTCAGTTTCATAAATAAAAGAGAAGTTATCAAAGAAATTACGAATTTGACATTTTAGGGCCTGATATTGGGCCCTTAACTTTATAAACGGGCCGAGACTGAGATTTCGGTTTTCCGATACTCGCAACAAATTCGTTCAAAACAGTAATTGTATCTAAATCGCGCTAACATTTTATCATCCCACCTAATATTGTGGGATGTGCAACGTGAAGGCCATAACATTGATACTAATACTATATTAAAAGGTGTATGTTTATATATGGGACTCCAAAGAACTCGGACATGTTTTCAACGATCAAAATCACACCAAACCAATTCAACATTTTCCTGCAACTCTTTAATACACAAAGAACCAAGAAGAAGAAAAAACTCTTTTTATTTCTCTTTTGAATCTGTTTATTGATCGGTGAGACATAACCAAATTTTCATCGGTTGATTTTCTTTTTATCAATTTTTTTCAATTTGAGATTGTTAATCAGAGATTTCCTCTGTTTCGTTTCGTGTCTGATATGCTTTTGTATGCTCGATAGATCGATACTTAAATCATAAAGGATCTTCTTTTCAGGTTTGGCCTCAAAACCCTAATGTTGCTTCTTCTTGATCTATATATATCTTATTGTTCTTTGGTCTCATTTTGATTGGTTTTGTTTCCCAGCATTCATAATTCCCTCAAGTCTTGTTGAACAATTGTGTTGGTTTTATTGAGAGATAAAGAGATTTTGAGGATTTTTCACAACAACATTGTGTGTTTGTCTGATGGAGCAATTCAGACAAATCGGCGAAGTTCTTGGAAGTCTAAATGCACTAATGGTATTACAAGATGATATCTTGATCAACCAAAGACAATGTTGTTTGTTGTTAGAACTCTTCAGTTTAGCTTTCAACACGGTCGCAGAAGAGATCAGACAGAATCTGAAGCTTGAAGAGAAGCATACTAAATGGAGAGCTCTTGAACAACCTTTAAGGGAGCTTTATAGAGTGTTTAAAGAAGGAGAGTTATATGTTAAGCAATGTATGGATAATAGTGATTGGTGGGGTAAAGTTATCAATCTTCATCAGAATAAAGATTGTGTTGAGTTTCATATACACAACTTGTTCTGTTATTTCTCTGCGGTTGTTGAAGCGATCGAGGCTGCTGGTGAGATTTCGGGTCTTGACCCTTCTGAGATGGAGAGAAGGAGAGTTGTGTTTTCAAGAAAGTATGATAGAGAGTGGAATGATCCTAAGCTGTTTCAATGGAGGTTTGGGAAACAGTATTTGGTATCGCGGGATATTTGCAGCCGGTTTGAGCATTCTTGGAGAGAGGATAGATGGAATCTAGTGGAGGCATTACAAGAGAAGAGGAAATCGGACAGCGATGATACTGGAAAGACCGAGAAGCGTTTAGCGGATTTGCTTTTGAAGAAGTTAACCGGTTTGGAGCAGTTTAACGGTAAACTGTTTCCGAGTTCAATACTTCTTGGTTCAAAGGATTACCAGGTGAAAAGACGGTTAGATGCAGATGGACAATACAAGGAGATTCAATGGTTAGGTGATAGCTTTGCAGTGAGACACTTTTTCAGTGATCTTGAGCCGCTAAGTTCTGAAATTTCTTCTCTGTTATCGCTTTGTCATTCGAATATACTTCAGTACCTTTGTGGATTCTATGATGAAGAAAGGAAAGAATGTTTTTTGGTTATGGAGTTAATGCACAAAGATTTGCAGAGCTACATGAAGGAGAATTGTGGACCAAGAAGAAGATATCTGTTTTCGATCCCCGTCGTGATTGATATCATGCTGCAAATTGCAAGGGGGATGGAATATCTTCATGGAAATGATATCTTCCATGGAGATTTAAACCCCATGAACATTCATTTGAAAGAGAGGAGTCACACCGAAGGTTATTTCCACGCGAAAATATCGGGATTCGGTTTGTCTTCAGTCGTTAAAGCGCAGTCTTCTCGGTCTTCCTCGAAACCAGGAACTCCTGATCCTGTGATCTGGTATGCACCTGAAGTTCTAACAGAGATGGAACAAGACCTGAATGGTAAAACTCCGAAATCAAAGTTGACGCATAAAGCTGATGTGTATAGCTTTGCAATGGTGTGTTTTGAGCTTATAACAGGTAAAGTTCCATTTGAAGATAGTCATCTTCAAGGTGAACCAATGGCTATCAACATTAGAATGGGAGAGAGACCTCTTTTCCCTTTCCCTTCACCAAAATACCTCGTTAGTCTGATCAAACGGTGTTGGCACTCAGAACCGAGTCAACGTCCTAACTTCTCTTCGATTTGTCGGATACTTCGCTACATCAAGAAGTTCCTAGTTGTGAATCCAGATCATGGTCATCCTCAAATGCAAACTCCACTAGTTGATTGTTGGGACTTAGAAGCAAGGTTCTTGAGAAAGTTTCCAGGAGATGCAGGGTCTCACACCGCGTCCGTGAATCAAATCCCTTTCCAACTATACTCATACCGGGTTTCGGAAAGAGAGAAGATGAATCCAAACTCAAAAGAAAGCTCAGAGGCAAGTGATCAATCTGAAAGCATTTCAGTGGTTGAAGATCCACCTAATGCCATTATTGCAAGAGATACAAAATCACTGTGTCTAGATACAATATCTGAATACTCAGATACAAGATCAGTCTACTCAGAAACTCCCATCAAAAAGGTCTCAGCTTTAAAGAAAAGCGGCGAAATGGCAAAGCTTAGAAGAAGTCCAAGCTTAGGTTAGTTTATTATTATACCCTAATCTTTACATTGACAGGGTTTAAGTTGATAGATGAGCACAAAGACAAGTATGTTTATGTTAATATATTATCAATGCAGGTTCAGAAAAGTTGAGATTAACAGAAACTTCACCGGTAAAAGCAAGATCATCCCCAAAAGTATCAGCATTGAGTCCATTTGGAAGAAGCATTAAAGCAAGGAAAGATAATCGATTGCCTTTGAGTCCAATGAGTCCTTTAAGCCCAGGAATACGTAGACAACATACTGGTCATGCTTCAGACTCTGAGCTTACTTAAATTTTCATCAAAAACCAGACAAGAAGAAGAAGATCCATGAAAAAGCAGAGTTCATGGCTTTTGGTCAGTACTGAAAACAGAGTTCATAGTTTCAGACATGAAAAAACACAGAAAAGATCTTTGCATACATTTTTGTGGTTAATTTTAGAAGCTTCTCTTGGGATTTTGTCTTCAAGAGTATGGTTTATTTGTTCTTCTTTCTTTTTTTTGGTAGCTTCTGGGTAATTTTTTGGAGTTGGTTATAAAATCAAGAACACATTCAAATGTTGTAAAAGTTTTCTTTTGTACAAAACAGAAATGCATCATCTTTTTGTAAGAGATAATTCGTTTATTCTATTTTTGTTTTGTTTCTTTAAAACATTTACAGCAGTGAATGTTTGTAGTTTTTAGGATAGTTTTTGAACAATCATCATTACTTATTCATCATTTTTTAAAAAGGTTTATCTAGTCTTTGATTTTCGTAGCCAATATTTAAAGAAAATGTAAAAACCCTATTATTTGGAATTTTTTCCTTTAAAATTTTCTTTTTCATATAGACTATTTTTTACATTTTTTTTTTTGAACACCAACTATTTTTTACATTTATTAACAGAAAATACTATAAAATTAATATATTAATAAATCAAAAATGGATATATGTGCATCAGAATTTCAAAAAAAAAAATGACATATGTGATCAACATTATCTCTATAATCTTTCTTGTGAAGTTTATGATTCTGATTCGGATGCATGGAAGCGACTAAATCATTTAGTATCATCAGAGTTTTCTCATAGACCAGTTAAACCGGCCGTATTGGCCTACGGTTGCGTGCATTGGTTAACAGAGAAGAACAATGTGATGCGGTTCTGTATGCGAACCGAAACTTTGTCTATCTTTCCGGTTCCAGACGATGTCACAAGCGATTATTATAATGTTATATATGTTGGTCAACTACGAAGGGAAGCTAGGTGTGATCCATTCATCAAGATGTGGAAAAGGATCCAATATATGGGTTTTGGAGAAGAGTTTTGGAACATCGTGGGTTAAAGTGAAAGATACGAAAATCGCAGCGTTAGAAGATGATTGCTACAATTATATGGTTCCCATATAATTGCAGCGTTATATGGTTCCCAAGTAACGACACTGTATCAAGATCGTCTAGTGGTAGGCTTAGTCTCTACAACATGAGTAACAACAAGTATCGTTATTTGCATACGAAGCAAGATTTCTACCCTAGCCATTGGCCGGCCGGAAAATATTTTGTCCCTTTCTACTCAAACTACGAGAGAGTTTGCTTCAATAAAAATGATGTTGAAGGGAAAGAAAGGAGCGAGAGAGGAACAAGAAACGGGACTATAGAGGAGAAGAAGGAATATGAAGAGAAATTGAAGATGATTCTTATGCAAGTATTTCTTGTTGTTATCATGTTGTTATTTAGCTCTCTTTTCTTCATATCCCCAACTCTCTAAGAGATTTCTTCTTTGTTTAAGTTTAATAAATATGTAAAACAATATGATTTCCTTTTGGCTATTAATAAAGAACGGCTATAGCCTCTAGAAGAGACTATATAATTATTATAAACTCTTGGTTCACAAAAAAAAAAAACAAAAAAATGATATTATAAACTCCTAATGGGAATAATATTAATAAATTTGGAGTTCTTATTTATAATATTGATATGTGTATCTAGAAAAGACTATGTAATATCAATATTTAATAGATCTAAAGTCTCGCTCGATTTTTTACCGTTAGTGAAGGTAAATATCGAAGCTTGTGACCCAAGTCATGGAATTTTGCTCTGTGTTGATCCTAAGTGCTATGGAAGAACAACGTATAAGTCTTCCATATTCATTAATTTCGTTAATTATTGCCCTTTTTACTCTTGACTATGAAAGACTTAACCTGAACGAATATCTAACAGTTGTTAGACGATACAAGAGTGTGACCAATAATAGGCCAAAGATAAGATCTACCAACTTCTATTGCCGCTTCTCATAAATCCGAATTATCCCCTAAAACTTACTTAGCTATAAGCAGAGCCGTTGTGCGGTGGCTCTGTTGTCACGAGCCGGGGAACTAATGTATCGCATGACTTCCAGGAGGAAACAGTCTTGGAACTTTGTAAGTTCCTGGCCAATCAGAGACTCCCGGAAGCGGATTAAAAGCAGCAGCATAAACTCCAAGAAAATTTTCTGTATTGTAGAATTCATTTACATATTGCAAATGTTCAATGTTCAGCCTCCTGCAAACAGCTATCACGTGCGAACACGGATGTTTGTAAAGTTGCCATATCCCACATGTGCAAGCCCAATCGCTGCGCTGAACAAAGAATTTCTTGTTTCCAACTTCCATAACTTCGGTGACCTGAAACCTCTGTCCAGACTGGTCTAATGGCAGTACATCGTGTGTTCTACAAGTTACCTTGTACTCTTCAAGCTTTGCCATGACATGTTTAGCGTAGACCTCTCTTCTGTTTTTCATTGATTCCTCGAGAAGACCATGTCGCGACTTAAAAAGCTCTGCCAGGTGATCAAAGATTAGCAAGATACAAGTTGTGACTGGAAGATTACGGGCTTTGTTTATGAAATCATAAGTCCTAAAGATTGTGTTTGTAGTCAAGACGACCCCGAATCTCAGCCCGCCAACATCATGAGCCAGAGTCCATTGATGCAGAGGCAATTTGTCTAACCATATCCGAGCCTCGGGATTCATCTTTTCAAGTTTCTTCAAGTAGTAATCAACTCTTGATTTGTAACTCGTGGATCCAGCCTTGTAAACATACTCTGTCATGAGGTTGTTTTGGAAAACTTCATAAAATTTACAGCACAGATGCCTAAGACAGACCCGGTGTTGCGCCCAGTGACACTCAGGTTCGTTAACAACTGCAATAATGTCCGGATTTGGACTTGTTATTAGACAAAGGCCTTCCCTTTGCGTTACTTTCTTTCTGATGCACCTAAAGAACCAACGCCAAGTACCAGCTGACAAACTTTCTTCGGTAATAATCGCAAACGCAAGTGGGAAAATCCTGTTTTCGGCATCAAGTCCTACAGCAACCAACATTTTTCCACGGTAATTACCGCTCAAGTCTACTGAATCCACAAGAATAAGAGGTCTGCAGTAAGGAAACCCTTCAATTGACTGCTGAAACGCCCAAAACACGGAATGAAAGGAGGCACCTTTGGTAGCAGGAAAATGATCATGTTGCCATTCCACGAGCATCTCGTTAGATGAACTAAGGGCAGCCATGAACTTGGGCAATAAGCTAAAACTCTTGTTCAAGTCTCCCGAGATTGCAGTGAACGCTTTCTTTTTAGCATTCCACATAATATCACCTGAGACTGTGTAACCAAACTCATCTTTCACCCACTTGTTCAGCTCTGTAATTGAGAGCGAGGGCTGAGCCTTTATTAGACCTTCGATCTCACTTGCTAGAAAATCTGAGCTCACATCTTCTGGCTTACAGCTATGCGGACCGGTATGTTCTATTATCTCAAAGCCATTGCTCTCCGTTTTAGCTACCTTGAGAGCCCATCCACATTGTCTCCTGCATTCAAAAGTTGATGTATATTCATATGCAATGTACTTACGTTGCCTTCTATTAGAGTACAACCTCACTGCTTTCGCCAGCTCATCTTTATCTCTAAAACGCATCCCAACCTGCAACTCACATTCCTCGAGCCATAAACTAGAGAAAATCACATTTCCACAGTTTCCAGCATCTGTACTCTGCTCATACTCAATCAACCCGTTATTGTTATGCTCTTGCGGCGTTCTTAGCGTGTTATTTCTCACAGTCACATTTACATCAGCATCAACATAAGTAGCTTCTGTCAAAGAACACTTTTGGGTCGCCTGATTTGCAGAGGAACTAACATTATCTGCCAACGGCGACTGATGAGAAACAGGACCAGAAACCGGATTGACCTCTAAGTACAACTCCACATTGTTGATACAAGGATGGTAGCTTGGAACCTCAAGCATGGTCTCAAGGCTACATTCATCAACAACGGGCAAACGCATATACTTGACCATCGGTTGCTGAACAATGGAAGGATACCTACCAATCAGATCAATTTTAAACTTCCCTTGTTCAAATCCAGTAACACGATGCAGATCATCTAACAATTTGGATAATTCAATCTTTTTATCAACTCTAATCACTCTTGGACTTGACCCTTCGTAAAATGGACCATCAGGACCGTCTTTAATACAACCATTCCAATAACAGAACACCGGAATCTTTCTTGTATCCATGAGCACCTTCTGAAACTGCAAGGAAACACGAAAATTAATAAAGGGTTCGGGTTGAAAATACCCAATTTCAACTCTAAAACCCTAAAACTCAATTTCAAACGATAAAGGAGAAAGCTTTGGAAAAGACAAGGTGATTTACATGAACCCAGTAAAAGGACAACTTGTCGAATGCGATAACTTGGAACTAGGAGGATAAAGACAACAATGATATATTTTAAGGCGGGAAAATCTCAAAGAGAAGTGTAAGAACTTATGGATTTGAATCGGAATAGAGACAAAGCAATGTTCCTGATTTCGGAACACTAAAATTCAATTTTCATAAGATGAAAGTAGCGAGGAACACTGAACTAGTACGCCATGGAAATAAAGGAGAAAGCTTTTCCAAAAGAGAAACCCTAATTTGAAGAAGATACCAATGATTTCTCCATAAACGCTAAGATTTCGTTTCTGGTTTCTTCAATTATATAGCGAACCGGTGTAAACCGGAATAGATCGGTTATTATTTAGCGTTTAAGTACAATTTAATTGGAGCTAATGTTACCGATTCAATATGTTCCTCAGTGGTTCGAATCGGTACTTGAGTGCTATGTCGGCTCTTCCATTATTGTTTACAAATCGTAACTTGTTTACAAAGGTAATTTAAATTACCTTTCTTTTGTGATTTTGATTAAATTCTTTTTTTATATATAGTAACAGTAATAAATATTAATAGTATCAGAATTTCCGGAAATTACTTTTTTTTTTAGTGTTAGTGTTAGGGTTAAAAAATAAATCATTTCTTCAATTCATTCGAAAATCAAGATAAGTAACCCGGTATTGAACTGAACCGGACTAGACCAAGATATGCATGCACTTGCTTGACATCAGCAAGATATGCACTTGCTAGATTCAATTTTTGGTTACAACAATATATATGAAAACAAACACAACTGAAACGAACAAATACTTGTACATTCTTTAACAAAAAAAAAAACAAATACTTGTACATTAGCAAAATACAAAAGTACATCTCCGCACCAAAAGAAAAAACTACTTTGCACATACATTACATGAACCAAACCGGTTTTATACACCCTCTCAAAAACCTACATTAACCCGGTTAGCATACACTTTTACAAACAAAAATCGTTTCTAACTTGGTTCATCCACCAAATTCCGCTTCTAAGTTTTCCCTAATATCAAATGTAAAATCAGTAAGCAAACAAACATAGCCATCTTCTCGATGGATATCATATCTTCTACCATTCAAAGGCCTTATATGCCATATTTACTGTTCGGTTTCTTCGGTCGCCCTGATCGTCTAGTTTCGCTTTGTCCACTCGCTCCCGTGTTCGCATCACTTGCCTTAGCTGATCTCGGAGGACTTCCAGGAGGAAATGGTCTTGGAACTTCGGAAGCTTCTAGCCAATCAGAGACTCCCGGAAGAGGATTAAAGACAGCTGCGTAAACTCCTCGAAAACTCTCTGTCTTGTAGAAGTCATTTACATACTGCAAATGGTCAAAAGTTCAGCCTCCTGCAAACAGCTATCACGTGTGAACACGGATACTTGTAAACTTGCCATGTCTGACACGTGCAAACCCGATCGCTGCAGTGAACAAAAAATTTCTTGTTTGCAGGTTGCATCACTTAAGGTCTCACACTTAAGCCATTAAGTCTACAGTTTACGGGTTAGCTTTTAATTTTGAGTTACAGTTGAATAAATTGTAATTAGGATTTGCATTATAGTTCTTGAGCAACATTTCATTTGTAACCACATTTTATTGGGACAAAAAGACTGTTTTGTTACTCTTTTTTTTTTTTTTTTTTTTTTTTTTTTTTTTTTTTTTTTTTGTAAACAGACTGTTTTGTTACTCATAACTAACTTCAACCAGTTAGTTACCCATCATAATCATAGTAGATACCATCATCAACAACTTCAACCAGTTCGACTTGGAAAACCAGCCAAGCATGACGAGGAACCCGTTTACCAACAAACCTGTGAACCAACATTCCCATTAAGAGGTTAGACAAAGGTGCAAAATGATAAACTAGTAAAGACTCGGGAAATATATATGAAAATCACGATTGGCGATTGATTTACCCGTATACTGGAGGAACGGTAATCTTTCTTATCTCACCAACATGCATGCCTATGGTTATTCAAAAAAAAATTGAGATCAAAACAAAATGATTTGTACAAAGTGAATAAACCAGTACGAAATTAGTTTCATACCTGTTATGCCAAAACTGAATCCCAAACCAAGTTTATGATCACCTCCTGCACATTGAAAGAAACGGACAAGTATCAAGTACCCTGTCGCAGAATGTAATTCACAGACTGTAATTCACAGAATGTAATACTAACCTAGGCAGAACGTTTTTGGTCTTTTGCTGAATTTGGAATCGAAAATCTCCCCATTCTTCTGAAGCTTTCCAGTGTAGAGAGCACGAATCCATTTTCCTGGAACAGCTATCTTACCATCCGGTTTACCCTTGACCAACACTTCAATGGTGAGACCATTATCGTGTGTTGTCACATCAGAAATGGCTTCAATCATTGAGCTTCCAGCACTATGAGGCACATAAATAGACAAAATCTAATAAATGACTAGTTATAACAGGAGAAGATATCACGAGGAAACACCATCATTTTCAAAAGATTCAATAGTTATAAAGAAAATTTCAATCTTTGGCAGGCCACATAGATTTTAATATCTAAATGGAGCAGGTTTTTTTACCTAACATCAAGCAGTTCGACTTCAAAAACTAGCCAAGCATTAGGAGGAACCAGTTTACCATCACCGCCCTTGCCATACCTGTGTGAATCAGACAAGAATATTACCATTCTCACCATGAGGTTAAACAAATGTGCAAAATGATCAACTAGTAAGACTCAGGAAACATATACCCCATAAGTGGAGGAACTGTAATCCTTCTTTTGCCACCAACAAGCATGCCTGTGTTATTCAAAAAATACATTTGAGAGATATAATACAACATATGCACAGTAGAACAAAGTGGTGAAGAAACAGTGAGAATTACCTTCAACACCAGATTCGACTCCTGGAAGAAAACCTGTATCAAGTAACCCAGTAACAAAATGTACAAGCATGTCTGTGTTATTCAAAAATACTTGAGATAAAAAAAAATAACGTGAAGAAACAGTAAGAAACCTCCAACACCAAATTCGAATGCCTGAAGAACTTCTCCAGAACCTGTATCAAGTACCCAGTCACAAAATGTAATTCTCAAGAGATTGAAATTTTTTTGAATCTAGTTACAATACTAACCTAGAATAAACTCAAACGGTGTTTTTGAATAGTCAACAAAGATCTTCCCATTCTTCTGAAGCTTTCCAATGTAGCGAACACTAATCCGTGCTCCAGGAACGGCTTTCTTGCCGTCCGGTTTACCCTTGACCAACTCTTCAAGCTTGTACCCGTTGGTGTTGCTAAATATCACACTCGGAATGGTTCCACTCTTGTGTTTTGTAGTGCTACGTAACTCCATCTTCTGTTCCCCAAATCCTGCAAACATTAAAAAAAAAAGCGACAATCAGAGCCAATAGTATCGTGAAATCAAAGAAAAGAGCATCGTTAAGCACACTGATTCGCACCATTCTTCAAAAATTCAAAAACTGTAACACACATAAACCAACGCTCAATTAAACTTTCAAATATAAATAGTAAAACTTTTATACATAGACAAAACAAAACAAAAAAAGAAGTTGCATTATTACAAGGGAGTATTAATTAACCAATTTACTCTTTAGACAAAACCACGTTCATGGCCAACTCATGTCATGTTAGAGGAGAGACTAAGCATAAACGCCATCACATCACATCATCTATCCATATGTGAAGCTTTTATCAAAAACAAACCAATTCTGTGAGGCATTTCATCAAACACGTGGTTGGCATCAACAATTTCAAGCTCTAAACTCGTCAAAACCATTCAGTTGTTAATTCATAAACCTAGTAATCATTCAAATTGGAACCATAATTCTCAATTCATTACACTAAGAACAAAACGAGTGAAATATGGACAAACCCACAAGCTGAAATATGAACAAAACTCAATGCTAAGATTGTTTCAGAAATTCACCTCTAAATTGTGGCGGATTGTTGGTGAGACTCGAGACTGGTTCGTACCAAAAAGGATAAACACCAACACGATGATGATGATTGTTGCTCATACAACGGAGCTCCGGTTCGTGACAAGTCCCGATGATGAGTCCAACCTTCCGATTCTGAAGCCGTAACAGAGACTCAGAGAGGAGACAAAAAGAGATTTAATTTTTCCCCAAAATTGAATAACCCTAGTTTTTAATGAATCTGGGCCAACCAATTGTCCGTATGGGCTAGCCCATTATGTCCATGGACAAAATTGGTCTTTAGACCAGATGACCCATTTTATTTATGGGCTGACCACGGACCGTCCATAGTATTTTGGACTGGGCTTAGCCCATGGTCAGATGACCATTTGACAGTTCTAAGTAAAAGGAGATATCTCAACAAAAAAAAACATCAGATTCAAAGGTCACAAACATGTAAGACCTCAAAAAAGTATCAACCAATACAGATCCATCCGAACAAGACCACGCCTCATCATTTAACACTATGGCATATTAGCATCTAATCACGAGTCAAAGGAAGCAGTATAGATCGAAGATTAAACGGATGTTAAACTCGAATAAGCGATAATCACAGTCAAATAAACAGCTAAAAGATGTGAATCTAAAGACTAAACAGCATCAAAGATGAAAAGAAGATGAAGATCGAAAAACTAAAGAGAAATTTTTCTCACCTGCAAGTAAGAATCTGAGAGGAGTCTTGCGGCTACGAAAGTGAGAGTATGAGAGCGAAACCCTAAAACTGCACGACTCAATTACGGTTCAATTCAGAGTCATAAAAATAAAAAATAAAGTCACTACGGTTCAATTCACACTTGCTAAACTGGAGCACAAAGAATTGGAAAACCGGTTAACTTAAGCTGGCTCAAATCAGGTCAATCAAATTTTAAAACAAACTAGTATTGGACCCGCGGATTGATGTTTTCGTATTTGATGGTGTTCATATTAAAAATAATTTTATTTTTTAGTTTTAATAGTTTGATTTGCGTATATTTTAAAATCTTATATTGTTATCAATAATTTTATAGAGTTCATAGAATCGATGAGTCTTAATTTATTCGTGTTTTCCGTTCCGTTTTCATTCACGTAAAATCTCGTCCTAAATTTATGGTCCCGTCCCAAATCATCCCGTTCCCGTCTCGGATTTTGACTGGGAAATTTCTGTCTTGTTTCCGTTCCCGTACACTCCCGTCTTAAATTCACGGTCATGTTCCATCCTGTTCCCCTCCCAGATTTTAACTGGAACATAAATAGATTTTTTTTTTCCGATTTCCAAATTTACATCCCGTTTCCGTAAAATCTCGTCATAAATTTACGGTCCCGTTCCCGTCCCGAATTTTAACTGAGACATAAATGGACCGTTTTTCAATTTCTAAATTTTCGTCCCGTTTCCATCCCGTAAAATCTCGTCCTAAATTCTTGGTCCCTTCCCAAACCATCCCGTTCCCATCCCGAATTTTAACTGGGAAATTTTCTTCTATTTTAAGAATTTGGAAATTTGTGTGTATCATACATAGATGTACATTTCTAAACCTTATATTGTTTATCAAAAATCTTATCTTATAGTGTTTATAAAATTTTGAATTTTATTTCATTTAATGTAAAAATCGATGACCCTTCAATTTTTTGTGTTTTGCATCAGTATACGTTTAAGGATCATATTTTATCAAGTTTCTTATGAATTTTCAAGAGTCAAGAGTCAAGTTCATCTAAACAAGAACATGCAGTAATCTTCCTGATAGCTTAATTCACATAAGCTTCTAACGCTAAGGCAATCTACATTCTCACCAGAATCAATTTGAGTTCACTTGGCCAATATTACAAGTTGTTCGTATCAAACTCTACTCTTTCGAGGAACAGAGTATGGTCCCTGGAACTTCAGTCTTCAAACTCAGATAATCCATCTCTTTAGAATGTTGACAAAGCAATGAAGAAATATAAAGCTTAGTCTATTAAACCAAAACGGTGTAACTCATACAGAACCTAGTGTAGTGACAATATTGGAATATGCTTTGTCTACTATTATTCACAAACTCACAACGTTTTGCACATAGATTTTGTAAATACCAATTAATCTCCATATCTCCTACTAATTTCTCTACTCTAAGACGTGTAACTCATTCACTCATTTACTAAGCTTATAGACAAGAGGTGTCACTTATTCAAATTCACAAACTCACAAAGGTTTTGCAAGACGAAACAGATTTTTTTTTTGTAAATCCCAATTAATCTCCATACCTCCTAATACACATTTGTTTGCATTTAGGGACTTGAGCGACGGGGGAAGAGCCGGAATTGTCACGAGTTTCGGGCAGCATTCGTTTACTGGTGTTGATGTTTTCCATTTCAGAGAACTTGAAACCCTCTGCTTCATAGTCTCCATCTCCATCTGTGAGGTGATTATCGTCGCCTCCAGTTTCGTAGATACTCTCTTTCTCATCGATGTCCACTTCGTCAGAATACTCTGTCGTATTCATCTTCGTCAGAACTCCACTCTGTCGTATTCATCTTCTTCTCTTTTAGACCAAAAAACTTCCGAAGCCAACTCCTAAAACCTGTTTGTTTACTGGTTTTGATGTTTTCATCTCCATTTCCATCTTCGCTGCTACTACTCTCAGTTTCATAGTTGTCCAATTGCCTGCTGCTGCTACCCTCAGCTTCCTCTGTCATGATCTGTACACCACACTCAATAATCTTGTCATTGCCGAAATCGCAGCTGAACTCAAATATAATCTCGCTCATGGTCACATCCACTTCATGGCATTTGTTTCCTTGGGGAAACAAATCGCCATGAAATATAAACAGATGTTTTGACCGAAAAGACAAAGACAGACATGGACACTCGCAGCTATGAACTGTAACACCTCCTTTGCTTCTTATACTACAACTTATAGCTGTTCCAAAGTCGACTGGCAAAATGAGAAGGCAAGCCTTAAACCTTGAGGAAGCAGAGAGAGTACCCGGAGCCAGAGGGATGGTTATGGATCTCCCTGTAGCTTTGTGAGTGAACGCTGCAGGGATCTTTTTACCTGGTAAGCATTTATACTCGGAAACTGATTGTTGTATGATTCCTCTTCTTGTTTCAAACAGTTGCTGAATGAGAGTATATTGGGTGTGTTATGGAAAGAGAAGCGTACTCTCTGGAGTGATACACAATCGTTTGCTTCTAGGAAATGGAGGGAGGGGGGAAGACCCGGAATTGACTCGAGTTTTTTGCATCTTTCGACCCTAAGCCATTCTAGACGAGTGAGACGTATGACACAATCTGGAATCGTCTCTATATCACTGTTTTCAAGAAATAGCCTAGTTATAAAGAGTGGTACATGTGTCAATCTCTTGAGGCTTCTGCTGCTAATGTTGAGGTGATCAAGACGAGACAAACATCCAGCAACTGATGGAGGGACATCTTCTATATCTGTATCTCTGAGATTGAGACCCTCGATGTTACTGGAGATATCTGGAAAAGTTCTCAACCGTGAGCAACCACCCATGTTGAGTCTCTCAAGAGATGCTAAGTTGATGTTGCTGGGAATAACTTGTAGCATAGAGCACCCTTCAACATTTAGAACCTTTAGTTTTTGTAGATTCTTAATAGAAGAGGGAAGCTCCACCAAACTGTGGCAGTACTCAAGTTTCAATTTCTCGAGATTAGTGGCTTTCGAAAGATCTGGGATTTCTTTCAACCTATGGGATCGATTCAGATCTATGCTCTTGAGATTAGGAAGGGGCTGCATGTTAAACACAACAAATGAGAAAATATCATATTATTTAAATTGAATCATTAGAAGCATTAGATAGAATAATCAAATACCAACCTGGATTCCTCCCCAGAGCTTCTCGAGCTTGCTGTGTGGCATATGAATTTCGACGAGACAGTCCGGGTGGAATCCCTGAGGAAGACTTTTTCTTGGGTAATTTTCCCAATGTAGTAACTTAACAGGAGGTAAATACTCCATATCTTCTGGTATTTGCAAACTACGTTTCCCGGGCTCGTCAGACTGTTCATGAACTATCCGTCTACCCAATTTTTGTAGTAGATAGTGGTGCATCACTATACGCCCATCGGTAGATATACGCACGAGAGATCTATCGGCTAGGATATTGAAACCATTTACAACATCCAACTTACTGTCAGCTAGCAAGGCTGTCACATAATCAACCTTTTCATTGTTTACAGTAAGTTGGATGTTGTAAATGGTTTCAATATCAAACGAACAGATACTTGTACATTAGCAAAATACAAAAGTACATCTCCGCACCACAAGAAAAAACTACTTTGCACAAACATTACATGAACCAAACCGGTTTTATACACCCTCCTAAAAACCTACATTAACCCGGTTAGCATACACTTTTACAAACAAAAATCGTTTCTAACTTGGTTCATCCACCAAATTCCGCTTCTAAGTTTTCCCTAATATCAAATGTAAAATAAGTAAGCAAACAAACATAGCTATCTTCTCGATGCATATCATATCTTCTACCATTCAAAGGCCTTATGTGCCATATTTACTGTTCGGTTTCTTCGGTCGCCCTGATCGTCTAGTTTCGCTTTGTCTACTCGCTCCCGTGTTCGCATCACTTGACTTAGCTGAGTTGTTGCGGGGTGACTCTGTTGTCACTGGCTTGACAGCTGATCTCGGAGGACTTCCAGGAGGAAATGGTCTTGGAACTTCGGAAGCTTCTGGCCAATCAGAGACTCCCGGAAGAGGATTAAAGACAGCTGCATAAACTCCTCGAAAACTCTCTGTCTTGTAGAAGTCATTTACATACTGTAAATGGTCAAAGTTCAGCCTCCTGCAAACAGCTATCACGTGTGAACACGGATACTTGTAAACTTGCCATGTCTGACACGTGCAAACCCGATCGCTGCAGTGAACAAAAAATTTCTTGTTTGCAGGTTGCATCACTTTTGTGACCTGAAACCTCTCTGGAGTCTGGTCTAATGGCAATACATCGTGTGTTCTAGAGGCTAACTTGTACTCTTCAAGCTTTGTCATGACATGTGTAGCGTAGACCTCTCCTCTATTCTTCAGTGATTCGTCGAGAAAACCAAGTCGAGTTTTGAAAAGCTCTGCCAGGTGATCAAAGATTAGCAAGATGCATGCTGTGATTGGAAGATCACGAGCTTTGTTTATGAAACTGTAATTCGCAAAGATTAAGTTTGTAGTCATGATCCCGAATCTCAGCCTGTCACTATCATGAGCCAGAGCCCATTGATGCAGAGGTATTTGGTCTAACCATTTTCGAGCCTCCGGATTCATCTCTTCAATTTTCTTCAAGTAGTCATCGAAACTTGATATGTACTTTGTGGATCCAGCCTTGTAAACAAACTCTGTCATGAGATTGTTATTGAAAACATCATAAAATTTGAAGCACAGATGCCTAAGACAGAACCGGTGTTGCGCCCACTGAAACTCAGGTTCCTTAACAACTGAAATTATGGCAGGATTCGGACTTGTTATTAGACAAAGGCCTTCCCTTTGGGTTACTTTCTTCCTGATGCACGTAAAGAACCAACGCCAAGTATCAACAGACAAACTTTCTTGGGTAGTAATGGCAAACGCAAGTGGGAAAAGGCTGTTTTCGGCATCTAATCCTGCTGCAACCAACATTTTCCCAGGGTATCTACCACTCAAGTCCACCGTATCCACCAAAATGAGAGGTCTGCAGTGAGAAAACCCTTCAACTGACTGCTGAAACGCCCAAAATACAGAACGAAAGGATGAATCCTTGGGATCAGGAAAAGCATCGCATTGCCAATCTAAAACCATCTTATTAGATGAGCAGAGAGCAGCCATTAACTTGGGCAATACGCTAAAACTCTTGTCCAAATCTCCCAAGATTGTAGTGATCGCTTTCTTTTTAGCATTCCACATATTATCACCCAAGACTGTGTAGCCAAACTCTTTTTTCACCCATTTGCTCAGCTCTGTAATTGAGAGTGAGGGATGAGCCTTTATTAGACCTTCGATCTCACCTGCAAGAAAATCTGCGCCCACATCTACTGGCTTACAAGTATGTGGATCTGTATATTCTGTTATCTCTAAGCCACCGCTCTTCGTTTCAGCTGCATTGAGAACCCACCCGCAGACTTTCCTTTTTTTGCACATGAATACAAGCCTATCTTCATACGCAATGTACTCACGTTGTCTTCTATTTGAATACAACTCCACTGCTTTCTCCAGTTCATCTTTATCTATAAAAATCATCCCAACATGCAACTCACGTTCATCGAGCCATGAACTAGAGAAAATCACTTGCTTTGAGACACTATCCCTGAGGCCTTTTGTTAGACCTGGCTTTTTCATCCGGGAATCCTTCTGTGCAACTGCATTACCAACACCAATTTCACAGTCTTCGTCATCCATATTCTCCTCATCTTCAAGCCACCCATTACTATTACCCTTCTGCTGAGTTCCTAATGTGTCATCTCTCACACTGCCATCAACATTAGTATCCCCTTGCCGAGAACGCTTTCGGGTCACCTGATCAGAAACCGATTTGGCCTCTAAATACAACTCCACATTATTGATAGAAGGATAGTGACTTAGAACCTCAAGCATTATCTCCAAACTACAATCATCCACAATGGGCAAACGCACATACTTGACCATCTGTTGTTGAACAACGGAAGGGTACCTACCAATCAAATCAATCTGAAACTTTCCCTTTTCAAAACCAGTAAGTAGATGCAGATCATCCAACAACTGGGATAGTTCAATTTTGCTATCAACTCTGATTACTCTTGGACTTGATCCTTCGTAGAATGGACCATCATAACCATCTTTGATACAACCATTCCAATAACAAAACACTGTAACCTTTCTTGTATCCATGAGCACCACAAACCTTGAGAAAACGCAAAGAAACACAAAAATCAATCAAAGGTTTTGACTTTAAACAACCAAAGCCATATTCTTGATTCTAAACAAGAAACACTAAAACGATAACAGTCTTATACAATAGTAAAGGAGAAAGATAAACCCTAATCTTTAACACAAGAAAAATTATGGAATGCGATAACTTTGGAACTGAGAGAGGATAAGAAAAAAAAAACAATGTTAGTGATTCTTAGTGCATAAGAAACCCTAAAGAACATTTTCATAAAGAATAAAGCTTTCGAAAAGAGAAACCCAGTGAAAGGAAAAACCCTAAATTCTTCAAAATTTGTCGAATCGAAGGAATTGGGAGGATAAAGATGAAAATGGCTCACTTGCAGAAGAATCTTTTACCCGAAATTGAACGTCTTCCGCCGCCGGTTCCGGTGAATTCGGCGGAGAAGAAAAAAACACTGACTTTAATCCTTGGGCAACGACGATGATTCAGTTGTTAACGAAATATCTGATGTTTTTCTCTTGCTAAAATTCCTGAAAAAGCCCTCTATTTTCTAACCAATATCAAAAAATGCCCAAACTTGTTTTTATTACACTTAATGCCCAAACATTTTGCACAGTTCTATTTTTACTCTTGTCTAAAAGAAATTTCAGGTTGGATTCCACAAAACCAGCCCGAGTCTCCTTTAAATTCTCGGTTTAGGCATAAACAAAAAGATATCGTGAAAACTGAAACAAAACGAACAAAATACTTGTGCATACAAATATAATAACATCATCAACACAAAAGTTAACCTACTATGTCCAGACATCACAGGAATTTTAAACCAAACCGGTTTCATACAACCTCCCAAAAAACCAACACTAAACCGGTTAGCTTATCTTACAAACAAAAAATCGTTACTACTTGGTTCAACATCCATCAACTTCTCTAGCCGCTTTTTTTGTACATATTAAACCAAACTAAATCGATGTAAAATCAGTTAACAACCCGAACCATCTTCAACATTTAATTCGGTTTGGTTCAACATTTCGGACCTTCTTTTTACCGGTATTGGATTGCTTTTGGCCTACGGTAACCTTGCTTGGCTGAGTTGATATCGGACGACTTCCAGGAGGAAACAATCTTGGAACTTCAGAAGCTTCTGGCCAATCAGAGACTCCCGGAAGCGGTTCGAAATCAGCTGCGTAAACTGCAAGAGAACTTTCTGTACTATAACAGTCATTAACATACTGCAAATGATCAATGTTCAGCCTCCTGCAAACCGCTAACACGTGTGAACATGGAAACTTGTAACGTTGCCATATTCCACAAGTGCAAACCTGATCACTGAGATGAACCACAAATCTTGTTTTCCTAACTTTCATCATTTCCGTGACCTGAAACATCTCCCCAGTCTCGTCTAATGGCAATACATCGTGCATTCTAGAAGCTTCCTTACACTCTTCAAGATCTTTCATGACATATTTAGAGTATAGGTCTCTTCCATTCAGTGATTCCCCTGGAAGACCACTTCGAGATTTAAAAAGCTCTGCCAGGTGATCAAAGATTAGCAAGATGCAGCTTGTGACTGGAAGATCAAGAGCTTTGTTTATGAAACCATATTTCCTAGATATTGCGTTTGTATTCATGATCCCGACTCTCAGCCCGCCATCATCACAAGCCAGAGCCCATTGATGCGGAGGTATTTTCTCTAACCATTTTCGAGCCTCCGGGTTCATCTTTTCGATTTTCTCCAAGAAGTAAACGAAACTTGAGATGTGCTTCGTGGATCCAGCCTTGTAAACAAACTCTGTCATGAGATTGTTGTGGAAAACATCATAAAATTTTAAGCACATATGCCTAAGACAGAACCGGTGTTGTACCCACTGACATTCAGGTTCATTAACAACTGAAACTATATCAGTACTGGGACTTGTTATTAGACAAAGGCCTTCCCTTTGCGTTACTTTCTTTCTGATGCACCCAAAGAACCAACGCCAAGTATCAGCTGACAACATTTCTTCAGTAATAATCGCAAACGCAAGTGGGAAAATCCTGTTTTCGGCATCAAATCCCGCTGAAACCAACATTTTCCCAGGGTATTTACTGCTCAAGTCAACTGTATCAACTATGATGACAGGTCTGCAGTGAGGAAATCCTTCAATTGACTGCTGAAACGCCCAAAACACGGAACGAAAGGATGCATCCCTTGAATCAGGAAAAAGATCATATTGCCAATCTAAAAGCATCTTATTAGATGAGCAGAGAGCAGCCATGAACTTGGGCAATACACTAAAACTCTTGTCTGAATCTCCCAAGATTGCAGTGATCGCATTCTTTTTAGCATTCCACATATTATCACCTGAGACAGTGTAGCCAAATTCTTCTTTCACCCAATTGTTCAACTCTGCAATTGAGAGCGAGGGCTGAGCCTTTATTAGACATTCGATTTCACCTGCCAGAAAATCTGAGCCCACATCTGCTGGCTTACAAGTATGTGGAACTGTATATTCTGTTATCTTGAAGCCATTTCCATTCGTTTTATCTGCCTTGAGAAACCATCTGCATACTTTCTTGCACCGGAATTTAAAGGTACCTGTGAGATATTCGTATTTACTGTACTCACGTTGCCTTCTATTAGAGTACAACATCACTGCTTTCTCCAGCTCATCTTTATCTTTAAAAATCATCCCAACATGCAACTCACTTTCATCGAGCCATGAACTAGAGAAAATCAATTGCTTTGAGACACTATCACTGAGACCTTTCTTTGGACTTGGCTTTCTCATCTCTGAATCCTTTTGTGCATCATCTTCCGTACCCTCCTCATCCGTACTCTCCTCATCTACAATCCACCCGTTATGGTTATCCTCCCGCGTATTCACATTTACATCTGCATCAACATTCGTATCCTCTTGCCGAGAACGCTTTCGGGTCGCCTTATCAGAAACCGGTTTGACCTCTAAATACAACTCCACATTGTTGACAGAAGGATGATAACTTGGAACCTCAAGCATGGTCTCAAGGCTACAATCATCAACAATGGGCAAGCGCATATACTTGACCATCGGTTGCTGAACAATGGAAGGGTACCTACCAATCAAATCAATCTGAAACTTTCCCCTTTCGAATCCAGTAACTCGATGCAGATCATCCAACAATTTGGATAATCTAATCTTGCTTTCAACTCTGATCACTCTTGGACTTGATCCTTCGTAGAATGGACCATCAAAACCATCTTTTATACAACCATTCCAATAACAGAACACTGGAATCTTTCTTGTCCCCATGAACACCACAAAACCTTCAAATAGAAACAAAATAAATTATGGGTTTCAATCGGAATACCAAAAGCCATGTTCGTGAAATGAGAAACCCTAGATCTCAATTTCAGAAGGTAACAATAGCAGCAACAATAAGACATGAAAGACAACAATAAAGGAGAAAGCTTTTTAGTAGAGAAAGTGATTCAATAAACCCACCAAATGGATAAACCCTAATGATCTGTTTTTCTTTTTTTTTTTCTTTGCAAAATGCGACATATATGAACTGTGAGTGAGGTTAAAAGACTACAATTTTTTACTTAGCTACTGTGAAAAATGGTCACTTGCAGAAGAGTGTTTGTGTAGTTTTACCTGTTCTTCCGCCGCTGGCTTCGGTGATTTCGTCGGCAAAAGACAACACTTTTGGTACAAAGGTCTTTTATTTTTTCTCGTAGGTAACGACGGCGTGTCAACGACGGTGGGGTTAAAAAAAAATATTAGACAAAAGAAGAAAAATATTTATTTAATATGCTCTTTTAGTATATTGAAATATTCCTGACAAAGAAAAATAATAACACAATGGGTGGGGAAGGAGAGACCCTCTCGAGGGTTTTCTCTCTTCTCTCTCTTCAAAAGCTTCTTCGCCGTCTTTAGATTCGGATCGATAGCCGGAGATCCTTATTGATCCGGCATCGATTCTGCTTTGTTTCCCGATTCTCGGGCTTTTGGCTCGCCGTGTTGGCGCTTTGATTCTGGTTTTTTCCGGCTTTTGTGTCTGTTTGTTTATGATCGTTGGTGAAATTCTAAAGATTTCGGGACTTTGGTGGTGTTGAAGCCAGCTTTGATTTCTCAGTCGCGTGGTTTGGTAGCTTCCGGCGCGTGACGGCAAGGTGAGGTGACCTGAGAATTGTAATAGAGACGGTGGTGGTTTTCCAGGTGGTGATGGGAAGTCGTTTTAGATCCGGAGGTCTCGTCGGGTTTCATATCTGGAGGGTTCCTCGGGTTAATTTATTGTCAGAATTTCCGGTGCTTTCCATTCTCTTCACCGTCGTTTGGTGTGACTCATGAGGTACCATTCTCGGGTCCGGTTCGTCTTCTTTGTTTCGTCTTGGCTGAAGCTCCTCATCGCTTGCTCTCAGTTGGTTTAGTTTTAGATGTTTAGTTGTTTAGTCGTGGGTATTTTAGGATGGATTCAATCTTTGGCTTGGTCTTCATATGAGAATTAGATGTTTTGTTGGCCCTTTCTCTAAGGTTCGGTAGTACGTCTTAGACGTTTGGTCCGGATTTTGTGGCTCTCAATCTCTGGTTCTATATCATTGGTGTAGTCAGGTGTGGTCCTCTTGTTGGCTATTGGGTTATTGGATCTAATTCCTAGTTCTTCCTCTCTGTTCTATCCTCTCGAGTTTTTGGTGCCTTGCGTTGGCTTAGGTTTGATTGATGGATTCGTCTTTAAGTTGGCAATTTGTTGCAGAGGCATCTACGGGTTCAAGACGATGCAGTGGATTCTTTCTCCATCTCTTCTCTTGCGTGGCGGTAACCTATCCTTTCTCTGTAGGTGGCTTGGGTGGGGCATACGAATGTCCGTGTGTAAGAAGTGGGGATCCTCTTTGGCGTTCCATCTCTCGGTTTTAATTGTTGCTCTTTGTTCTGCTGCCTCCTCGATGCATTGGTTCTTTGGAGTGGTAGTGTTGGATTAGGTTCTGTGCTCTGTTTTAGTTGATTCTCCGTCTTCATTTCTGCCGGTGTTGTGGTTGTGTGGGTTCAGTTTAGTTCCTTTCTCGGGCCTTCAGTCTTTTCTGGGGGCATTCTAATGATTGGTTCTTTTCAAAGGCTCCAGTTTGTAGCTCAGCTCTGGCGTCTCCTTTTCCTATGGAAGTGTTCGTCGGTTGCCTTTGATTCAGAGTTTTCAGTGTTAGTTCTTAGGAGCTTAAGACTTTAACCCTTTGTGTTTGTTGGTTTAGGAGTTTCTTCCTCAATTGTCTCCCTGTTTGGGGCTTTTGGCTCCGAGGGTTCTATGAACTCGTCGGCTTTGTCGTTTTGGAGCATCCTATTTGGTTGTGGATGTTTGTTTTATGCTTTGGACTAAGTGGAAGAATCACTAATGTACTGGTAACTTTGGCTATGTTATAATAAGGGGAATTGCATTCTATAACCAACAAAAAAATTATAATTCAACAACTAACCATACTAACCATGCATCTATGATATTCTTTGTATTATGTGTATTAATGACAGCTTTACCCTTTAGTCATCTTCCCATCTTTTTTCTCTTTTTCTATTTCTTTTTTTTTTTATTCTCCCTTTGTTTATATTTATAACTAGTTTTTTTATGAATTGTTTAAATTTTGTAATTTCATTTTTAAAAAAGGGGAATTGGAGGCTGTAACCAAAAAAAAACTTTATGTAACAAAATAAGCATAGTAAGAGCATACGCAGTGCAACATCTCTTAAAGAGATGTTGATAATATATTTATTATTATTATTTTTTAAGAGAGAGAGAGATTTGGTTATTAGTGGAGAAAGAGAGAGGAGAGAGTGAGAGATAGATTTTGTCACGTGGGACTTACAACCGGGGTGTAAGTTCACACCCTTATTTCGATTCTCAGACAACTTTTGCAATAAAACATGTTATTTTATTACTTACACCTGTGTATCGAGTACGCCATTGCGTATGACCTAACCATTAACCTTCAATATTCTTTATATTAAATATGTCCTTGTTGCATGACTAACAGTTACCATTGCTCTCTCTCCTTTACGTCACACTTTCTTTTCTTCACACCGATTTTCTCCTCCCCTCCTTTCTTCACTCTTCTTTTCTTTCACTTTTTTTTTATTCTTTCATTTATATTTGCACTGAATATCTTCACACAAATTGTTCAGATTTCATATTCTCACTTAAAAACATATATATTTACGTTCATGATTCTTTAAAAGAAAAAGACTTAAGACTTTTTTTGTATGAATTTTTAAAAACTTGATAAAAATTTATAACGAAATAAAATATGATTATAAATACAAACATTTTTGTACTACACAAAACACGAGAATAAAAAAATAGCGTGAGGTTATTTTTTAGGTACAATGTCCCTTATTCGACATGTGTTTACCTCGAAAAATTGGGTTTTATATGTTGTATTATTTAGGGGTATTACTTCCTTTCTTGGATATGCATTTAATTTAGTCATTTGGGTTCTCTATGTTGTATCCCTTAGGGTATAGCGTTCTTTATTCGTCGTGCGTTTAATTCAGCATTTTGTGTTCTCTATGTTGTATTTGTTAGGGTATAACACTCTTTTTTATACATATGTTTTTGGTTTGAGTGAAGGTTCTTAGATTTAATATTTAAAGTTAAAGGTTTATTTATTTAGATTTGTGGAAAATAGTATAGTACAACATTCTATTCATATAGATTCTATATAGTACGCCTTGTATTTAAATACAAACACTATTCACTATTATAAATTTTTCACATCCTATTGTTAAAATTCAAACTATGTTTCATTCAGAAAAAAATGTATATATTTTTAAGATAGATTTGAAATTTCGATCTCTCTTTGGTTGCTCTTTGGATTGATACTTTCACATGCGTTTAATTAAAGATATTTGGTTATCTTTTAGGTATAACATCTTCTCGAAAAATTGGGTTTTCTATATTGTGTATTTAAGGTATGATATTTTTTTTTGTGCGTTTAACTTTGTCGTTTGGGTTCTCTATGTTGTATCACTTAGGGTATAGTGTTCCTTCTTTATCATGCGTAATATTTTGTATTCTTTGTTATCGTCACCATACTATATAGAACACTAAAATGTTCTATTCAATTTTTCAAAATAAATTCATTATTTTAATTTTAAAATTTATTAATACCCTTTTTAAAGATATTTTAGATTTGGGTTTAGACTTTTGGATTTAGGGTTTAGTATTTTAGAGTTAAAAGTTGATTTAAGTATAATATATAGGAAATAATATAGTACTATATCTATTTTTGTGTGATTAGGTATAGTACACCATATTTTTAGTTACAAACACTATTCACTATTTAAAAAATTTATGTCCGTTTTAAATAATTCAACCAACGACATATTCAGAAAAAATTCTACTTTGTTTTACATAGGATCACAAAGTTAAATTAATTTGATTTTAAAAGCTATGTACCAAACAAATGTGAGAGGGTGGATTAAAATTTTGTTCAAAAAAAAAAAGAAAAAAAAACAAAATAAATCATCTTCACTCTTCAGCACATATACGTGGGCTATACTTAAGGGTGTTTTTGTCATTTCTCTATATCTGATGGTTATTCTCTTTGTTTTTGAAATTAGTGTGCTATATTCTTAATTTCATTTATCTTTTTGGTCACTCACCTAAATGACCCATATAATAAAGAAGACACTCTTGTGAAAAAAAAAAAAAAAAGAATAATAACACAATGTTTTCTCATTACTCACTAGTAAATATACTTCAAATTTCAGATAAAGATGATGATAATAAAACCCATAAACATATCGTACAGATGAAAAAAGTAGATATTTTAGACATTTTTATTAAAATTAAAACAAGAAGAAGAAACAAACAGATATAAGAGCATAAACAGGTGCTGAAGCATACGAATCTTTGTTTAGCCCATGGCATACTTCTGAGTCCAGTTTCTTGCAGTGGCCTCGTATTTGGCTCTGTCGGTTTTGTACATGTGTGCAATCTCTGGCACCAACGGGTCATCTGGATTTGGATCTGTTAACAGCGAACATATCGATAGCAACACCTACCAATTGCATAATCATTTCCATTAAGACAGCTAAAGTTATAGACGATGATGATCTTACTACATTTATGGAACATGAAACAAACATTCAAGAACCAAAGCTTGTGAATTGAAAGCATTGAGCAAAATCCTAGCTGAAAATGTAGATGATCTTGCTATACATTTGGAACATAAGGGAACATTGGAGAACCGATATTTCTGAAAAATGAGAGTCACCTTGGAAATGGTGAGAGCAGGGCTCCATTGTTCTTTCAAAATGTCAAGGCAAATGCTTCCATTGCTGTTGATATTAGGGTGAAACACCTTCGTCCTAAATGCAACCTATGATAGAAACAACACAACCAATAAAAAGTGTCAAGATTAAGGAAAGAAATTGATTTCATTTGAGGGCAAATACAAGTTTTAGGTTCAAGAATTTCAAGGAACTCTTACTAAACCTAAAGTTCGTGGTATTCTAAGAGTTGTTCCAATATTAAATACCTTTGGTGGTTTGAAAGGATAGTCCGGAGGGAAGTGAATAGTAACGAGAAACACACCGCCTGAATACGGACTCTCTGCAGGACCCATTATTGTAGCTTGCCAATGAAACATGTCTTCAGCAACTGGACCTATAATATTAATGCAACTCAATTTCTTTAGTCTCTGACTCAACTGATAAACCGAGATTCGATATAAAATCATAGATTAGCAAAATCCAACACATAAGCAAAAAAACACCACAAACCAAAAGAAGGATTCTACATTTCTTAACTCCTCTAACTCTGATTAGTCTGATAATTAGAGAAAAGTAACAACTAATAAACCAAGATTCTTTATAGAATCATAAGCCAAAGCATAAGTAAACAACACCACAACGCAAAGAAGGATTCTACATTTCTTAACTCTTCGAACTCTAATCAGGCTCATAATTAGAGAACACTAACTTCCCATTTGTGATCTATATAACACTAAATAAAAGGCATAAGCTCTAGTTACCAGATTTATGAGCATAAACAATAGATAATCAGAGATAAAGTAATGGATCCAACAACAAAAATAAAGATTTGAGATTTTTGAAGTAAACCTGCACTACAGGAGGTTGGAGGGTCTTTCTGGAGATCCTTCAGCTCCTTCAAGATCCGTTTCGAAGCCATTTTCTCACTGAAAAACCCCTAAAAAAAGTAATCCAAGTTAACCCTAGATCAATCCAGCTCAAATCCAGAAACTTTTCTAATCTGATTGAATCGAACAAGAAGAGACTAGCTTTTTGAATTCCTACAAAAGAAACGAGCTTTTTCTCTTGTGGGTTAATCAAAAGGAGAAAGCTTTATTTACCTCAGAAAGAATCCTCCAAATTCGGTTTTGTGATTTACTCCTGCAGATGCTTAGAAGAAAGCAAAACGAAAGAGAAAGTTTTGGTTTTTATGCTTGAAGAAACGCAAGCGAATATTTTTTAATTGGATAAACTATGATTTATTTTAGTAATAATGGCTGCTTAGGAAATATCTGTAAAATTTAAATTTAAATTATAATTTTCTGAAGAGAAATTTTTATAAAGGGTGGGCTATATTTCATGTGACCCCACTTAGATTCCTAATGATTCTGAATCACGATGAATTTTAAATTGTAAAATTGTCCTCTTTGGTACATATATTCTCCATTTTCCTGATTAAACTATAGCCAAGTGTAGAGATATGAACGGTTGAAAATATTTTTAGTTATAACTAAAATAACCAGAAAGAAACATAATTTAATGAAATTTTATGTAGTTTTTCTGACATGATTATTTTCAATCTCTATCTAAAACTGTAATGTTATATGATTCTAATTTATCCATACCAATTACATTATCAGTAGTATGTAAATCTTATTTATTTAATAAATTCGATTGATACAAAGAAAATTTATATGGTGTTGTAAATAAATTTTTAATTGTGTGAAAACCCCAAAACTGCAAAGCATATAATTAAAAAGAAACGGAAAAGGTTAATATCTTGTAATCACAATAGTTGAATGTCATATATCATGCAGTCATCATGTCGTCATAGTGGGATTTGTATCACTGCAAATGACTAATAATCAACGAATTAATTATCCGACAAATTACAAGATAGGCATATGCATTAAGATAACTGGATCTGGTATAGTTCGGTTTATATCAATTTGGGTCGGTATAGTTCGGTTAATGTATCCACTCTTTTAAGAAGAAAAATGTATTCTCTTGCTCCACTCGTCAACAAGCTCTCTCACCTTTTTCTCCTCCGCAGATACCAAATTTTGCAGTGGGAATTCTCAGATGAGAGCAATGAGAGCCGTAATTCAATTTTACCTTTTCTCTTCCTCGAATTCTCCTACCGATAGATGGAGACGGTGTTTGCTTTTGGGTTGTTTTCCGGTGATAGCATCTTCGATCGGTGGTGGTTTTGGAATGGAGAAAGATTCATCACGGAGGTCTACTCTGGAGGTTTGTGTTGGAGATACAATCCAAGTCCCACATCGAAAGTTTGATGGGACAATCAATAATATATAAAGGGTTAGGGCCAATCCACTAATTGCCAATTGGTTTTTAGTTGGAAGCCCAGAATTAGCCCAAATTTAACATGGTATCAGAGCCCAAAGGTTCAAATTCTGGTGGACCTAGAAAAGTGGATACGTACATACCTCAAACCCGAGTAATGGGGGCCCGAGAAAGGGGCTTATTATCGGTCCGAGTGAGGGATCGAGGAGGTGTGTTAAGATCCATGTGGTCCTTGGATTGAAGGGGAGATTGTTGGAGATACAATCCAAGTCCCACATCGAAAGTTTGATGGGACAATCAATAATATATAAAGGGTTAGGGCCAATCCACTAATTGCCAATTGGTTTTTAGTTGGAAGCCCAGAATTAGCCCAAATTTAACAGTTTGCCTTTTTCCTAATTTCAGTGCGATTTCTCTAATTGTGGACACATGCCATTAGATTAACGAATTTTGATATCCTAAATACTTATTTTTGTTACGATTTGGAATCTCTACTAAATCCGAATCAAAATCAACTTCATCATTCAATCTAATTCCTGGACTTTGATCATTCTTCAAAACCCCTAAATTTCCCCTAATTTTGACCTTGGCAGATATCCACAGGTGGAGATTGGACATGGTCTCTTGGTTTTAATCGGAATTCAAGAGCAAACAAGAAGAAGAAGAAAAAGAAGCATGATAGGCCTCTTTAGCAGGTACCAATGAAAGCCCAGCCCAAACAAATAAATATAATTTCCTTATTGTTTTCTTCTATAAATAAACGTAGCTGTCGCTTAGGGTTATTTTATTTTATATCTTGTTGCTTGCTCCCAACGGACTCTTTCGGGAATTTTACATTAACCCTGTTTTCATCTTCTTCACGATGGCCAAAGCTAAATTTAAGGGTTCGTTTTTGGTGGCTCTGAGCTTTCGTATCTAATGTGTTATATCAACTTACTTGGCTCAACAAGTTTTTGCTACTCTTCTTTTAGGTAAGCGAAAGGCGGAATATGATTTGGAGACCAAGCAACCCTTTCTCAAGAAACATAAGAAAATATCCAAGCAGAAGAAGGTAACCTATGATTCTGCGGATTCATCGTCTTCTTTGAGATCAATTTTCTTTACACTGCCTTTTCTTATGGCGGCTACTCTTGTAACAGGAGACAACCAAAGGACTTGCTGATAGTCTCCAGCAGAACGACTTGTTGGAGACAAACTCTGATCAGGCCAATTTAATTTCAGTCAAGGTTTAATTTTTTAACATTTAACTATTCTACTGTTTGTTGCATATATTGTACATGTTTTATGTTTCATCAAGCTACGATTTTGTTGTTGTTATGTAATTTAAGACTTGGCTGTTAAATACAGGAAGCTGCCGTGAGAAAAAAGACGCTCTTTGTTGCCAATCTCAATTACGAAACTAAAATACCAAATATGTAAGTTAGCACCTTTTAACTTCTTTTGTTCTCGGAGCAAGTTTTTTCATGACTGATATTTTTATCCTCTACTTTTGCAGCATCGATTTCTTCAAAAAGGTTGGAGAAGTTGTTCGTGTTCGACTTATTGTAAACCTCAAGGGTAAGCTTGTGGGCTGTGGCTTTGTTGAGTTTGCTTCTTCTAAAGAAGCAAAGAAGGTGAGAGTAGTTTATTGTAATGATGAAAAGTCATTTGAAAAGTAATCTATACTTATGATGAAAATCTTTTATACTGTAGGCGCTGCGAAAGAAGAACGGTGAATATTTGCTCGATAATAAGATTTTTCTTGATGTGGCTAATAAGAAAGCTACATACCTTCCACCCAAGTAAATTGATTTATGTTATGGAGATTTTTTTATGTAACACTGGTTTTAACTTATTGCTAGAGTTTTGATTTCCATTACAGAAGACTAACGCTATTATTTTCTGTTAATTAGGTACTGCATAGATCACAAGGTTTGGTAAGGAATTTTACTATTTGCCTATTGAGTGTGTTATCAAGAGCACATTAGGTGAAGTTTTTGGTATACATGGAGAGATAACAAAGGCTTTTTTGATATTCCAGGTACAAAGACTACCGTAGAGGAGATTGCCTTCCGATAGAAGAAGATGAGACACCTCCCGAATTTGATGAGGTACCTGTTCTTATTATTATCTTCAAAATATGTCAGGCTCAAAAGAAACGCTGATAACAGAACTGTTGCCACAAAGTCGAAACATGACTTATTTTGGGGATGAATCTTCAGATGAGGCTACTTTTTGTTGATATGCAATTTAAATCCTTTCCTTCTTACAATCGTGCTAACACACTTGGTTGTTAAATTTCAGAAAGTACTCTTTGTTTCCAATCTCTCTCCCCAAACTAAAATATCAGATATGTAAGTAGCACCTTAAATTTCCACATTCTTTCTCGGAGCAAGTATTTTCATGACTGATATTTTACCCTTCACTTTTACAGCTTCGATTTCTTCAATTATGTTGGAGAAGTTGTTAGTGTTCGACTTATTGTAAACCATGAGGGTAAGCATGTGGGCTATGGCTTTGTTGAGTTTGCTTCTGCTAACTTAACAAAAAAGGTAAGAGTAGTTTTGTAGTAATGATGAAAAATGTATTAAGTAATTGAAAAGTAGTGTGTAGTTAATTTGAAAGTCCGATAGCTTATTAAATCTATTATGTTGTAGGCACTGAAAAACAAGAATGGTGAATATTTGCACAATCATAAGATTTTTCTTGATGTGGCTAAGACAGCTCCATACCCTCCACGACCCAAGTAAATTGACTTTCCATGTTTTGGAGATTTTTTTCTGTAACACTGATTGTAACTTGTTAACGCCATTATTTTTTGTTAATTAGGTACAACCTTGCAGAGAAGTTTTGGTAAGGGATTTAACTATTTACCTTATCAGGAGCACATTGGGTGAAGTTTTTGGTATACATAGAGAGATCACTAAGGTTTTTGATATTTCAGTTACGAAGACTACCTTCGACGAGAAAGCCTTCCGATAGAAGAAGATCAGACACTTCCTGATTTTGTTGAGGTACATGTTCTTATTACCTTCAAAATATGTCAGGCTCAGATGAAACGTTTAGCGTTTAATAACAGAACTGTCGCTACAAAGACGAAAAATGTGACTTGGGGATGAGTCTTTAGATGTGGCTACTTTTTGTTGTTATGCAATTTAAGTCCTTTTCTCCCAAGAGTCGTGCTCACACACTTTGCTTTATATTCAGGCAGTTGGCGTAAGTACAAAGACGCTCTTTGTTGCCCATCTCTCTCGTAAAACTGAAATATCGCATATGTAAGTAGCACATTAATTTCCTCTTTCATTCTTGGAGCAGGTTTTTCATGACACTAACATTTTCTTCTCCGTTTTTACAGCATAAATTTCTTCAAAGATGTTGGAGAAGTTGTTCATGTTCGACTTATTCTAAACCACAATGGCAAGCATTTGGGCTGTGGCTTTGTAGAGTTCGGTTCTGCTAACGAAGCAAAGAAGGTGAGAGTAGTTTACCGTAGTGATGATAAATATTTAAGTAATCATTTGAAAAGTACGATTGCTGATTAAATCTTTTATACTGTAGGCGTATGAAAAGAAAAACGGTGAAAATTTGAACGATTGCAAGATTTTTCTTGAAGTGGCTAAGATTGCTCCATACCCTCCACCCAAGTAAATTGATTTTCCATGTTATGAAGATTTGTTTATGTGACTCTGGTTGTAACTTATTCCTAGAGTTTTGATGCCAATATAGAAGACTAACACTATTACTTTTGTTAATTAGGTATTGCATAGATCACAAGGTTTGGTAAGCGATTTAACTATTTGCATCTTGAGTTTATTATCAAAAGCACATTGGCTGAAGTATTTGGTCTACATGGAGAGATCACAAGGAATATTTGATATGCCAGGTACGAAGACTACCTTCAACGAGAAAGCCTTCTGATAGAAGAAAATGAGGCAGTGGAAGGACTTGATGAACCTTCCGTTTTTGTTGAGGTACCTCTTCTTATTATCTTCAAACTACCTCAGGCTCAGAGGAAACGCTTAGCGTTTAATAACAGAAATGTTGCCATAAATTCGAAAGATGACTTATTTTTGGGGATGAATCTTTCAGATGAGGCTACTTTTTGTTGTTAGGCAATTTAAGTCCTTTTCTCCTTAGAGTCACGCTTTTCTCCTTAGAGTCACGCTAACACACTTGGCTGTTGAATTCAGGAAGTTGCCGTACGAAAAAAGACGCTCTTTATTGCCAATCTCTCTCACAAAACTAAAATATCACATATGTAAGTAGCACCTTTAGTTTCCTCTTTCGTTCTTTGAGCAAGTTTTTCATGACTGATTTTTTTTCATCCATTTTTACAGCATCAAGTTCTTCAAAGATGTTGGAGAAGTTTTCCGCGTTCGACTTATTGTAAACCACAGGGGTGAGCATGTGGGTTGTGGCTTTGTTGAGTTTGCCTCTGCTAATGAAGCAAAGAAGGTGAGAGTAGTTTATAGTAATGATAAAAAGTGTTGAAGTAGTCATTTCGAAAGTATACTTATGATGAAAAATAAACAAGTAGTTATTAGAAAGTACGATTACTGATTAAATCTTTTATATCGTAGGCGCTGCAAAAGAAGAATGGTGAAAATTTGCGCAGTCATAAGATTTTTCTTGATGTGGCTGAGTTAGCTCCATACCCTCTCCGACCCAAGTAAATTGATTCTCCATATGGAGATTTGTATCTATAACTTATTACTCTAGTTTTGATGTCATTACAAAAGATTAATGCTATTTTTTTTTGGTTAATTAGGTACAACCTTGCAGAGAAGCTTTGGTAAGGGATTTAACTATTTGCCTTTCGATAGCACATTGGGTGATGTTTTTGGTATACACGGAGAGATAACAAGTTTTTTTTTATATTCCAGGCACGAACGAGAAAGCCTTCTGAAGAAACAGAAGGCATCTAAGTTGCTGAGCGAGATGAGCGAATTCTGCGGTACGAAGATTATCTTCTCTTACGACGACGACGAAGACGACGGATAGAAGAAGATGAAGCTCTTTGGTGTTTGTTTTTTTTCCTTATGTTCTAGATAAGTTTTTGTCTGAATGTACACGTTAAACTATTTGCTTAATTTTGAATGTTTTGATGTTAAATCATTATCTGCCTTGACTGATTTGGTTGTCAATAACCATAATCTCCCGAGGGACACAAATTTATTTTTCTCATATTCTCAGTTTCTCACCAATTCGATTTGCCAAAATTTTAATTAGGAAAACAGAATATAAAAGATTAAAAAAAGTAGACAAAAAAATGTTTTCGAAAATTAAGAATATAAGCAACGTCGGTTAGAAGTTAGAACCCTCTATATCATTCAGAGACTTAAGTCTTGAACGCTAACTTTAAGAAGGCCTTTAGGGTTAGAAAAAACTCCGCAACCGAAGAGAAACTCTGAGATCGGAATCAATGGAGTCTACAATTTCGTTGAAGGTGAAAGGAAAAGGCAAAGGATCAAAGGGAGCTTCTTCTTCCGATGACAAATCCAAGTATCAGGTCGTTAAGGAATGGACCAATTGGTCATTGAGGAAGGCTAAAGTCGCGACTCACTATGGCTTCATCCCTCTGGTCATCTTCATCGGCATGAACTCCGATCCTAAACCTCATCTTTTCCAGCTCCTTAGCCCTGTTTGATCCATCCAATTTCCATCATCAACGAAGCTTTTGGTCAATCGAATCGATTCGATCTTCTCTTGGTTTGGCTTCTTCATATCTCTCTACGCATGTTCTTAGATTCGCCGAATCTTCTTTATGCTTTTTTCATTAGCTAGTTTTGAAATACTTTCTCTATGGTTCTGTATTGAATCGAATTTAGCTTATGATATAATGTGAAATCGAATTTTATGTTTTGAATTTCATTAGTAATGTTTGAAATAATGCTTTAAAGATTGAAGTTTGTTGGAATGTCTTGTATCAATTTTACAATATGTGTTATATGAGGTCGATCTTGAGGTTTTAAGGCAACACAAGCCAAACCTATTTGCAACATTTCAACCATCTCTTCTTCTATATCCATTTGCCTCATTAGCTCGATGTCGAATACTTCTCCTGTCCACTCTTTCGATACCACCGACCTTATCCAGCTTGCCAAGTCCATGTTTTCTTCTAGTGATAGCGGACTCGCGGGAGATTTCCCTGTTAGAAGCTCGAGTAACACTACCCCGAAGCTGTATACATCAGAGAACTGTGTGGACTTTCTTGTATCTGTTATCTCAGGTGCGTGGTAACCTGATGAACGTAAGGTAGTCTGAGGTAGAGATTTCGTGATGTGTGTTAAGCCGAGATCACAAATGCAGCCATAGCATTTCGAGTTCATGAAGATATTGGAGGATTTGATGTTCCCGTGGACAAACTTCCCGTCGTCTGCTTCGTGGATAATAGCTAACCCTCTTGCTGCACCAATGGCGATTCTTAACCGGGACTCCCAATCTAGAGGTACTCGGTTCTCTCCTTTATCTCCTGCAAAAGTTGAGTTCTTGGTTTACGGGGTAGACCAAAGGAATCTAGACCAAGGAATACAGAAAGATAGCTTACCGTGCAGCATCTCGAATAGGTTTCCTTGACTGTAATAGCTATAAACAGCGAGCTTATCGATCTTGGAATAGTAGTAGGCTTTAAGCTCAGCGACATTATCATGCCTGATTCGACCAACGATCTCCATTTGTTGCTCAAACTCTCGTCTTCCCACAACCACCTCCTCCAATCTCTTCACTACTACCGTGGCCGTGTCCTCCACAGCTACTTTGTAGGTTGTGACATAAGCACCTTTCCCCAAAATTTCTGCAGATGCAGCTAACAAATCATCCAAATCAAAGGTATAGTTACTTCCTCCAAAGAATACGATTTTCCCTTCAACATCATCATCTTCTGGTGCCCAGTTACCGGAAGGAGACAAATCTCTCTTCTTCGACTTCCATGAGAGTTTACCTTTCATACGCCTTTTCTTTCGCAAGCAACAAGTCATCATCTCTCGCACGTTGCACTCAGAATGTTTAACAAGAAAGCAATCCCTTGTAGAAGTAATTTAAAGCGTCAAGATCGAAATCAAAAGTTCTCCAAGGCTATAAGCTTGGTCAAACCTGGTAGAGAGCTTAGGATGATGCTCTCTCCAATGGGACCAAGAGCCGGTTATGTTGACTCTCCGGTAGAGAGGAAACAAAGAATCGAGAAACTCTGATTCTTACTTCTCAACAAGTCAAACAAAGGTTTCATCGTCTTGTCATCGTCTTCAAAGAGCTCTTTGTTTCCCACAAAGCAGAAAATCCAAAAAGATATAATCTCAGCCATTGTTGAAAAAGGTTTGGTCTCTATCTGTAACAGAGAATCTTTTGTAACAGAAGAAAATTGTATTTTAGTTAAAAGATAATCATTTAAAAATGAGAGTAGAAAAGATACGCCGGTCGTTAAGCCGGCAAAAATCTTCGTTATAGTAATATCTTAAGTGAACAAGCATGGTTTTAGCCGCAAACACATCGTGATCATTTTCTTCTTCCATTAAATTTTCTCAGAAGAGGAAAAACAAAAAAAAATTGAATTTTGCCGAGATGATACTTTTTTTTTCCATTTTCCATTTTTGTTTTGTTTAAATATGTAAATATTAATTAAATATTCATCAAAGCAGAGTGGCGCAGCGGAAGCGTGGTGGGCCCATAACCCACAGGTCCCAGGATCGAAACCTGGCTCTGCTACACTTTTTCTAATTTTACGCTATTTACCTGGTTTAGTTTGGTTGAGATCGGATCAATTCGACTCGGTTAACCGAAACCGAAAGTTCCAAATTTAAAACTAAAGAAACCACAAAACGGCGTCGTAATGGTGAGCGTCATCTTCACCTAACAAAAACTCTTCACCAGTTTGTTAAGTCAGCCTTTTGATTGTCTCTTGGCTCCATCGACGAGTCCGTCACTTTCACCGTATAAAATAAATATCTCCGCCACTCTCTTCCCATCACCACCAACCTCCGTCAATAACCCTAACCTCTTTCTCTCTCTCTCAACAATGGAGTCCGCCGCTCTATCTCGCATCGGTCTCGCCGGTCTTGCAGTCATGGGACAAAACCTCGCTCTAAACATCGCCGAGAAAGGATTCCCAATCTCCGTCTACAATCGAACCACTTCCAAAGTCGACGAAACCCTAGATCGTGCCTCCGACGAAGGAAAACTCCCAGTCGCTGGTCAATACTCGCCTCGCGATTTCGTTCTCTCGATCCAACGGCCTAGATCCGTTATCATCCTTGTCAAAGCCGGTGCTCCCGTTGACCAAACAATCTCAGCACTCTCCGAATACATGGAGCCTGGTGATTGTATCATCGACGGTGGAAATGAGTGGTATCAGAACACAGAACGACGAATCGTTGAAGCTGAGAAGAAAGGATTGCTTTATTTAGGTATGGGAGTCTCCGGTGGTGAAGAAGGAGCTCGTAATGGTCCTTCTCTTATGCCTGGTGGATCTTTCACTGCGTATAATAATGTTAAAGATATTCTTGAGAAAGTTGCTGCTCAAGTTGAAGATGGTCCTTGTGTTACTTACATTGGAGAAGGTGGATCTGGGAATTTTGTGAAAATGGTTCATAATGGGATTGAATATGGTGATATGCAGCTGATTTCGGAGGCGTATGATGTGTTGAAGAACGTTGGTGGATTGAGTAATGATGAATTGGCTGATATCTTCACGGAGTGGAATCGAGGTGAGCTTGAGAGTTTCTTGGTTGAGATTACATCGGATATTTTTAGGGTTAAGGATGATTATGGTGATGGAGAGTTAGTGGATAAGATTTTGGATAAGACTGGTATGAAAGGTACTGGGAAATGGACGGTTCAGCAGGCGGCTGAGCTTTCTGTTGCGGCGCCTACTATTGCTGCGTCGTTGGATTGTAGATACTTGAGTGGATTGAAGGATGAGAGGGAGAATGCTGCTAGAGTGTTGGAAGAAGCTGGACTGAAGGAGGATATTGGTTCTGCGTCTCGTGGTGTTGATAAGAAGAGGTTGATTGATGATGTGAGGCAAGCTTTGTATGCTTCTAAGATCTGTAGTTATGCTCAAGGGATGAATTTGCTTAGGGCTAAGAGTTTAGAGAAAGGGTGGGACTTGAATTTGGGTGAAATGGCTAGGATTTGGAAAGGCGGGTGTATTATCAGGGCGGTTTTCTTGGACAGGATCAAGAAAGCTTATCAGAGAAACTCGAATTTGGCAAACTTAGTGGTTGATCCTGATTTTGCTAAAGAGATGGTTCAGAGGCAAGCTGCGTGGAGGAGAGTGGTGGGTCTTGCTATCTCTGCTGGGATAAGCACTCCAGGAATGTGCGCAAGTTTAGCGTACTTCGACACTTACAGGCGTGCTAGATTACCTGCGAATCTGGTTCAAGCGCAGAGAGATCTCTTTGGAGCTCATACATATGAGAGAACCGATCGTCCTGGTGCATACCACACTGAATGGACTAAGCTTGCAAGGAAGAGTCAGTAAAGCATCACCACAGTCCCTTAATTGAGGTTATTCTCTCTCTCTTTCACTCTGTCTTGTGCTTATTCTGAATTCAGTGTTTCCATGTTGTTGTGTAGGGCTTTATTTCATCTTTTTTAAAAAGTTTCATGCTTTAGGCGGCATAGAACACGAAAACAAATTGTTTCAGCGTATTTTTGTTGAGTTATAATAAGAAATGCAATGCCCTTGACTCTCTGTATCTGTCTGTTGTTGATATCTGGAGAGTTTTCTTTAATTTCCTGTTCTGGTTTGGTTCATATTTTGAATTTGAATTTGATATCTTTGTTGAATTTTGAAAGCTCAAAGTCTTGAATAATTCTTCGGCAGTCTTTGCTTGACGAATTATGTACGGTCTAAATGGCGCCAAAACTGAACAATAAAACGTATTGGGCTATTAGAGTAAAGAGCCCATTATTGTTTTATTAACATACGAATGTCAGGCCGCAACACTAATTTCTACCCCGTCTACAGAAAAATATTTGCAACTCAAAATGTAATGAAGTAATGTCCAAAACAGATGCCCAAAATGTAGTCAGTGCCTTAGTGGTTCATCCATGCGGCATGTTCTTCCGTCAGGACATTCTTAAACCTTGCTCAAAGTTTCTCGGATATAGTTTGCAACACGAGAGGCTAACAAGTTGCAAATAACATCGCCTTACAAGCGGTAGCTTCTCTTGCCCATGTTTTTTTTTCTCTTGCCCATGTTATATATAACCTGGTTAAGTTCTGATTGTCCTACGTGGTTATAGTCTTCATCCAATAGAGGTTGATAAACCAAACATGTTATGTAATCATTTGGACTAGTGAAATCGAAGTTGAGTTTAAAACAAAAAAAAAATTGTAACCTTATAATGAGCCCTTAACAGAAGAAATCCACGAGGGATACTTGAAATCTGTATTCGTGAATTGTCTAGTTCATCATCTGATATTCTGATGTTACGGTGAGAGTCATCAGATTTAGACTATTTTCCACGAAATGAATTATTTGTTGCTTCAATAATTACAAACAAACAAAAGATTCCTGGAAAATATATGGCCCATGTTGGTTCTGGATTAGACAAATGAAATAACACAAAGGTATATTGATTGGACAAACAATATCAAAAACATTATGTTTTCAGCTACTAAAATTCATCGTATGATGATAGTTTCGAAGAAAATAAATCACTCTCTACCAACTTACTCGAACCAACAAAAATAAATAAATACTCAACTTAATAAAATTTAATCAGATTAATTAGCAAGCAATCTCATGGAAAAATAGATTAAGTTTAAATCAATTGTTGTAACACAAGGACGAACTAATTTTACCGTTGCACTTTTATCGATTCTCTCTTTAGCTCAAACTGTCTAACGTTACATAGTAATAAAACTGATATTCTAATATATATTACATATTAACAAAAAATAGTTATACTAATATTGTTTTTGTTATTTTCCAAATGCCATCATCAAATTATTGGATGCTTGGGAAACATTTTATTGGATGCATGCCCCACATTATATTGTCTCCCTCATGATAATAAACTCTTTCTTGAACCTAAGAATTTATTCCATAATTAATTCGTTCAATTGTGCCGAAATCATTTGGTAAAATATTATTTTTCATTGCCGACATTTGGTAAATAATAATATAATTAAAGAAAACTTTAGTTATGCTAAATGGAATTTATGCTATTGATGTGATATTATCGGATATCCAATCATTTTTGATAATTCTTCCAATCCCAAAATTATAACCCAAATTTTAAACTCTTATAATTTTGAATCTATTCTGTTTTCTAATAAAGGTTCTAGATGGAGATGTGTGGGATTAGCGGATTTATGTGCAGGAACAAAAATAGTATCAAAATTCTATAGATGTTATATCAAATTCGTCATGCCCCTAATTTTTTCATATTCATTTCCCACTTTTAATATGAATCGAGTCTCTTATGAGTATTTTATATATTTTACTATCAATTATATTCTTTAATTAGTTGGAGAGACATTAGATGATGATAACCATGTTACCACTTCTATAGAATTTACACTTTACGGGACACGATTCAATGTTTTTTGTACTTGATGAAGTTCAATGTACATAAGATGTCATTTAAACCTATATAATATAGATTCGTATTACTTCTTTTCATAAAGCTAACAAAAATTAATAAGTGAAAAGATTAATATTTTAATTCTTTATTTGGTGTATGTTATGGTTTTGTGATATGCTATAATATGGTTTCTTTCCAAAAACGCCGTCGATCTTATCTTATTGGGTTTTTTTTCTAACAATTAAATTTTTATTTATAATTTAGTGATTACAATCGAGACACAAACTAAAACAAAGAAGCATATATATACAACACGATACAAAAATAGAGACACAAACTCAACAAAGTTTGATAATGCGTGAGAGGAGTTGTTATAGCAACCAAAGATGAGATCTAACAAAAGTGCACCAATTCAAATCTTTCAAACAACTTAAAGATAATCAACTTAATATGCTATGAAAAATGTTTTTGTGATATATATATGTCTATAAGCAAAAAAAAATAAAAGGTTTATGCAAGGAATTTTTTGTCTTTCTTTATAATGTCTTATATTTTATTTGATAAAATAATGTCTTATATTAAAATCAACAACAAGTATGTATCTATCACCCAGTTATTTTTCAGTTTGATGGTTCATAGATCGATTTATGTGTGATACATTTGTTTAAGAACTAAAGATTTATGTGTGAACCATTTATTTCTAAAAAATCCAGGTTTTGAACCTTAACTAATGCAGAAATTAAACTAAACTTTATGGTTTACGAAGCTGCATGTTCTAGACAAACGACTGCTCAATTTGGAACATCAAAGTACAAGTTTAAATGCTAAAATATTACTATATAATTAAGTTAAAGATGCATCTTACCAAGTTGGTCATTACATAATGATACTTTATGTCATCGATATTCTCCTTCTCTCTTTACATGTATACATACATAAGTATATAGTCATATTATATGCTTTGGTATATTTCTCTGCGTACGTATATACATACATGAGCCTAATAATGGAGAAAAGGCTATGAAAGAAAGGCTATGTGTGTTTAACAAAAAAAAGAAAGGCTATGTGTGACCGAGATTTTGTAGGTACTTATCTTGAATCTTTGAACTTCATAAGAATTGCAGTACAAGTACAAATAAAAGACTTAAGTTATAAACAATTACTATGGTTTGATTCAAATAATTAATGTGTTATAATGAATTTTCGTACATCACACAAGTTCTCACAAAGAATTTAATTTTTAAAAAGAGATGTTTAATCATTTAGATTGGAAACACAAATTCTACTCGTTTAATAAAATAATGAATTACTTGTATTACCAATTTACTAATTACTAGTATATGATAAATATTAAAAATATATACATCATGAGCACTATTAGTATTTAGTTTGTCCTTCTAAATACTATATATTTTTTTCATCTTTTCAACCGGCAGAATATCCACGTGTACTAATAGGTTCTCTGTAGACAAAATTAAGATCCCTTTTAGTTTTTTTTCTTTTCTTATTTCTTCAATTTAAAACAAAACAATATTCTTATGTACTTATTTATATCAAAAAGCAAGTTTCCCGGGAACAAGGTCCGGCCGCTCGAGTGTAAAGCAGACAATTATTGTGAAACATAAAAGCAAATTTCTAAATTTTAATTGATTACAGAAAAGAAGAAAACTCAGTTTAAAAATTCAGCATATTGAAGGAGTAGTCATGTTTGTTTGATGTAAATCGGTTGGTGCAAGTTTTACACCAAAATTTGAAGTAAGGCAAATGAAAACAAAAAAAATAAAAAAATAAATAAGACGTATAGTAATATGCATCTTAAATTAAATTTAAGTATTGCTTTGTGAAATTTTAGAGATATTTTTTCGTAATCTGAGAAATTGAATTTTAAAATTATAAAATACTTATAAAAGTACATATTTTACCAATATACCAAATGAATTTTAAAAAATTTCGAATCTACAATTTACAGAATATTAATTAGGGACCTATTTGCCTAGCCTTGCACCAAAATATATATTAAAAATTTTGTTACACTGTGGCCCTCCCTGTTCCAAGAGTCTCCGCTAGTTGAACCCCGTACACTAGGAAATGGATTGATGGTGGTTGGTATAACAAAAATTCCATTGATAAGAAAATATAAAATTTGACATATTGTCACCGTAAAAATGTTGTATACATTCAAAATTAGATCATGTAAACTAGTTTTACTGGTTTTTGTCAGCGTAAAACTACGTTGATATAGCTTTGTAAATAGTTCATGTGTTTCCTACTACATCACAATAGTTCATGTGTTTAAAGTTTAAACATAGGAAATTATAATCAATCTATTTATTATCAATTATTTTGAGTTATAAATCCATAAAATTTAATAGTTTATACTAATTCGTAAAAATTTATTTTCACATGAGATTGCTAATATGATCTAACTTTTATCAACTTTACTAACCACTAAAGTGATAATAAAGAAAATTGACCTTAATATCTTTATAAATGCAGAAAAATAAAACTTATGAGTCAAACAAAAACGTGGAGAAAATATTAACCACCCACTTATTCAGTAAACATATATATAATTTCGAATTGTTAGTGCAACAAAAAAAAAAGCATAAAACATTGTGTGGGTTTTGCCGGTTTATGTTTACCTTTGTTTTTGCTATAAAAAGCCATAACTCATTCATTTTCTTAGACATCTCTTCTTCTCTCATCTCTCTTCTCTTCATTCTTTTTCTCACATAAACCTTTTTTTAATGTTAAAGCCATATGGTACCTCAAATTAATCTATGCTCATCTAGGGTTATCTTGAAGATTAGAGTTGATTCTAGCACACACATAGAGGAAGATCATTGCATGAAGAATCACAAACATGGGCTATCTAACTCACTGTTTTATTGTTTTATGCTATATATATAGTACAATCAAATTCTTTACATTTGCTTGCATATATATAGTAACAGAATTGTTAATATGGTTATAGATGTTGAGTTGGTGGAGGAAGAGAGCTTTCTTCGGTCCACTCATGGAGTAATATGTGAGATTTAATTGACTCTCGACTCATTCATCCAAATACCAAATGAAAGAACATGTTCTCATATGGTAAATGAATGAATGATGCGAGAGACAAATTGAGTCTTCACTTCTCTATGCTTGGACTGAAGGGAGCTCCCTATTTTTATTTTTTCTCGGTAGTACACATTTCATTTATATATACAAGCATTGAATTCATGTGTATAATTAACTCAAGATAACATTGATATGAATATGTTTATATATGCTCTGACACTGGACTTATATGAGTGTTTATTGTGATGTTTTGCAGGATTCAGTCATGGACCTTCTTGAACATCATCGAGTCCAATCTACGAAGATTTTTATATTTTTCTTTGTATCAAATAAGTTTCACTACTGAAAGCAAAAACAATCTTCCAATATAAGGTTTAACTAATTCATCAACAATGTATTTTTTTTCTTTTCTTTCCATTTCATGTAAAATATATCATGTGTCTATCTCTCGCTCAATAAAAGGTGACTTACTTGCAAATAGCTTTAAGCTATCACAAGCTACTACGCCCAACTGTAAGTTAAGAAATGAATCTAGCTTTTGATCCATAAAATCAGATTATAAGAAAATTAAGAAAAGTGATATGAAATATATATTCAAAAACAATTTCTTTACATGTGTTTGAATAATTAGGGTTTTGAAAATAAAACCCTAAAATGGGCTGTAAAGTATCAAATTTACAAGAGAGGGACAGAGAAAGAGATCTCAGTGTTCAACGACAACATCACCTCGGGTCTTGATCTCTTTTCACTGCAACAAGTTCCTAGATATGTCTTCTTCATTGTTGGAAAAAAGGGCCTTTAATGACTAAACTACCCTCGGCTACTAGTACCCTCATGAGGGCAAACTCGTACATTAAGATCGACATTTGACGAGTGTCAACATCATCATCATGCATTGATCTTCAATTTGATCACATTCACTTGAAATTTGAATTAATTTTGAAGAAAATAAGCATTGTTTAAATCGGGGTTGCTCTATCATTTAGTTAAAAGTTAATTATAATAATCCATGGAGCATGACTAAATTATATGTTTAGATTCTTGTAATGATGCCTCAACTCCACCGAATACCACAAAAGAGTTTTAATTAATTAACTAAAGTTCATTTATATTTATATGTATTTGTGTAGACTTAGTTAAGAATAAATACCATTTTTATATTAATTATAAGAAGTATCAAAAAAACTATGCTATATTAAAGCATACAATTGTATGCCATATATAGGTGACAATCTTTTTCCAATCCACTTTATTAATAGGATCAATAATATAGAGTGTGCAGTGTATATATTTTTCTTTATTTTTTAATCTTTTTACTCATTGTTCTTTCTAATAATAATTAACAGTGTACGGATTTCTTGTGTTTTGACACGTGGTATAGTCCTCTGAGAAGTGAAGTTGCACATATGTATAGCTTTGAAACTTACCAAATGGTTTGGTTTGGTTTAAGACACGCATGAGTTAGATTAGTTATGTTGAAATTTCAACATATGCTTAGATTGTGTGAACGTCTAAATTTGACAGCTAAATCATAATATGTCGTAGTTTTAAATTTGATTGATATCCTCTTAAGCGAAGCTTTTTTGGTTTAGAATCTAGATTAACCCATTATTGGACGTCAGATTTAACGCTAAATTATTAAAATGATATATAGTTTTATACGAATTCAGGAAGTAGAATACACCATTTCACAAACATGATGAGACAAAGAATATTGTTGGTGAATTATGGCATTTGACTTTAATCCCATTGGCACACTAAAAAGAGACAATGGTGATGAAGAGAAGAATGCAGGTCTCATTATATTATACACATTTTTTACATTCATATGTGTATATGCGAGACGATGTGACATCACAAAATCTCTCTTATAAATTATAATAAACGACAATAAAGTGTGATGAAAAGCAACACCTGAGAATGTACAAATTATTAATAGCTTATAGTTGGGTACAGATAAACAAATCTCTTAGAGTATTTTTGTGTCTTTAATTATTCTATCACTAAGTTTCTATTTTCCATAACATATGTATTCACAAACCATGTGTGCCACTTATTTCTTTCCTCTCTTAGTTATTTCTTAAGAATAAGGATTATAAATTGAAAAGAATTTAGTTATTCTCTAGAGTGACGACTGTTTGAACTCGTATACGAAATTACAAATCTGGATTACATGATACTACACAGTACACATAAATACTCTTAATCGCTTTCACTTGAAGGAGATCATTTTTTGGTAGAACATAGACACTTTGGCCTTTTCTGTTTTACAAAATCTCGCAGTTACATCATTTTTCACTAGATCTTGCTTAAAAACCGAGATACTATACACTATACATTGATCTTTTTCGACATGGTGTATTCTCGAATATGTTTTCCAACTTCTGTTTGCCTATAAATTTTTGTTTATTTTCAACCAAGTTTCATATAAAACGCTAGTTTTATCTGAACAAGTGATTTTCGGATGGCACCACTCAGGCACACACCAATAGGTATTTTCACCGTACTGGTTAGGCATGACCAAAAGCTAACCGTAACTGTATTTCGGACCGTAACCGGACCGTTTTTCAACCGTAACCGAACCGTAACCGTATAAAACGGTTAATAACCGTAACCGTTAACCGTAAAGATAGATTAGTTACGGTTAAAAAATATACTAACCGTAACCGTTAATTAACCGTAAACGTATCAAAACCGTTAGTTAACCGCACGGTTAACCGCATAGTTAACCGTACAGTTAAAACCTAAAATACATAATTATTTTACTAAAACAGTGCCTTAAATGGTTCAATGCGCCCACTACTAAATTTAAACCACTCCACTCGTCCACTACTCATTTTCCACAAATCAAATCATAAATAATTTACAAGCTATTATTTCTACTCCTGTAATCGTTTCTTAATTCTCATAACATCCTTTCTATAGTATTGTTTGGAATACGTATCGTCAATAAAACAATAACTCAATCATTATAATTATTACCATTGAGTTAGTTATTCGTTGGTTTACCTAACATAACAAAATAGCTAATTAACTATAAATATTAAAGTACATAATCACATATATTATATATTGTAAAATAAATATTATTTGATATATCATCATTGAAATTTTTATTCTAAAGGTTAAAAATACCTAAGCTTTTGTATTTGATATTAACCGTATCGTAATAATTAAATAACCGTAACCGTATTTAACCGTAACCGTTGTAACCGTAACCGTATTTAACCGTAACCGTTTTAACCGTATATATAACGGTTAAGATTACGGTTAGAGAAATTTTATAACCGTAACCGTGGTCATACCTAGTACTGGTTACTACTTATCAAATCATTCACATCAATTTGGTCCTCAGAGATCAAACATGCATTCAGTGCGCAATTCAACAAATATATAACCATTGTGAAGACTACCACTTAATACTTGTATTTTAGAGTGCTATCAAATTTAACTATTTTTTATTGTCCCGAAAGTATATGAGGAAATGTCTAAATATACTAAGTACACGATTTGACCACCTAGTATCTTGTCATATTTGAAAGGGGCGATTCCATTCTTCCATTGCATGTCGAAATTTCAAAGTTTAATCAATGAAAGTTTATTTGTAAGAAATTTTAAATATCTCAAGTAATTAAGCACTAGATGAAAGTGCATTGGTAATGTCCAACATTTAGGATTTGCTGCATAATTTTTGTTCTATTTGTTTGTAACCAACTACAAACATAATGGTCCCCAATTTATCATAATCTTGACAAGATCTTTGAAAAATCAACCCACTTCATAAAAATCAATTAAAACGATGGAGGCATGGACTAAAGTAGAAATGCTCCAAAACTTGAGGGCAGTTTTGTAAAATGCTGACCTAACAACATTAGTCAACCCTTCAACAACTACAAAAGCACTAAACAAAAATCCATTAAGTCCACTTCAATGGATCTTGTCAATTTCAAAGCATTGTGTAGAAATGAATTTGTCACTTTCAGGATATTATATATAATGAAGGAAAAATTGACTTGAGAAAAGCTTACTAGAGAAACAATGTGAAGAGCAAGTTAAACATGAACCAATTTATAAACAAAACTCCACAAAGAAAATTTGAGTAGCATGTAAAAGTTAGCTATTAGTCTCTCTGGTCCCTTTCGTATCGTCATTTTAAGACGCATCAGAATCATAATTTCTCTATTATAGATCATGAGATGAGTTTAGACTCTTTTATAGATCATGAGATGAGTTGAGGATCCCCAAGTTCATGGTACAATGTCCAACTCAATAAACTTCATAGCCGCGTCCTATAAACCAAATGCGGGACAGTCGGTTGGTCTCTTGTGCCTCAAAGTTTCACCTTTTTCAACTTCTCTAATAGTGGCTTTGGTTTCTTAGAAGTAAACAATAGCTTCAAAGAGCTTATGGATATGATTTCTAAAAAACAAAGACTATTCTATGCAGAATTGGCTTCCTTTCAGGCTTCAATTCTATTCATATGCTTATGCTTATGCAGCCTCATAAAGCCCTAACATATAACCATCAGGGCATCTCATAGCCGCAACCTAGTTAAACAAAAAAACAACCACAAAAGTTCTTCAAATCCCATTTCAGAAAGCAAGTCCCAAAAGAAACTTGAACATCTTCATAAGAAATTGTTACCTTTCCATGTATCTCATACTTGATAGTGCCATCTAATTCTGCTCCTAAAGCCATAAGTTTGGTCACTGTTGTATTAATGTCAGTGACTGTGAACGATAGAAGCGATGAGTATCCCTTCTCAGCAACATGATCGCTGCGAAAAAGAAAGTCTTTGAGACGTCTTCTTAGATAAAAATAGCGTAACACAAAAACCCAAATCCAAAAGTTATTTTAAAGGAATAAACTCAGAAAAGTTTTCACTGAGGCAAATGATCAAACAGATTGTGTGCACTGAGTAATAATGGAACAAAGAAGCGAGAAAACCTCGGAGATTGCATAAGAGCTAGCTTGAGAGGACCAGAATGGAGCTCAGCCCAGCGTAAAGTAACGACATTGATGGAGAAGTCGAGACCTTGCGCATAGAATCGAGCAGCTTTTGGTACGTCTCTGTGAAGCTGCAGAATCCACCTAAACGACGTCGTTGCCATCTCTCTCTATCTAGACGAAGACGAACGAGTGTGCAATAAAAAAAAAAACACTTTACAAAAAAACAATTAGCCCAATACACATTATTGGGCTTCTTTTGGGCCCAGCTTTAAACGATGCCGTTTCAGTATCACCAACGTTAACTCATTATCATCTACAAACTGTGATCCATTTCAAGAAGAGAACAATGCTAATTTTCTTCAACATAATATAGCAGAAGAGAGAGAGACAAACACAAGATGAGATCATAAGAAGAAAATGGAGAAACATTAAACACAAGTCATTAAGGGAAGTAAAACAAGAGTTTAGATATCTAAAACCAAAATAAGAAAAGAAAAGTCTTCAAAGATGATCATAGGATTGAGTCATTGTCTTTAGAAAGATATTCTAGAGACAATGACTCCATTTAGTCGGACGCATTAGATGATAAGCTGAGGTTATCGGAGATTAGTTGGATTTTGCAGTTGGCTGAAGCTACTCTTGGAAGCTTCTCAAGTTTCTTGAACACTTTCTTCATCATATCTTCATCATTTGATGTATGGTAGTGCAATATCACTTGCTCAAGATTCGGCATTTTCTCTATGAAGTGTTCGACATGCTCTATCTGCTCCCTTAAGAAAAAAACAAACTCCTCATCTTCCTCATCGTCTTCACTGTTCACATAACAAATTTCTCCAAAGTTCAATATCTTTAGAACCTTGACCGGACTTGATGATAGGCAAGGACGAGCGACTACTCCCCCCTGAAAATCAGTAGGATATCTGCATAAGCACCCGTCTTCGTCCTCACATCTACCTGCATATAGGTGATGTATTCCCTGAAACATAAAGGAAACAGTTTCATAATCTAAGTGTGTTTTGAAAAACATGGTAGGGTTGATTTAAAGGATTGTGTATGTATAGTACCTCGAAAACAAGGGTTACTAGATTTGGACAACTATAGAGTATAGCTGGCAATGATTTCCATTCTATATCTTGTTTAGTCTCAATAGTTAACTCAATGAGGTTGTTGAATACCGGTATTGTATCAAGGCAGCAACCAAGTACCTGAAAGACCAAACCAAATCAAGTCAAGCCCTTAACCATTGCTTTAATAACAGAAACTAGACTAATTAATCAATATATAGGTTGTTTTGTTTCTTCTTCTTTTGCTTTTTTGAGTAGCAATTAACAAAAGATCATTAGGAGAAATATTGGACTGACCTCAAGAGTTTCATTATACAAGTAGAGGATCTTGACATTGCATATTCCGGTGAGAAGCTTTGTAACATTACTCTTTTCCTTCGATGAAAAATAATATTCTGGTTCCAACCATTGGTTATGGACCTGATCATGTGTCAGTCGAAGTCCAAGTCTAGCTTCAACAAGCGAATCAAAACTCACTTGTTGATACCTATCCGCAACACAATCAAAATATTCTAGGTAGACCACATTAGGATTCTCAAATGACAATGACACCTTATCTTTAGCCTCATCATCTCTTTCATAACGACAATACTCTAGTCTCTTGAGGGTTGGGATAGACAGGGACGTCGTAAAGCAAGGTTCAGGTTCCGAAGACTCATCCCACACCAAATTAAGCAGCATCAATTCTTCGAGCGCGTGACAACCAGAAACAAGCTTGTTAAACGTACTCATTTTTACCTTGAAATAATGAAGATGGAGAGTCTTGAGCTTTGGAAGAGAAACATCTCCTTCCACACTAATGTTGACGCCACCTTCAAAATTTATTACTAGCGTAACCAGTGTTTGGCTCACAAAAATCTCTCGAGGCAGAGGATAAAAACTCGAGTCAAAACCATCCCAAAAGGAAGAGACGTATAGACGAATATCTGATACATGACGTTTCACCACATTTTGTATCCAATCCAGCACCCACATTTCATCGATAATATCGTTACCATTAAGGCAGAATCCGTTGATCCGAGCATTCCCTTGCAAAGCCAATACACTATCCACGAACCGCATAAAACTTCTAGCATTCGTTCTCTTTTCTTCGTAAGTCATTGGAGGATTGAAACACACAGAGTCATCAAAGTCAAGAGTGGGTACATACCGAAGCAAAGGCTTCCATCTTTTGGCGAGAACAGTAGTTGAAGCAGCGTCTTTAGTTGGAAGGAATGATAAGATGTGACATATCAGTTCGTCTGGTAAATCACTGATTATATCTCTACCACCACCGAAATCCTTCTTTTTCGACTTCATTTTCTGATACAAAGAACAACACTTTCAAGGTTTGTTAGAAACACGTTTAAATTCTTCTATAAAATTATTAAATTACTTTGTATTCCGGTTTAGCTTAGATTGTATATTGTATCTTGGTTTAGTTGGTTTAGGATAATTGTATATAAGCCAAATTGTAAACACTTTTACAGATGAGAAAATAGAAAATCTTTTCACAATTCTCTTCGTTCATGAGTTCTAATATGGTATCAGAGAATTTGCTCACGCAATTCTGGTGATTTCACCGTCGTTTCTTCAATTTCTTCTCGAATCTCACCTGTTATTCTTTTTCTGATCATCGATTGTTCTTCCGCGACCTCGATTTGAAGAAAAATGGTGAAGAAAGGAGGAAAAATGAGAAATCGAAGTGGTACACCTGACGATGAAGGTTCTGTTGTCAAATCTGCTCGCGATTCACCGATCCTTGAAGATCCGAAGCTTGCAGCAACGAAACAACAACTTTTTCAACGATCGGATATGTCTGATGGTCAAGGATCGATGTCGAAGACCTCTGAAACTTTCGATAATCCTTTGATCCTTCATAATTCTGATCATCCAGGTTTATCTATAGTTGCTCATACTCTTGATGGTAGTAATTACAATAGTTGGTCGATAGCAATGAGAATCAGCCTAGATGCGAAAAACAAGCTAGGTTTTGTTGATGGATCTCTGTTGCGACCGTCTGTTAGTGATTCAAATTTCCGGATCTGGAGTAGATGCAACAGTATGGTGAAGTCTTGGATTCTTAATGTTGTGAACAAGGAGATTTATGACAGTATACTCTACTATGAAGATGCTGTTGAGATGTGGAATGATCTATTTACTCGATTTAAGGTGAATAATTTGCCTAGGAAGTATCAGCTGGAACAAGCTGTGATGACGCTGAAGCAGGGACAGCTTGATCTTTCTACTTACTTTACGAAGAAGAAAACATTGTGGGAACAATTGTCTAATACTAAATCTCGTAGTGTGAAGAAGTGTGATTGTGATCAAGTGAAAGAACTGCTAGAGGATGCGGAAACAAGCCGAGTTATTCAGTTTTTGATGGGTTTAAATGATGATTTTAACAGTATCAGGAGTCAAATTCTTAACATGAAGCCTCGACCAGGACTGAATGAGATATACAACATGCTTGATCAAGATGAGAGTCAGCGTTTGGTGGGATTTGCTTCAAAACCAGTTCCTAGTCCTGCTGCTTTTCAGACTCAAGGAATGCTCACTGATCAGAATCAGATTTTGCTAGCTCAGGGTAACTTCAAGAAACCTAAATGTACTCACTGCAACCGCATTGGTCACACTGTTGACAAGTGTTACAAAGTTCATGGATATCCTCCGGGTCATCCAAGGGCAAAACAGCATAATTCATATGTGGGAAGCACAAACCTAGCAAGTACTGATCAGACAGAGAATCAAGCACCAGTTGCTGAAGCTGGAATGATGTCTAAAGATCACATCCAACAAATGATCTCTTACTTAAGCACCCAGCTCCAGTCCCCTAGTATCACTTCATGCCCTGACAAAGCCATAGCCTCGACTTCAAACTCCGTACCTTCTATCTCACAGATAACTGGTACATTCCTTTCTCTCTATGATATTACCTATTATGACATGTTGACATCTTCTGTACCTCAAGAAACTGAGTTGTCTCTTAGAGCTTGGGTTATAGATTCAGGAGCTAGTCATCATGTTACTCATGAAAGGGATATTTACTTAGAATATAAAGCCTTAGACAGAACTTATGTTAGACTTCCAAATGGACAGACAGTCAAAATAGAGGGCACTGGTTATATTCAACTCACTGATGCTTTGTCTTTACACAATGTTTTATATATACCTACCTTTAAATTCAACTTGTTGAGTGTTAGTGTTATAACTAAAACATTAAATTCTAAAGTGAGTTTTACTTCTGATGACTGTATGATTCAGGCTCTTACCAAGGAATTGATGCTTGGCAAAGGTAGTCAAGTTGGAAATTTATATGTCTTAAATTTGGATAAGAGTCTTGTTGATGTGTCTGCTTTTCAAGGTAAGTCTATCTGTTCTAGTTTAAAGAATGATTCTGAAATGTGGCATAAAAGATTAGGTCATCCCTCCTTTGCTAAAATTGATACTCTTTCTGATGTTTTACTGTTACCAAAGCAAAAGATAAATAAAAATGATTCACATTGTCGAATTTGCCATTTATCAAAACAGAAACATTTACCTTTTAAATCTTTGAATCATATGCGTGAAAAAGCCTTTGAATTGGTTCATATAGATACTTGGGGTCCTTTTTCTGTTCCAACTGTTGATGGTTTTCGTTATTTCTTGACAATAGTTGATGATTTTAGTCGTGCTACTTGGTTATACATGCTTAAGCAAAAATCAGATGTTATCACTGTTTTTCCTACTTTTCTTAAAATGGTTGAAACTCAATATAACACTAGAGTTTGTTCTGTTAGGTCTGATAATGCACATGAATTGAAATTTACTGCTTTATTTTTAAAAGAAGGAATTAAAGCATATCATTCTTGTCCTGAAACCCCTGAACAAAACTCTGTTGTAGAGAGAAAGCATCAGCACCTGTTGAATGTAGCTAGGGCACTTATGTTTCAGTCTGGAGTTCCATTAGAGTATTGGGGTGATTGCATATTGACAGCCGTTTTCCTTATTAATAGGTTACCTTCTCCTGTCATTCAAAACAAAACTCCCTATGAAAAATTAACTAATGAAATACCAGATTATTCATCCCTTAAAGCGTTTGGTTGCTTGTGTTACTGTTCTACTTCACCAAAATCTAGAACTAAGTTTGATCCTAGAGCTAAGGCTTGTATATTTTTAGGTTATCCAATGGGTTATAAGGGTTACAAGCTATTAGATATAGAGACATACTCAGTTTCTGTTTCTAGACATGTCATATTCTATGAGGATATTTTTCCTTTTGCATCATCTAATATCACAGATGCTGCAAAACATTTCTTTCCTCATATTTCTCTCCCTGCACCAAACATTGATGAACATTTGCCTCTAGTGCAATCATCTTCTGATGCTCCTCAACATCATGACGAGTCATCATCTCTGATTTCTGTTCCTTCTGAACCTAAATCAACCAGGCAGAGAAAACTGCCTTCCCACTTGCAGGACTTTCATTGCTATAATAATACTCCTACTATTACTAAAACCTCTCCTTATCCACTAGCAAATTATATATCTTATTCATATTTATCTGAGCCTTTCGGAGCTTTTATTAATATCATTACATCTACAAAAATACCACAAAAATATTCTGAGGCTAAGCTTGACAAGGTATGGAATGATGCTATGGGAAAGGAGATTGGTGCATTTGTAAGGACAGGAACTTGGAGTATATGTGATTTACCTGAAGGGAAAGTTGCAGTAGGATGCAAATGGTTGTTTACTATTAAGTATTTGGCAGATGGAAGTATTGAAAGACATAAAGCACGTCTTGTCGCTAAAGGATATACTCAGCAAGAAGGAGTTGATTTCTTTGATACTTTCTCTCCTGTAGCTAAGATGGTTACAGTAAAGCTACTTCTTTCTCTTGCACCAAAGATGAATTGGTATTTACATCAACTTGACATATCTAATGCCTTTCTGAATGGTGATCTTGAAGAAGAGATATACATGAAGCTTCCACCTGGATATGCAGAAATACAAGGGGAGGAAGTCTCTCCTAATGCTGTGTGTAGATTACACAAATCGATCTATGGTCTAAAACAAGCATCGCGTCAGTGGTTCATCAAATTTAAAACAACTTTGCTCAGCCTTGGGTTTGAAAAATGTCATGGTGATCATACTTTGTTTGTGAAAGCTCAAGATGGAAATTTCTTGGTGGTTCTAGTGTATGTCGACGATATACTTATTGCAAGTACTACAGAAGCTGCTTCTTCTGAACTCACTTTGCAGTTGAGTAGTTTCTTCCAGTTGAGAGATCTTGGAGAACCAAAGTTTTTTCTTGGGATCGAAATAGCAAGGAATGCAGATGGAATATCATTAAGTCAAAGAAAATATGTTCTTGACTTGTTGGCTTCTTCTGGTTTTTCTGATTGCAAACCATCATCCATTCCCATGGAACCAAATCAGAAGCTCTCTAAGGATACTGGAACGTTACTTGTTGATAGTAAACCATATAGAAGACTTCTTGGCAAATTACAGTACTTATGTTTGACAAGGCCTGACATTACCTTTGCAGTTTCGAAGCTAGCACAATATTCTTCTGCTCCAACAGATGTTCACCTTCAAGCTCTTCACAAAATTTTGAGATATTTGAAGGGTACTATTGGCCAGGGAATTTTTTATGGTGCAGATGCAAATTTTGATTTGCGGGGCTTCTCTGATTCTGATTGGTTGACTTGTCCAGACACTAGAAGATGTGTAACTGGCTTTGCTATCTTTGTTGGTAATTCATTAGTATCTTGGCGCTCGAAAAAGCAAGATGTAGTCTCTATGAGTTCAGCTGAAGCAGAGTATAGAGCAATGAGTGTTGCAACGAAGGAGATCATTTGGCTGGGGTATCTTCTCACAGCTCTTAAGGTTCCTTTCAAACACCCTGCTTACTTGTACTGTGATAATGAAGCTGCCTTGCATATTGCGAATAATTCAGTCTTCCATGAGAGGACAAAACATATTGAAAATGATTGTCACAAAGTCAGAGAATGCATTGAAGCAGGTATTCTCAAAACAATGTTTGTCAGAACTGATACTCAGTTAGCTGACACACTGACTAAACCTCTATATCCGGCGCCTTTCCGAGAGAACAACAGCAAGCTTGGTCTTCTGAACATCTATGAAACTCAAGCTTGAGGGGGGCTATTAAATTACTTTGTATTCCGGTTTAGCTTAGATTGTATATTGTAGCTTGGTTTAGTTGGTTTAGGATAATTGTATATAAGCCAAATTGTAAACACTTTTACAGATGAGAAAATAGAAAAACAATTTTACAAGTTTAACTAGGTGATTCGTCCATGCCATGTGAGTGAGCATAAAATGGATTTATCATTTTTTCGTAAAATTTAGTATCGTTTGGTTCATATATATATGATATATGTTAATGCGGATGGTTTTTCTATTTTTTATGTATTAATTAAAATATGATTTTAGAAAATAATATACAAAATTAATGACACCAAAAATAAAATTGAGTTTGCAAGATTTATATATATTTTATAAAAATATTATAATTGTTTAAAATATCACAAAAATAAACTATGTACTGAAAAGTTGGTGAACATTTTAAAAATGAACATAATAAAAATGTCTACAGTATTTTTTTTAAAACTATTTTGATATATTTATATAATATTTATATTTTATTTTATTTTTATTTAACTTTTAAAAAATGAAATATTAAATATTATTATTGTAGTATTTGTAGCCTCTCTTTTTTGAGGATCCGGATACTTGCGGATATTGACGGATCCAACGGATCCTGATCTGAATATCACCAAATTTTAGGATATCATATCCGTGCCTACCGTTATCCACAACCCAATAAACGAACATAAATTTTGAGAAATTGAAGGAGTTCGATGATATGAGATTTTTACCTTTTTTGAGTAAAGCACTGATATCTCGTCTCGAGATTATTGTCTGGTTTTCTCGAAGACCGTCGTCATGTCGTCGTTTGGTTGTTTTGCAAGATAAGGACGGTAAAAATAGGAGACGGAGCTAATATATTTAAGATTATGTTTTGGAATTAGGAGAGGTATATATCAACATAAGGAAAGCAATATTTTTTTAATTATAAGGGGGTTTAGTAGATTTATTTCCTAAATGTAATAAATCTTTCACAATAAATATTTAGTGTTGACTGAAAATTTTAGTAAATAGCTTGGTTTAATAAAATTGGAAAATAAATTAACACTAACCATTCTTATTTTAAACAATATCTCACATAAAAACTAGAAAAATAGCTCAAAAGATGTTAAAAGGAAAATATTTTAATTAAATTTCATCTGAAATCTTTTAAAAATATGTTAAAATCTATATAAATTTCTAGATCAAAAAAGTGTATTAATATAAAATTAAATCCCAAAAATAGTCTAAAAATAACTCATTAGAATTAAATTGTAAGAAAAAATTTTGGCTCACAACTATTTTCCCGAGAACTTTCGCATCAAGCGAGATAGAGGTCAAACTATTTGTTTGTAAATAAAGTTGACGAGCATAAATGCTTTAAAATAAAATAAAGTTGTAAATAACATTTGTTTTATTTCAAAATATCTGTCGTAGGTAAAAAATTTAGAGAAATTGTTAGAATTGACTGCTCTTTGAAACCCTTTTAAAAATTTCTCATTTTTCTAAATTAAATTGATTAATTTATGTGTATATAAATTGATCCGGAATATTGTACATTATTGATTTATCGAGATAGTAATTTATGGAGTAAGAGATAGTAAATACGTTGAAACAAGAACAGAAAAAAACAGACTTCACCTTTGGCTTATTATGTTTACAAATAATCCAAAAACTTGCAATCGATTATACAAATATATAAATGTGTTTGATTTACAAAGAACATGAATATGAATGAAACTCAGGGATTTGTGTGTATCCAACAAGAACTCTCGTTTTCGACCGAACCACTCTGGATGGATTAGCCTTTGAATAACCGAAGACGCGACTTTGAACTCTTTGCGAGCTTAGTTTTCAAAGTATTATCCTTTACTCCATGAGCTATCGCAATATCCGACGAGCCTAGAAGATCAGGTGCCACTGTTCTTGAAATCCATTGTCGAACTGGACTTGCCTGTCTTCTAGAAGATGGGAAATTGCAAGACCCTTCATCGATTTCACGAGTTTCGGACAATAACCTTCTGTGTGTTCGAATCATTTCCCCCATTACATCGTTCTTGTTCGTTGTAGCACACTCATCTTCTGGTTTCTTAATGTTGTTGCTGTTCTCAGGCTTTACATCTTCTTCTTCTTCGTCTTCAATAGCTCGGGCGGTTTTCTTCTTTCCGTTACTCGATATTGCCCACGCCATTTGATCCTCAAAGTTAACTTGGAAATTCGACGGGCTTTTCGCCTTTTCATCAATCAAACTGTCTTTGTTAAGTTGGTTTGGTTTCTTAGTTTCGTCTCCATGAGACTCTGCAGCTTTCTTGAGCTCAAAGCAATTCGAATCGCTTCCTCCAGAGTCTTCTTCACAGTCTACATCCCGCGGTGGTGCACTCAAGGCGTTGAATGGGACAGATTCAAGTGAATTCCGGCGGTTTCTCGGTATTTCATTCCGCTTCTCCTGAAGAAATGCCTCAATCTCAACCTCGAGCTTATCCAGCACTGATCTGTTGTTACCATTCAATGTATCTCCCCCTTCTAATCTCATCTGCATTCTTTCGTCAAGCCAAGATTCAGCAATATGAAGAACCAATTGATCTCCTCCACCTCGACCCTCCCAATCCTTATCAAGATTCTTCTTCTTTAAACCGTGAATCTCCTCTTCGTAACTCTTGATCCCTTTGGCAAACTCATCGCACAGTAGCTCCATCATTTTATTTGATTTAGCCCCTCTCTCAAGCTCCTTGACACAGTTAGACAACGAAGACTTCACTTCCGAGAGCTCTCGTGCCAATTTCCTATGCAAACTCTCAGAACGTTTTCTAAGTTTCCGCTCATCTTCTAACTCTTTCCTCACAGACTGAACCGCAGAGCTCATCCGCTCAACTTCCTTATTCTTCCTCAACAACTTTTCTTCAGCCAGTTGCTTCACCACACCGTCTAGCTCATGTCTATCGGCTTGCTGGTACCTAAGAAGCTCCTTGATTCGAACGCGTGAATGAGCCACCTCGGTTTTCAAAGCTTTTATCAAAGAGATATTGGAGACATGCTGCTCCTCAAGGCTCCAAATACGGTTCAATACTTTAAGAAGTTCCGTTGATGTCTTGAGATTGTAATGAGGTTCTCTAGACGATCTTCCTCGGAACTCCAATGAACTACTTGGAGTTACCGCTTTGTTGTATGTCGTAACCTACAAAACCGTAAATCTATATGTAAAAATACAAACAAATCTCCAAAACACAATCAAATACTCAATTGTTTAAACCTCAAGAGAGCTTCCGTAACTAGCAGGAGATACAGGCTGAAGCGCGTGATTGTTTCTTTCGATTGATTGATGATGCTTTATCAACATTTGACCAATCTGCCTCCTTAGACTTCCCGCACTATCTGGCTAGACAATGCCAAAACCAAAACACGTCATTGATCAGATAAAGAACCATAACCTCTAACTGAAACATCAACAACAATCACATTGTGTTAAGATTCAAGTAAAACATAATCACAAGCCTAATCAATTGTCCCTCGTAATGTCTTGTGTCTTGAGTACTTGAAGTTGAAGCCTAGGAAAACTTTCAAAAATGTAACCTTTAAGAACAGAGTAAATCTAGACTAAACCAAGAAGAACAAAAATCTCACAATTTCATCAAGACCCACTTTTCAAAATCCAAACTTTAACAAAACCCATAATCATAAACCGATTGATACAGCATCAGAGCTAAAGAATCGATCCATAGTCGGAAAAAAAAAGCCTAGAGAGAGACCTGATGATCAGGAGAAGGATCTCGAAGGAATTGAGAAAGGTCAAGACCATTCTCCTTAACAGCCACCGCCTTGCCGTGACGTTGACGGCGGTTACTAGCTCCGGCGAAACCATTCGCCCCACGGTGCATTCTAGCAGAAGCAGAGGAGAGGTAAGAGCAATCTTCTTGGTAGTGGTATTGATGAAACTCCCAGAAAGCAGCAGCGAGTTTTCTAGAGGAAACAACGATTGAGTTAGGGACGAAGCTAATGTGCGCCGGAGTTGAAGATCGATTATTAATATGATTCTTTAACTTTTCCACCAATCTTTCCACTTTCTGTCTCTCTTCTTCTTCTCTTCTTACTTTACTTTCCATCTTTTTATGGCCTAAAAGCAATAAAGTTTCCTCCTTTTTTCCTTTAATTCAATTGAAAAATCTCTCAAATTTTCTTGTGAATTTGTTTCACATGTAATTTGAACGTTGGATACTTTTCATGTGGGGTTTCTTACTAAAAGATTTTTTTGTTTCCGTTTAAAGGATTTTTTCCTCTCCAATGGCTACAATCAGTTTGTTTGAGTCATGTCACTATCACTGTTAAATAGTGTTTTAACACGTGGAAATCTGGGATCTTGGGTATGCTGTAATATTCCGACAGGCGACAGTACCGTAACTTGGTACTTTTTGGCTTTGTGTGTGTGTATTGTGGCATTTTCCTCCTTGTATTTGTGAATAAACCTAATCCATTCAAGTTCCAAGACCAAGAGGTGTTGTTTTAGTTTTAGAATATGGACTACATAGTTATCATAAATCCGTTACAGGCTTTATGAACCGCCTAATGGGCTTAGAGAGCCCAATTTTAAACTTCGTAGTGTCGGCCACATAATACTAGCAACTCTATTAGCTAGCATTCAACAACATTACACTTCCCTGTTTTATTTGTAACTTGTAAGTAATTAGGAAGATTGTATTGAGAAATCAGGATTACCAAATTAATTGGTCCAAAACTAAACCAAAAAAAAAAACAAAAAAACAAGAGGGTTTGTAAATCTTTTTATTTTGGATCAACTAATTAGATATTCTAGTTTAGAAATCGCGGTTTATGAGTAATTAAACGAAAAATGCATAATTTAACAGAATTTAGTTAAATGAAAAATGTCTTTTGACAAAGCTTCATAGTAATTCTATTTCTTTATCATCAATCGAATCACTATTCGCGACCTATATATTACAACTTACAAGGGACAAAAAGTTCGAGAAAATGAATTTTATTAACAAAAGTTGTATAGGCTACCGACGTTAACTCTACCGACTGAGATAAGTAGTTGAACGAAAGAAAGTATTACCAGTAAGAGAAGTGGGACATAAGAGCAAGAGAATAGTGCGAAATAAGACATGAAAGATTGAGCAGTGAGATGTGTTTAATCACAAGACTTTTTGCACTATCTTCAAAGAATTCAAAATTATAATAATACAAATGTTCTTATACATTATTATTAAATGCCTATTAGAATATTCCAAGTTCAATCTATTGATTGGTTGGAGAGTCGGAGACAAAGGCCGAATCATGAATTATTAGATCCATAGATACTTCATAAAAAGTCTTTCAATAAAAAAAAAAGGAGAAGGTATTTCATAGTACAATTTTCCATATAATTTAGATTAAATTTTACTCTGACTTTGGCTTAACTTCATTGTTGTGCTTTTTATCGAAAGAATGTTCTGGTTTGAATCTTCTACGATGATATCATGAAAAAAAAAAACCAAAATATTCGAAGATTCAATGTAGAGTGTAGATTCACCCTAACATCCATGATCGTCGCACGTTATTCTCCAGGGCACAACTTAATTAGTCATACGTGACAGTGTGATACCAACAACAACAAAAAAAAAAAAAAAAACTTAGTCATACACATCAGAATCATTATTAATTCTCATGTTGTTATACTTTTTTTATTTAAACATCACTTGTTCATAGATTTTGCATTGCATCATTGACATTAAGGTTATATTTAAATAATCCAATAATGAGCTCTTACGGCTTCAAAAAAAGAATATACTTTGCTTCAAACATAACTAATGGATGATACGATATATGAATCAAAGAGGTATTCCAAACAATATATTATAACATGTATACATAAACAAAAGTCACACGTAACTACACAAATATATTGTCGTCTTAATTCTTATGGTAAATCATCAGCTCATTACATGCATAGAATTTCAGCTTTCTGCTCGTTCTATAGATGCAACAAAGTCATTTCTCTTTAACAAAAAAAAAAAAAAACCATTTCTTTGAAATTACTCAACAGAGCATTTAAGCATGGTGGTGGCTATGGGTGGCACCAAACATCGCCGCCCCCAGAAGCACCTCCACTTTGTGTTAACAAACTGCCTTCTCAATCATTTAAACGCATATGAAAACTAAAATGCATTCTCTTCAATAAAATCTTACATTACAGGAATATATTTTACTGGTACTAAAATGTTTAGTGGTATAAATATATATATTTTTGACGGATATTTAAAAATCCATACTATAAAAGATGGAAAGATACATTTTTTTTATGAATGATCGGGAGAAATTCTCCCTGATTTATTAAAAAAAAACGAAAACAATTACATAGGAACTAGTCTTGGCTGTGGATGGCCACCCGACGTCTTCCTTCAAAATCGGCTCAAAATCCACCGGACTAACAATAAAAGCATGAAACCCTAAAGGTATAGAAAACGCATAGTTCGTTAATCCATCCGCAAGACGATTAGCCTCCCTATACATGTGAACAATTCGGACTTTCTAGTCCCTTGATAGAAAGTCATAGCACAAATGTACCAGAAAAGTCAACGTATGTGAATCACATACCCCGTCGTAAGAAAACCAACCACTACCAAATATACCGGTAAACTATCAAATATATTAGGATAGTAGATGGTTGTTTAAATAACTTTTAGTGATATTTTAATTGTTTCAATAGGATATATGTGAAAACAATATGAAAATTTTGTGTTTTATAATGTAAGAGTTATTTTTTCAGAAAAATAAAAACCATTGATATTATAATAACAATTTTTTTTTAATAGCTTTCCATCATATATAAAACAATTTTAGATAATAGGAGGTAGGCGGCAAAAATTATCTATATATCAAAAATATTCAAGTGGAATATGGAGTTCGTGTTCTTTTTTTTTCTTTCTCATAAGTTCTTAATAAAATCAGTTTACATAAATGCCAACCGTATATATTTTAATAACAACAAGAGGGATCTAGATATTCATGAACATGTGACGGCCGCATGAAAAGTAAACCTTGTATATGCTTCCGAGTCAGCAAAACTCTTTTATGGTTTATCAGTAAACCAATAAAGCAAATCTCTTAATTTTTTTGTGGTTTTATTGATGACAAAGAAAACTTCATTATGTATTTTATTATATTATAATGGATCTATAAGAATTATTAAAAGAGTGAAAACCAAAAGATGACTTTATCAGATTCCTTTTCTTCTTTTCAGCTAGTTTTGTTAAACAATAGTACAATACAAAACAATAGTAAAAATTGGAACAAGTAGCAAATTCCTTAAGAGAAAATGCAAAAATAATGAGATACTAATAAAGGAGTGACTAAGCATTAGGAATCCGAAAGTGAGACGGCAAAAATGGACGAATGAGAGATGTTTAAACTCTGTTGCTTCTCTCTTTCTAAATTTCTGTATTTAAGTTGTAATCTTGGTAACATTAACATTTCACTATATCTATACTAATTGGAATATGTCATAGACGAAACATGTAAACATGTTATCCTGATTATTTGGAAGACATGTTTGCATGGTTATAATATTTTTACTTTACTATATAACTCCCATTGGAATTTATAAAAAATCTATAATGAAATAACGAAAAACATAATGGTCATGATACTTGTCTAAAAAACCAGTTTAAAAAACGTTAGAGCATTTTCATTTGGGAATTTTTCAATAAAAAGAAAAACATTTATAAAAAATGAGAGTGAGAAGAATTTCTTAAATAAAAACATTTATAAATTTTTTGAGAAATTTATATCATATTTGTCTTCACATGATTGGTTCAATATTTTATAATTTAAATTTTAATTATATTATTAATGAGAAACTTAAGTGATTTTTCTCACCAATAGAGATTTTCTTATACTAGTCAACAAAATACATTTGCACTAGAAATTTTATATTTATTTATGTGGAGACTAATATTACTATACATCAATACATGCATTGTATACTCTTTCTTATCTACACTAAAAAAAACATTGTTTTCGTAGTAACATAATTTTATAAATAAATATTTTTTTTTGCATTATCTTTGTTATCTTCGAAGGTAATTATTTTTTACTTTTATAGATAACAATACTTATTTTTGAGATTTTATAATATATGAAAAAAAAAAGAAGTATATACTATATAAGTGCTTATGTTATTATCCATATATAAGAATTAAGTATTAAAATATGGAATTGAGTGAGAAACAAAAGTTGACTTTTATCAGATTCCTCTTTTCCTTTACGATGCCTCCTTTTCAGCTAAGTTTTGTTAAAAAAAACTACAAAAAATTGGAAAGGATAAGCAAAATTCCTTAACACAAATGCAAAAAAAGATGATGATTATAAAGTTAATGAGATAAAGTAGTGACTAAGCATTAAGTGTATCAAAAAGAGAGAGACCTGAAAAAATGGACGACTGGTAGATATGTTTCTTTTAAACAACAGTACTGCTCCATCTTTCTCTATTTAAAGTCGTGTAAAATCTTCAAGTCAATATCGATCCAACTTCTCTCTCTCTCTCTCTCTCACACACACTTTTCTTGTTTTTGTCTTCTTCTCCGTCGCCTACAATTTCTACGAATCACCCTCTCTCGTCGATCTTCTTTACATGTCGGCTAATTTCAAAGCATAACTATTTCAAAGTGCTAGTGAGATCAGAATCACTTGCGAATTCTTCAGGTACTTTCTCGTTGTTTCGTTCAATTTCCTCACAATGCCTTGATTTCTAGGGTATTTTCATGGTTTTTGACTAGCTAATTTCGAGATAATTTCTAGGTTTTCTCGAGAATTGTTGTTTTTTTTCTGTGTGTAATTTTCACAGTGCTCTCGAATCTCGATCATATCTGGTGCAACTCTATATATGCATGTATGTGTTATGGTTGAATCTTTTCTGGAAAAAAATTAATCTTTTGTGTGAATCTAATTGAAAATTTTGTTATGATTTTGTTTAGATAATAAAATTATGATTCATAATTGGATTCGAAGTTTATCTAAAATCTAAAGATCGAAGCTTTTTTTTTTCTATCAACTTAAAGATCGAAGCTTGATTGTTTTTGTCAATAGGGTTTTTGAAGGAAGAAGTTTCTCTACTCTTCTGGGAAGTGGGAACAAGATTTAGTCTGCAAGAATGGCTACTAATGCTACAAAAGCTTGTCCTGCTCCGATGAAAGCAACCTCTAATGGAGTTTTCCAAGGAGATAACCCTATAGACTTTGCGTTACCTCTTGCGATTCTGCAAATAGTTATCGTTATTGTTCTCACTCGTGTTCTTGCTTACATTTTAAGACCTTTGAGGCAGCCTCGTGTTATTGCAGAAGTTATTGTAAGTTTTTTTCTCTTTACCTTTGTCATTTTCTTGAATTTTTGATCAGTATGGTGAATGATTAGTCTGTTGATTTGCAGGGTGGGATTATGCTTGGACCTTCTCTTCTTGGCCGTTCCAAGGTTTTTCTTGACGCTGTGTTCCCGAAGAAAAGCTTGACTGTATTAGAAACTCTGGCTAATCTCGGCCTTCTCTTCTTCCTGTTCCTTGCCGGTCTAGAGATTGATACCAAAGCCCTTCGTCACACTGGGAAAAAGGCTTTGGGAATTGCCTTGGCTGGAATAACCCTCCCGTTTGCTCTTGGCATTGGTACTTCCTTCGTTTTAAAAGCAACAATCTCCAAAGGAGTGGATAGTACCGCGTTTCTCGTCTTCATGGGTGTGGCACTCTCCATCACTGCATTCCCTGTGTTGGCCCGTATCTTGGCTGAGCTAAAGCTTCTAACCACTGAAATAGGACGACTTGCTATGTCGGCAGCTGCTGTTAACGATGTGGCAGCTTGGATTCTCCTTGCTCTAGCCATTGCTCTCTCAGGATCCAATACTTCTCCCCTTGTCTCTCTCTGGGTTTTCCTTTCTGGGTGTGCTTTTGTCATCGGGGCTGCTTTCATCATTCCGCCGATCTTTAGATGGATCGCCAGGAGGTGCCACGAAGGAGAACCCATCGAAGAAACCTACATCTGCGCCACTTTGGCTGTTGTTCTTGTTTGCGGATTCATAACTGATGCCATTGGAATCCATTCCATGTTTGGTGCCTTTGTGGTGGGTGTTTTGATCCCAAAGGAAGGACCTTTTGCTGGTGCACTAGTTGAGAAGGTGGAGGATCTTGTGTCCGGTCTCTTCCTGCCGCTTTACTTTGTGGCAAGTGGTCTGAAAACTAATGTGGCCACGATTCAAGGAGCTCAGTCTTGGGGTCTTCTGGTTTTAGTCACCGCCACAGCTTGTTTCGGTAAGATATTGGGCACTCTCGGTGTTTCCCTCGCCTTCAAGATACCTATGCGAGAAGCAATAACATTAGGATTCCTCATGAACACTAAGGGATTGGTCGAACTCATCGTCCTCAACATCGGAAAAGATCGAAAGGTATAAACTTTTCCAAATCCTTAACAATTTGCATCATGAAAGATCCAAAAGGTTATAACTTTGATCTTTCTTCTGTTGTTTCCTCAGGTTCTTAATGATCAGACATTTGCCATAATGGTTCTAATGGCTCTCTTCACAACCTTCATCACCACACCAGTCGTAATGGCAGTTTACAAACCGGCAAGAAGAGCAAAGAAAGAAGGAGAATACAAACACAGGACAGTAGAACGAGAGAACACAAACTCACAGCTTCGAATCCTCACATGTTTCCATGGCGCTGGAAGCATTCCTTCAATGATAAACCTCCTCGAAGCCTCAAGAGGAATCGAAAAAGGCGAAGGACTCTGCGTATACGCTCTGCACTTACGGGAACTATCAGAGAGATCATCAGCTATTCTAATGGTTCATAAAGTTCGCAAAAACGGAATGCCATTTTGGAACCGAAGAGGTGTCAACGCAGACGCAGATCAAGTAGTAGTTGCTTTCCAAGCTTTTCAACAACTAAGCAGAGTCAATGTCCGACCAATGACAGCAATCTCTTCAATGTCTGATATTCATGAAGATATCTGCACAACAGCTGCAAGGAAAAAAGCAGCCATTGTGATTCTTCCGTTTCACAAGCATCAACAGCTCGATGGTTCGTTAGAGACTACACGTGGCGATTACCGTTGGGTTAACCGGAGAGTTTTGCTCGAAGCTCCTTGTTCAGTTGGTATATTCGTTGACCGTGGACTCGGTGGTTCAAGTCAAGTCTCAGCTCAAGACGTTTCTTACTCTGTTGTTGTTCTGTTCTTCGGTGGTCGTGATGATCGTGAAGCATTGGCTTATGGATTACGTATGGCGGAGCATCCCGGAATTTCTTTGACGGTTTTCAGATTTGTGGTATCGCCGGAGAGAGTCGGAGAGATTGTTAACGTTGAAGTGAGTAACAATAACAACGAGAATCAGAGTGTGAAGAATCTGAAATCGGATGAGGAGATTATATCTGAGATAAGGAAGATATCGTCGGTGGAGGAATCGGTTAAGTTCGTGGAGAAGAGGATTGAAAACGCCGCCGTGGATGTCAGATCGGCGATTGAGGAAGTGCGGCGGAGCAATTTGTTTTTAGTTGGTCGAATGCCAGGTGGAGAAATTGCATTGGCTATTAGGGAAAACAGTGAATGTCCGGAGCTTGGACCTGTCGGAAGTTTGTTGATTTCGCCGGAATCTTCGACTAAAGCATCGGTTTTGGTGATTCAGCAGTACAACGGCACCGGAACAGCTCCGGATTTGGCTTCAGCTGGGACGGAGGTATTGACTTCAACGGATAAAGACTCTGATTGAATCCATTGATTAACAAGAACGGTTCGGTTTGGGTCGGGTCAGGGGTTGGTTTACCATAGTTAGTGAAAAGTTGGTTGACGAGTACGGTTTAATCTGACTGGACTTGGTTTTCACTGTTTCATTTTTTTTTTGTCGTCACTGTTTCATCTTTCTAAGTTTTTTGCTTTTGAAAATAAATGGTTAAATTTGTTGTTGATATTGGGTTTACGATGAAAAAAAATAAAAATTCTATTTGAATGGTCTCTTTAATATATGTGTATTATGTTATGTTAATGAAAATTCTATTCGAATAGCCTTTGCGGCTAGCTTTGCTTACATTGGTGTCGGAGTAAATTTGGCTTGTCCGTTTTTCTTTCGAGCTCTCGTCTACTACACTTTTGTCCCTTGGTTTGCCTTTTGTGGTTTGTACGCTCGTTTTAGTTGTTTCTCTATAATTTAGAACATCGCTTTCCTCTTTTGGGTTTTCGCTTCCTTCTTTTGAACTTTTAGACTCCAGAGATATTTAGTGTTTCCGTCCGCATATGTATTTTAACAATATATTCCTCTTTTGGATTATAATAACAAAAATAGATGGAAAAAGAAATTAAAAGAATCCAATCATGGAATATAAACTTTAAAACTTTTATATATTAAACTAAAAAAAATATTAATAATTCAACAGTATCTAAATGAAAAAGAAATGTCAGAAGTGGGGTTTGAACCCACGCCCTCTTACGAGGACCAGAACTTGAGTCTGGCGCCTTAGACCACTCGGCAATCCTGACTTTTTGTTGTTATTGACTACTACTAACTATATAGTGTTGATTAACATCATTGGGCTTAAACGAACATCATAAGGCCCATATGTTTTCCTTTCTAACTAGAAAGAATTTTGTTGAAAAAAAAGTAAACAGCATTTGTTGTTAGTTATGATAATTTTTGTGTGTGTGGTTGGTTTATGTAGTTATCCTTTCTTCAAAGTGAATTCTATTAACCAAAATGAAATTTCTCCTTTTCTAGTTCAATATTACTATCTCCAAGGCAATGTAATTAATATGCCTAATCGGGTTGACTTCTTATGAAGTAAAGTAAGATTGCATTAGCAGTGAAGAGCGAAAAACTCACGAAACAATTTTAGTTTTTTTGGTATGAACCAATTCTCAGATATGATGCAGTATTAACATGACGAATACCATCATGGAGAGCTGTTGGACTTAGAAGGATGAGAAATTAACTAAAGACAAATATCCAACAACAATATTTAACACATCCATCCGTGTTCTCTCATACTCTAAATAATTTTGGTTAAAAACCCCAAGTTTATAATGAACATAATAATAATAACAAAGACCAAAGGGGTTTCAACCAACAGCTTCTAACAAAACATCTTTTGAACCATTACTACGATTCCAATGAGAGAATAACTTACATTCCTTAATCCTTCTTCTTGTTCAGAGCTCCTCTTGGAATCTTGCTCAGGACCTTACTCAAAACCTTCTCATCGAGTACTGCATATTGCTTCTTGATCTCCTTCATCGCCTTCTCCCCAAAGGCATCTACTTTGTCCTCGTACTTTTCGTAAAGCACAGGAATGGTGAAGAGAAGGACAGTAGCTGGGAACCAAAAAAAAAAGGCTAGTTATCAAGATATGCAAGTATGATTCCTGTCAGATTGAATGTAGCAAGATGTAAATGAATCGTTACCAGTATAGAACAATGTCAAGAAGTTGTAGCAGCTGCCAATAATGGACAAAGCCCACAAGCCAGCAATTACCTAAAAGATGTGCAAGCAAGTGTTAGCATTTACGAGGAACATACGAAATTGAAAAGAAACCACTTTGCATCGAGGTAGATAACATGAACAATACAAGGATAAATTTCTTGATATCTTTTCCTGATGCAATGTTCCTAAGAACGGTCAACCCACGATTGATTTCAATCCTTAATCCAGAAACAAGTTGAAGAACAGGATCTTCAGGGATGTGAACTTCCGGGATGTGAGGAGATGCCCTGAGGATGAAAAATCAGTTGATCAGGCAGTTATCTCATACTTAACATGTAAAGGATGTTTCAAAAACTTACTTGTGGATGAATGTACAAGCATTAGACCACAAGAACAATGCTGCAAGAGCAAAAATCGCAAAGTGACAGAGAAAAGCGAGGAGGTGGTATTCGAATAACTCGAACAATACCCAAGACGCAGTTACAGCACCCAAAACTCCACCAGATACCTTCTTGTTCCTCCAAAGGAATATATCAGCAGCTACATGCAAACAATGAATCCAGATTTAGCATAGTTTCTTAGTTTTTCACAAGATTAAAGCATATTTTCAACCAAAGCAGACAATTAAGCACTCAAATACATTCAATTTTAGCTTCACATTAGAGCAAATCACTATGTAAACTACTCAATCGAGCAAAATCACTATGTAAGATACTAAATCGAGCAAAATCAGAGTTCAATTTGAAGAAATAGAGATAGATCCATACGTTTTCCACCACCGAGAACCTTGTGAACAGGTTTCTCCCTTCCGAAAAGTCGATAAATCTTTGACTTGAAAGACGACGACGAAGACGATGTTGATTTCTTATCGTCGTCGGAATCGGACAGAGAAGATGAGTCACCATGGCCATGGATCTTCTCAACAATCTTCTCCAAGATCGATTCCTCGTGCTTGTGGTCTTCCACCATTGTTGTTGATTCTAGAAACCTCTGAGAAGAAAATAAAACCCTAAATTCCTTTACTGATTGAAGAACTGAAGAGTGTGAGAGACCAGTGACGAATAAAAGCGTGTACGTCAGATTCAATCGTATCCGTTAATTTGTAAAACTCGATCTTGTCCGTTGGTTTGATTCGGATCCGGGCCTCGAGTAGGTGACCGTCCACGGTGGAAAATAAAATTATTTGTTTTGTAGCAGATGTAACATATTTGGCGTGGAACTAACGGTCGTTAATTAATGTGGACATTTCCGATAACGTCTCCGTTAGTGGAACATTAAATGTCAGCTGATAGGTCCGGTAGGATCCATTAGCAATGGGCCCATTAACGGGATTGTTGATATTAAGGCCCATTGAGATTGCTATTTCTCCCACACAACTAGAAACCATATTCAGACCATTCACTTGTAGTCATGGGCGTTCGGTTATCGGCGGTTCCATTCGGTTTTGGTTATTTCGGTTCTAAAATTTAGTATCCATTTAGGTATTTTGAAATTTCGGTTCGGTTTCGGTTCGGTTCCGGTTCTTTCAGTTTTAAAATTTCTTATCCATTCGGTTATTTTGCTTGAAAATTTTCGAATATTTCAGTTATTATTAAGTATTTTCGGATATTTTTGGATATTTTGCGGTTATTTTTGGAAATTTTTACTGTTTTTATATATTTTCAAGTATTTTTGATTATTTCGTTTATAAATAACTAATATTTTTTAAAATATAATTGTATTTCAAGTATTTTCGGTTACCCAAAATATTTTGGTTCGGCACTGATTCAGTTACGGTTATTTCAGTTATAGAATTTAGTATCCATTGAGTTATTTTTAAATTTTCAGTTCGGTTCTGTTCGATATTTTTTGCTTTGGTTTCGGTTTGGTTTATTTGCCCAGCCCTACCATTCAGTCAACATTTTCTCATAAATAAGTTAGCAGCGATAAAAATGCTTCCAAGACTAAACGTTTTGGAGATATAATGAAGTTCGAAGACCCGAAAGATAAGAAGAGAGACAAGTCAGTGACTCACGCACGTGGGGTTGAATTGATTACTCTGGTCTCTTGGCCTCGAGAGCTAAACATCTTTCGAGCGATCCATTTTAGTGCTGTGTCATGACAATTGTTTCAACACGTGTGCTCCACTGAGTCTACATCACTCTCGAAGAATGGCAACAAACCCGAAGATCAACAAAATCAGGTTTGACAATGAAAGCTCACTTATTTATTTATGTACTTTTCCAATAATTTGTTCTTTTTTGAATATAATATTAAATTATATTCAAAAAAAAATATACGTTTTTACAACGAGTGCAACGGAAAATCGAGAGAAAAGTTTGAAGATTACAATCTGATTTTCAAAAGAAATTTGAGAAGTGTTTGATTAGTCAAATAAATTATTCTAATTTGAATATTCATTCATATACATAATTACATACACATGCAGTGTTATAACTTATAAGTCAGTTTAATAGTATGGAAGATTCGTCTTTGTATATAATAATTTTCCTCTTGTATATAATAATTTTCTACATCTATAATCGTGTGGAAGAGAATTGTCCTTCACCTAACCAACCTTTACGAAGAAAAAGAGAGATTTATTTTCTTAATATTTCTTAAAAAAAAAAGAGAAATTCGAAGACAAAAAGGATAAGAGATTCTTGGAGACCTTCAAAAATCTATTATCGTGGGTCTCAGAAGATTACGTGGCTCGTTTTGAGACCCTTGCATAATCTTAAAGTTCTTACCTAATACAGTAATACATTTTTATATTATATTAAAATATTAGATATTAATTTAATCAAAGAAAATATCCAATTCAATCCAGAAACCCATGCGTGCCAAAGCCATAAATCTGACTACCTGCTAATCATTACCCAATCACGGTTAGCCACACCTGCCTTTGACAAAAGAGTTCACATCAGGAATATACCATATCCATAAGAGCTATATACGTAATTTACTTACAAAAATTTGCACCAAAACTTACGACTATATGGTCTCAAAATTGTGGCTTACAATAATGAGATATTTGTCAAATTATATAAGATCTAAAGTTACACATAATTATACATATACATATTTGATTGTCACGTAAAAAAAATACATATTTGAGTTTAGTACAAAGGATGAGGATGTAATTTGGAGATTTCAATCTGCTTCATGTTAAATTTTCAATTTTGATTAATAATAACTTTTAATGTTACTGCTTCACAAAAAAAAAAAAAACTTAAATGTTATAGTTAGACACATAATTATACAATAACAATTTTGCTTCATGTCAAATCGCCCTATTACAATAACTTTTAATGTTAGAACTATATTTAAAATAACATTTAAGTTCTTTTTTTGTGAAATTGTTATTTTAAAATCTTGTAAGCAATACAGTTTTGTCAATAAAAAATATCAATGTCGCATTTAAATATCAAGTCGCAATATTTAAAACCCCTTACAAGTTGCAATAAAGGAACAAAAATACTAAAATACTAATGAGTTAAAATATAATAAGACAATGATACACTACAAAAAACACGGCATGTGGCGTCAATTATGTTTATGGTTTACGTCAGTTTTTAGTGACTTAAAAAAGCTTGCGTTAGTTATAAAACTAACGTCTCAAGAGCTGACGTGAAGTTAATTAACTCTAAGTAACTGCTGTTAATATCCTTCTCATTTTTCAATTTTACGTCATTTACAAAAGTGATGTTGAATAAGTGACGTGTTCAAGCGTTTTTCTTGTAGTGATATAATATAACAAAGCTAATATCTTTCCTCAATCCACACACACATAGACCTCTATATATATCTCTATAATACATGTATACCTAACATTACCATATTTGTGTTGAGAATTGAGATTAATTAGATCTACAAAACTCTCTCAAAATAGTTAACCAAGAACATCAAAACTACAAAATGTTCCCTTTCTTGAAGCATCGGTCGAGGTCGGTCCACGGTGAAGATGCACCGTCGTCTACAGAGTCCTCAGTCACTGTCGCTGCCACAGATTCTGGAGGAGCGTGTACGACACTCACGGTGTGGAGAAAATCGCTTCTGGTGAGTTGTGAAGGATTCACGGTGATAGATTCGAATGGAGATTTGATTTACCGGGTCGATAATTACGCCCGAACCCGACCCGAAGAACTCATCCTCATGGATAAAGATGGAAACTCCCTCCTCCTCATGCACCGTACCAAGGTAAGAACAAAAACTTATATAAATATGTTTTACATAAACAGAATATTCATTGCACTTATCACATCTTTCAAGATTATAATATTACATTATATTAGATTGTTAAGAATCAAGCGTCTACTAAATCTGGACCTCACAATTGTACATATGAATCTGATTGGTTATAGTTGTAAATTAGTTGATGTAGATATTAGTTAACTTGTAGTTTTAAATTATTAGACATAGAAGAAAACTATAACATCCAAGACTTTAATTATAATTGTTTTAGAAGAACAAAACAAAACATGGAGAAACAAATGATGTATTATTGTGAGTTTTTTTTTTGTGGAATCTAACTTGCCTGAAAAAAATGATGTGGATATACCGATCACTCTTTATAACTCCAGCTAAACATCGGATTAATTTGCTTACTATTGTTAGAATTGTGATAATTAGTAGAGATATATAATTTACGTCGGTAGATACTTTAGGTCGGCGGTGTGTTGATACTTATATATAATCAATGCATCTAGATAAATAACTCTGGCTTATAGACATTTTAGCCTAATTTGTAGAAGACGTTTTGTTTTTAGCACATTGAAGATATGTATGAACGAAGATATTATGAATACTATAGTATAAATTAAGATTGAGTAGGACCAACTACACCACCGTGACACCGTCCACAATAGGTCACGTCAAAAGTATTCTGCATGTGGACAATTGTATTTGGCAAGAATTTCGTATAAACCGTCATATTCATGGGGAATTTATATATCTACAAAATTCCAATTCAGCGTAAAAGTTTTGACTACAAAAGTATTATCATAATTTTCATATAACGACGTCTTAGAATCTCCGAGTATTATATGTTTGACTTTTAGTTTCACCAAAATCTATCCTTCTCTAATTCGTTTTAAGTATAGCAATTTTGACGTGACTACATCGTGGATCACACTAGTTTGAGTTGTTTTAAATGTTGTAGTCATGATCATGTGCATGTGTATTAAAAGATTTTCCTTTGTGTTGTCCAGAAAATTACGCTAGTAGATAGTTGGGGAATATATGAAGCAATTGATACAAATGGGGACGCAAAAGTACCAAAGTGCCCAATCTGGTACATGAGGAAGAACTTAAAGATGAATATTCTGAGCACCAAATCCGACATTTTGGCATATGTATATTCAGGATCGTTCGATAAGAAGAATTCTTACATCATCAAAGGATCCTACAGATGTAAATCGTGTAAAGTAGTGCATGTCCCATTGAACAAGACAGTGGTGGAGATCAAAAGGAAAGAGGTCAGAACCAAAGGAGTTCTGTTCGGTTCAGATGTTTTTGATCTTGTTGTTAATCCTGGTTTTAACACCGGTTTGGCAATGGCTTTGGTTTTGTTATTAGACCAAATGTTCTCTTAATTAATAAACATCCTTTTTTTGGGGTCAATTGTATACAGCACTATTTTCAAAATATTTTATAAATAATCAAACATTTTTGTATAATATACATGATCTTCCATGTGAGCTTTCTAAATTTGCTCATCCTATAAAATGGAAAAACAATGTCCTGGTAAAACGTAAGTGTAAGAGTGTTTATTTGATAATTAATCTTCGATTAGCATGATGTTCCAATTTGATGAGGTGTAAAAATTAGTACATTTGTTATATCTAATCTAAGTAAAGTTATTTGTGGTCTTATGTATTTTAGAATGAACAACTTATTTCAGGTGCAGCTACTTTTCTTACTTGTTATAATGGTACTGAAAACATTGTTACCAAATGACCTCATCTTCAATAGGACAAGTGTTGCGGGACTATACGATGTGTACACATATCAAGAAGATGTGCAATACCAATATTAGAAAATGATGCAGAGAAACAAAACAACATAAATGCCTACATTTATGGATGTGGTTGCAGCATTTATATAGATCGTACTTGTCTCATATGGTTATATCAAATACCTAACGGTAATCATCGAAGAAGCATCTTTGGAGCAACATCATATCATCATATCCATTGACTATCGAGTAAGAAGATCCAAAATACAACAAACACTACAAGAAATATGTTCATCGTTAGCGCGAAAAATATGCTATCATACATATAACATAGCGAATTCACAAATGCTATGACATCGGCAGCTATAGTAGGTGTCACCTATACGATAGCGTTTTCTGACATGCTATTATAGAACGTTCAATTATAGCGATAATAGCGTGCTCTAATATACTATATTATAGCACACGTTTAACGTTATTTTATATTGTATTGTAACATTTTTATATTTAATATATAAATTTAATTTGATTTATATATAATTATTATAATTGAATCTTGTTTTGCAAAATAAATTCAATTGGATTTATAATATAATATTTATATTTCATAAATCATCAACATACATAACAGTAATATTACATTATCATTTTTTACATAACATCATACCAAATCTCAAACAAAATAAAGCTAACATCATAAAGACAAACTTCAATCTCATCTCCTCTATGTGTTTCGCCTTTCCGTTAGCATTCCCGTGCATAATCCATGTAAGCATTATAAAGACAAACTTCAATCTCCTTTCCTCCAAAACAACACAAAACCCTTTACTTGTCCTGTTTCCAATCCTTTAATATTCCCAAATCTAAGTCTATATCATAAGAGATAGTGAGCAAATTGTTAGTTCTTACTACATTGACATTGAAGTGAATGGAACCAATGATCCTAATAGAGAAGAGTAGTGTTTCATCAAACCTCATGTGTATACGTTTTCATTGGGAGAGGGTCGGCACTGGCTAATCCAATATCTGTGACCTACAAGATGAAAAAACAATTGTTACTAACAACACTAAGAATCAGACATAATTACGTCAAAATGGAGATCCAATCACTTACGGAGTAAAAGAAATACAAATGGCAAAACCGTGGAATCTAGCAAAAGATAAAGGTTCCTGAAACTAAGATATAAAACTCAAACAAAAGAATCTAACTACCACCAAAACAAGAGTGTAAATTAGGCCAAGTAATGCAAGATATGAATCGCAATGTCAAACGCCTCTCTTCTATTGGTTTCAACGTTTGCTCTTTGATCTGTAAAGAGATATAGCAAAAAATAATAATGATGAAATAACATCTTCTTCACGGTGTTACCTTGAAGTATTTGTCATCTGTCAAAACATTAAGACATGCTGCTCCACCCTTCTCATCAGTGGGTGGTCTTCTCCTTATCCTTATACCCACTTCATTCTGGTACATTCCCAAGTCTTGTTCACTAATCTTGAAATCATTTACTTTACCCTCCAATGCCGAATCATTCTGTGATTCCAGACTAACCAAAAACAAAAAGCTACTTAGTTCTCAACGTGAATACAGAATTTCTTCAAACATCACAGTTTCCTAAAGTGCACAAGTCTTCAATGTTCAACAAGACTAAAAACGAATCCAAGAAACTAGAGGACCTACCTAATATCGACTTTTATCCGAACTCCTGAAGCTGAAAAGCGATTGATACCAACTCCCGAATCATAGATTCAGCTTTAGATTTTCATCAATTTGAGAATCAATGAATCAGCACTTGAATTTACACATCGTAACTGTGGTGTATACAATTCCGGGGCTAACATAGAAATAAGAAGATGAAATTGGATGAACAAAATGAAACCTTTTGAGCACGAAAAGGATCCTTCGTTGGCTCGAATTGTTACTCATTCGCAGTCTCGAGCCTTCAATTTCCGCATCCAACCTCTGTGAACCACCATTACCACCAGAACAAACTACTCTGTAAGCCACCGTTACAACCGTTTCTCTAAAGATAGATCAAACCCTAGATCAGGGAATTTAGTTATCAAAAATCAAAGCTTTTGGGTGTTCGTGACAAGCAACGACGGCGAGGAAGTGGGTGGCAGCCATGGAGGATGAGTTTCTCGACGAGAAGGGAGGGAGAAGAAGAAGTGAAGAAGATGTTGAAGAGAAGAGAAGAGAAGAGGAGTTAAGGTTTCTAATTGTCGACGGCTAATGAAAAAGGAGAGATATATAAATCTAGGTTTTTTTTTTTTTTTTTTTTTTTTTCTTCCTATAAATCTAGGTTAGAAGCATAAAAGGTTTTTTTTTTCTTTCAATAAAAGCATACAGTTTTCCTTTTAATTTGTAAAAGAAAATTAAAATGAATTGTTAGATTAAAAAAATTTAAGAAAACGTTTTGACTTAAAAAGAAAAAAGCAAGCGGGAATATATGTTACCAACTTTTAGACCCGAAAGTCATTTTCACTAAATATTGGCGGTGCAAAGTGATTTTAGCTTTTCGTTTTGCTATTATTAGACTTAGCATTTTGGTTTTGCTATTATTAAGCTTAGCGTTTCTGAAATGCTATTATATCATTACCAAAATCCGAATATCATCTTCAATAGCAGTTCAGTAAACCGTGCTATTACCTAATGCTATCAATGTGGACTTTTTTTGTAGTGAAAGGACCAGAGCTTATGAATCAAATTGGGTTTTCATCAAGCTCAAGATCATGAATGGTCTCATACACATGTTCTTCAGTTTTATCATATTCTTTTAATTTGTAACCTTTTTAATAATCAAACTAGACATACTAACTAATTTAAGCCAAATGGTTTTATAGTAGTAATAGGTAAAACGTTAAGGGATAATTAAAAAAACCTCCAAAGTACTAGGGCAAAAATTCAGACTTTGAAAAAACTCTCTCATAAAAAGTAAAAATAAAAACGTCAAATCCAAAAACAAAATTAATGACATGAATTTCATAAAAAACAAATTAAAATGCAGAGACAAAATTAAAGTCCATTAAATAATACGTTAAAGTCCGTTACAATATTGGAAACAGCAAAAAAAAAAAAAAGGTCGTGTTTCTTCGTCTTGAGAATTTTAGGGTTATTTTCGATTGAGCAGAGTAATATATTCTTCTTCTTCTTCGTCTTGTTCAAATCGTGTTTCTTGTTTGATTTTATATTTAAAAATCCAAACTTTTTGTGATTCCACAGAAGCTAGTGTTGTTCCAAAGCTCAATGTCTACGGCTGCGGTGGCTGGAACTGGCTTACGGGAGAAGACGGCAGCGTCACTGGTCAATTCCTTCCGATTAGCGTCGGTCACTCAACGTTTACGTTACCACATTCAAACCGGAGCTAAGGGTGATTCTAAGGAGTTTCAGATCTGTTGCATCTCTTTCGCTAAGTAAATTTCCTCTATACACTAATCGCGTTGCGTATAGATATTAACATGCGTTGCACAAAAATCCAAACTTGTCTAAATTTGAGTATACCCTTTGGTTTCTTAATCTCTGGGTTTTCATTATCTTATATCAATTTTTAATTTTTTGATGAATTGCTTATTTACTCTGTTCAGAGGCATTGATTTTGCTATAGCGAATAATGATATTCCTAAGAAGGTTGAGGAGTTTCCCTGGTTGCTTAAACAGGTTATTTATTGATTACTGGAGATTTTTGACTGGATTAATGGAGGCCATTGTTAGTGTACTGATGATAGTGTTTGTGTTATGTGATGTAGGTGTGCCGACATGGAACTGATGTGTACACTAAGACGGCGGTTATGGTGCTGATGATCTCTATTAAGGTAACAGCAGAGAAAAAAAGATAGTTAGTGGCATTGTGTAGTGTTTGGATTAGTAATCTGCAGACTGCTTCTGTGAATAAGTACTTTTCTTTTGTTTAGAAAAGAGAAGCCTTTTGTTTAGATCTCATGTGGGTTGGAATGTTTGAGGTCCAAAGGTTTTCTCTTTATCACCATCTATATGGTAACTCATTTGGTTTTGACATATAATGTTTGATTTTTGTTAATGTCACAGCATGCTTGTCATCTGGGATGGTTTTCGGATAGCGAGAGTCAAGAACTTATCGCTCTTGCTGATGAGGTATGTTTACTTCCGAATCATGGCATAAATCAGATAGCAGGTTATTTGGATTATGAGGATACTAATGTTTTCTTTCTTATTCAGATAAGGACTTGTTTTGGGGGTTCTGGAAGCACTAGCCCTGGTATCAATTGTCCTGGCAGTACATTTTCGCAGATCATGGAGAGGTAGGTTTTGCTTTTCACTGTGTGGCTTTGTTGATTGACAGATTGATTTACTCTAGCAGTTTATTAGGAGCGTGAATATTTCCAAAATTTTATCACAAGCTAGTTAAGCAGTACCAAAAACTTCTTGGATAGAATGGTATTCACTGGATACAAATCTAACAGTTGGTTGAAATTTATTTCTTTCTGATCCCAGGTTCTATCCATTTGTAAAGCTTGGGCATGTTCTTGTTTCTTTTGAAGTGAAGGTGAGCCTTTCTTCTGTTCTAAACATCTGTTTCTGATATGTTATCCTCTAAGTGTGCTCTTTTATTGGCTTTCCTTACATGACAGGCTGGCTATACAATGCTGGCGCATGATTTTCATATCTCAAAGACTATGCCACACTCACTCCAAGAGAAAATTGTATGTATGGCTCATCTATTAGTCATTCGATATCTCATTCTGGGTCTCTCTATAATAGATTCTATCTTTATCTGTGCAATGGCCATGTGAATTTAACCATTGCTTGCATTCTATCCAACAGTCCTTCATATATACTTCGAATCTGTTTCATCTTATTGATGTGCCCACTCTCTGCGCCTTTTGGTTAGCATATGATTTCTTACACCAGATTCTTGTTTGCTCTTCAGCGGTTATTTGTTGCCCAGACAGACAACATAGACACGTCTGCCTGTATTTCAAATCCTCCAGAAGTCAGGTATGAGATTTGTTTTGCTATTTTTCCTCACTGACCCGAAATGTGATCCAATGTAACTTTCCTGGCTTTCGTATGAAAATTGCAGCTTCCTGCTAAATGGAAAGGGGGTTGAGAAAAGAGTTAATATTGCAATGGTTTGTGCAGTTAATTAGATTCGTTTCTCTGAACTGGTTATGTGCATGTTTATGTCAATTTTTTTTTCCAGGATACAGGGCCTCAACTCCCTACAAATGTTACTGCACAGCTGAAATATGGAACTAATCTTCTCCAAGTGATGGGGAATTTTAAAGGTATCTATTCAATTATATATATTTTTCTGTTGTCCATGTTTTTTAATTAATATCTTATTAAGTTGCTTGATTGTTCCAAGGAAATTACATCATCATAATTGCTTTTACGGGACTGGTAGTGCCGCCTGAAAAACCAGTTCTTAAAGATTACCTTCAGTCCGGAGTCATTGAATCAAGTCCAGGTAATTCAAGAGCATAATATAGGAGAGATGAGCATTTTTCTTTATTGCTCTGTACTATTCCACTTTGAATCCTTCAATGACTTGCAACCACATAACTGTAAGATTTTTTTCCAATCTAATCGCTCTGTACTTTTTTTTACCTGTCTATAGATTCAGACATCATTGAGGGGCCATCACGAGTATCTCTCAATTGTCCTATAAGGTACCACTTTTACTTTTTAACTGTGCTATGTTATGGTTTTTTTTGCGTCAGTGATATAGTCTCCAATAAACAGTCGCAAGCGGATCAAGCTTCCAGTTAAGGGCCAGTTATGTAAACATCTTCAGGTGATGCAACCAAATATCAAGCGATAACTGTTTTCCATCCTTTTAAATTAGCATACAGTGTTTTAGTTTTAATGTGGGTGTTACCTTATTTTTCTCTTAATATTTGTTAGTGATGTGGTACTTTCTGCTGCAGTGTTTTGATTTCTCAAACTATGTCCACATAAATATGAGAAACCCATCCTGGCGCTGCCCGCATTGTAATCAACCTGTTTGCTACCCTGACATTCGTTTAGATCAAAACATGGCCAAGGCAAGTAGCTATCTATGTCGTAGTTTGATTACTGCTACATTTTTAAGTTTCAGCTTAATACTGATAACTTGTCTCATATCATATCCTTAGATATTAAAAGATGTGGAATTTAATGCTGCTGCTGTAATCATCGATGCTGATGGTACATGGAAGGTTACAAAGAAAACTGGCGAGACCCCGGAACCTGTGCGTGAGATCATTCATGATCTAGAAGACCCAATGAGCTTGTTAAACTCTGGTCCAGTTGTTTTGGATCTTACGGGGGATGATGATGCTGAAATGGAAGTTTTTGGTAACAACAAGGTTGAGGACCGGAAGCCCTGTATGTCTGATGCTCAGGGTCAATCTAATCATAACAACACAAATAAAGATGCTTCAAACGATGATTACTGTTCGATATTCGATATCTCTGATGTGATCGCATTTGACCCAGTGATATTATCTGCTTTGGGAAACACTGGGCCACAACCGCATCAAGCTTTGAATACTGGAACTGGTCAACAATACTCCAACTTATCCCAAATACCAATGTCCATAGATCCAATGCAGGTACCTGTGCCATTCTCGCAGACACCATCTCCAAGAGATAGACCAGCAACTACTTCCAGTGTCTTCACCATACCGAATCCCTCTCCACAGTTCTCTCAGGTTCATGCTTCACCTGTTACACCCACCGGAACATATCTTGGTAGAACCTCTAGTCCGAGATGGAACCAGACTTATTCATCTCAAGCACCATCAATGACAACTCCATATACGGTTTGTGATTTCGTTTGAGATACTGGTTTCTTTTCTTGAGTATTCGTATGTTGACGATATGTGTTCCTTGCAGAGCCGGAGAGTCCCAGTTCCAGTAACAAGCCAGTCGGCAGCGAATGTATCGTCTTATGTTCAGTCTCAGCATGTCCCTAGAGTACTCAGCCAGCCTAATAGTTATGGTATCAGAGGTCTAACCAGTAGCCATGCAAGAACTCAAAGGCAGCACCCAACTGGTCCCACTACTGTTCAATCTGTTTCTCGAACCAGTGACCTAATGGATGTAGACTTGACCGTCCCTGATACATCCAACTGGCGCCCAAGGATGCGAGGCAGTCTTGGGTCCGGTTCTCATTCCACTGCTCTTGACCACATGATAATCCGACCTACCCAACAGTCTCAAACTTCCACAAGGCTTAACAGTTCACAGCCGGTTCAGACACCATCGGTTCAAACGTCTCAAGCTCAGTCACCTTTTTCAACTGCTGCCTATAGAACCGAGACAGTTTTAGGAAACCAAAACAATCCGGTGCCCGCGCCTCCTGGCTTTGTAAGGCCTACTGGACCGACATCTTCACGGAGAACTTGAGAGGCTAGAACAAGGGGAAGTTGGTACTTAGGAGGTAGGACACAACACTTAACTTAATAAACATAGTAACTTCCCACGGGCATGAACAGAGTTTACTTTGTATTTAGCTTGCTGTTAACTTGTATTGACGATCAAAATATCAAATCATTGGCGCAAACCGATCCTAAACCAACAGTTTGGTTTATGGTTTTACAAATTATTTGTTGAAAAAGTGTCTATTTCACATAATTTCTCTAAATTAACCACACATTCCCAAAAAAAGACGGATAAAATATTAAAATTCAGGGCATAAATAAACATTTGTAAAAAGTCGTAACTGTTACATTCGTTTCAAATCTGTTCTATACACAGTTGTGTCTTGTCTCTTGGGAGATGTGGGTAAGTGGAGTGATTAACACCTTAATCAGCTTTAAGTAATTACACCATGCATGCATTAATTAACATAATTAGTCGTCAGAGATTAGAGAAACTGGAGAGGAACTGAAGTTGCCTGAGGAGAGGATTAAGAGTCTCCATGAGCTTCTCACAAGGATGGTTATGAATGCCTTCGTAGGTCGTTACGACGACGTTTGGATCTTTTGCCAATCTCTGCACTTGTTTCTTTACGTTGCATGTGTGGTACGTACATCTGTAATAGCTCCTGCATTTTGTGAAACAAGATTAATACACTACAAGAAAACACAGCAACTCCTGACAGTATTTCCGACAGACAACAATCCGTCGGGAAATACCGACGGATTACCGACGAATTAATGACAGAATCCAAGCCATCGATACTCGTCTTTAATCCGTCAGTAATTTCTGACGGCATTACATCTGTCGGTAATTTGTAACGAGAACCCGACGGAGTCTTGACGGAATATATCCGTTAGTAATATCTGTCGGAAATCCGTCAGTTTATTGTTACCGTTGACAAAACCGTTTGAATTTTTTAATTTCTGACAGAATACCGACGGCGTTTTGACGGAATATATCCGTTACCTATATCCGTCGGGAAGCCGTCGATAATTTGTTACCATTAAAGTAGCCGTTAAAGTAGCCGTTTGAATTTTTTGTTTGTGACGGAATCTCGACGGATATCCGACGGACGTCGTTAGAATTTTTTTTATAAATATGCATACCCACTCATTCTCAACAACACACTCATTCTAACACCTTTCTTCCATTCTTTAAAAGAAAATAACGAAAAAAAAAAGATATGTCTTATTTTAGATCGTGGATGGATGAACCAATGATGGATCCAGAGTCAAACTTATTAAGAGACGAATACGCTCAAGGGATATGTGAGTTCATGGAATTAGCTTGTCAACAACCAGAAGCAAAGAAAACCCGTAAGTTGAAATGTCCATGTTCTCTTTGCGGGAATGCCCATAATATTAGGATTGATTTAGTTTGGAATCACTTGTATTGCAATGGGTTTATGACGGGTTATAAGATTTGGTTTCTTCATGGGGAACGACCGGATTATGCTAGTACTAGCGAACCATATATTGTGGATAGCGTAGAAGAACGTAGAACGGAAGTAGATTTTGGTGTAGGTACTGTTCAGATGGTTAATGATGCCTATAGGGAAAATATGCAGTCGACTGGTGGAGATGAAGATAGAATAGAGGAACCTAACTTAGAAGCCCAAAGGTTTTTCGGAATGTTAGACGCAGCTAAACAACCTCTATACAAAGGCTGTAGAGATGGTCATTCGCCTTTATCATCTGCAAGTAGATTAATGACGATAAAGACAGACTACAATTTGGCTGAGGATTGTGTGGATGCGATAGCAGATTTTGTGAAAGACATTTTGCCTGAAGATAATATTTCACCAGCTTCATACTACGAGGTTCAGAAACTGGTAGCTGGACTTGGTTTACCGTATCAGATTATAGATGTGTGTGTCGACAATTGTATGATATACTGGAGAGAAGACGAAAACCGGAGAAGATGTAAATGGTGTCGCAAACCACGATTTCAGGAAACATCTGGCAGAGTTCCAATCCCTTATAAGCGAATGTGGTATCTACCAATAACTGATAGGTTGAAGAGATTATACCAATCAGAACGTACGGCTGAGGCAATGAGATGGCATGCAGAGCATAGAAGAGATGGAGAGATCACGCATCCTTCAGATGCAGAAGCATGGAGACATTTTCAGTCAGTGTATCCGGATTTTGCGTACGAGCGACGTAACGTATACTTGGGATTATGTACAGACGGTTTCAACCCATTTGGGAAGCACGGAAGGCAATATTCGTTGTGGCCGGTAATCCTAACACCTTACAATCTGCCACCATCGTTGTGCATGCGCCGAGAGTTTCTATTCCTCTCAATTCTCGTTCCGGGTCCAGAGCATCCAAAGAGATCACTTGATGTCTTCTTACAGCCATTGATCTATGAGTTGCAAATGTTGTGGGAGCACGGTGTTGAAGCATATGATGTATCATATCAACAGAATTTTCAGATGCGTGCCGTACTAATGTGGACCATAAGCGATTTTCCAGCATATGGTATGTTATCTGGGTGGACAACGCATGGAAGATTATCGTGTCCGTATTGTCAAGATAACACAGATGCCTTCCAATTGAAGCACGGACGGAAGACATGTTGGTTTGATTGTCATAGAAGATTCCTACCTCCCGATCACCCTTATCGTCGCACAAGAAATTTGTTCAAGAAGAATAGGTACGTGTTTGATGATCCACCTCCAGATGTAGATGGTGCGAGTATATTGACTCAATTCAGAGATTTTGGAGCAGCGAGGACTCCTGATGTTGGTGGTAATGGGCATGATCCTGTTGATGGTGCTGGTGTAAATCACAATTGGCACAAACAGAGCATTTTTTGGGATTTGCCGTATTGGAAAGATCTTTTGTTGAGACACAATATAGATTTCATGCACACTGAGAAGAACTTCTTTGACAACATCATGAACACCGCTCTAAACGTCCCAGGAAAGACAAAAGACAATTTGAAGTCTAGATTAGACTTACCAGATATTTGTTCTCGGCGTGAGCTTGAGGTATTGGCGAACGGGAGATGTCCAATTCCTGTCTATCGGTTAAATGCGGCTTCAAAGATGGCATTCTTCGATTGGATTACCCATGAGGTAAAGTTTCCCGATGGTTACGCATCGAATTTGCGTAATTGCGTAGATATTCGAGAAGGGAAGTTTACAGGAATGAAGAGCCATGATTGTCATGTTGTTATGCAGCGACTTCTTCCATTTGCCTTTGCCCATCTTCTACCAGCAAACGTCCATGAAGCAATTGCAGGTACATTTTAGTATTAAATTGCAAATATATCATTATATATAGTAAAACTTCTATAAATTAATAATATTTTGATCTACATAAAACTAATATTTTTAAAATTATATATTTTATAGTTTTAGACTTAAGAATTTAATATTTATAAAAGAAAGATTTTTTTAGTACGATGAATAACAAAGATTATGCATGTTCAAATCTATCATTATATATAGTACCACTTCTATAAATTATTAATATTGGGATTAAAATATTTTATTAATTTATAATGATATTAATTTACTGAAAGTTTTGTTTTGATTGTAAAAATATTTTTATAAAATTATGATTTAAAACATTTGATCTACATAAAACTAATATTTTTAAAATTATATATAGGTTTAATTGTATCTACTATTTTTAATATATATTAAATTTGCTTAAACATGCAGGAATTGGTGCTTTCTTTCGCGACTTATCAAAAAGATCACTTACGGTTGACGGTATCCGAAATTTGGAACAAAATATACCCATTCTTCTTTGCAATCTTGAGAAGATATTTCCACCGTCTTTTTTTGATGTTATGGAACATCTACCTATTCATCTACCGCGAGAAGCAGCACTAGGTGGTCCTGTCCAATATCGATGGATGTATCCTTTTGAACGGTACATGTTTCACCTCAAGAAGAAGGTTAAGAATTTAAGCAAAGTCGAGGGCTCTATTGTGGCACAAAGCATTAATGAAGAAGCCTCACACTTTGCGGAATATTACTTTCCGTCAGAAGTACGTACGAAGAGTCGACGTCCTTCTCGTCATGACGATGGAGGTGAGCAACCAACATATCCTGTCTACGTCCCAAGCTTGTTTACTCAAATTGGACGCCTTAGTGGCAAATGGAAGAATCGAAAACTATCAGAGCAGGAGTATACTCACTTGCATATGTATATTCTCACAAACTGTGAGGATATTCTTGAATATGAGAGGTACGTATTAAAATTTTCTTATGTCTAATAATTAAATTGTTATAATTAATGAATATAACTCTAACTATTTTTTTTACAGGATTTACATGGCTGTAGTACGCTCCTATTATCCGGAGTTTACAGAAGATCAAATTGTTGACCTTAAAGAGAAGGAGTTCTCGTCTTGGTTGCAATACTATGTAAGTTATAAAAGTAACTTTAATAATTTCGGTGGTAATTAACCTCTATATTAATTAACTACCATAATAATGTTATAGGTATCAGATGGAGTTTCTAAAGGTCAATCATTTCCAACATGGTTACTAGAGTTCTCTAACGGACCAAACTACATTGCAAAATCCTACCCGAGGTATTGCACAAGAGGATATGCTTTTAGGATTTATGAGGATGGAACTAGGAGGACCACAACTGATTCTGGTATATCTGTTCAAGCTGGTGGTGTTGTATACTATGGTATCCTTAGAGAAATATTGGAAATTCGCTACCCGGGAATGTTGAACATGAGATGCATTGCATTTTTGTGTGACTGGTACGACCCCGTGGTTGGTAGTGGTGTACGAGTTGACCAATTCGGTGTTACATCAATAGACTCAAGACGAAGGTTATTGAAATACGATCCATTTATACTTGCATCACAAGCAGACCAGGTATGTTCATTTATTAACATTCAGTTACAAAATCATAGATGATATAATTAAATATTTCCATTGATTGTTACAGGTATGCTACATCAATTACCCTCGAGTGACGCGCGTCAACGACCCATGGATAACAGTGACGTCGGTAAACCCAAGAGGTCAAGTATATGGAGTTGCAGCCCACGAGCCTCTACAGGCAAGCGGAAGTTGTCAGATGGCTTCAGTTGAGCATTCCCTTGAAGTTGATCTTATGGTTGACTTCACCTTATTTGAAGATGAAATAGTGCATTCAGAGTCAGAGGAATCAGTTGGAGAATTTGATGATGATATAGACTCAATTCCTTCTGACTATTCAACAGATTCAGAGTAGATAATAAATGTTAACTTTATTTAAGACAATATTTGGTACTACGTTTTATAATAAATTATTTATACTATCTTTTTTTTTTGGACAAAAAATTATTTATGATACCTTGATGTAAAATTGGCATAAACATGAAAAAATCTGAACTTGAAATAAATCTTGAAATATATATTAACATCAAATAAATTGGAAATATTAGTATAAAATCAAATAATTTTGGAAACTAAGTCTATAAATAAATTAATTTGAGAACTGAGTTTAAAAAATAAATATGAAATTTGCCATTATCGACGGATTCCCGACGGATATAAGATTTTCATCGGGTTTAAGGTTGGTGAACACGGTTACACGTGGATTACGGCGGTTACACGTGGATTACGGCCCGTCGGGAATCCCTCAGAAATTACCGACGGATTCCCGAGGGATTTGGGGTTTAGGGTATCAAATTTAGAAACTTTATAACTTAACGCATTGTAAAACACATTTTAGTACGTTTTAAAACTCTACTAATTGGTTTACACCCATTGTATAACTATAATTTAAGTTTTTGTTAATGTTAAAAGAATTTCAATAAAAGTGTTTCTATATATACTTATAATGTTACTAATTAAGTGTTTGATGTTGTGAGTCTTCTAAACTTTTTTTTTTTTTATGAGAATTTGTTTAAGGAAACATGTATAAAAGCTGAGAACTTACACTAATGTTAGTGGTAAGTGAGTAATAAATAGATTTTTGAAACTTTTTTTAGGTTTTGTGTTAAAATCCCGTAATCCCTTGGTAATTCGTCGGGAATTTTGATCAGAAATTCGATTTCCGTCGGAAATCCCGTCGGTTATAACCACGAAATTTAACCCGGGAACATTTCCCAAAATATTTGGAAACCGCGGTTTATTTAATTTCGTTAATAAACCGAGGGCAACCCGATGAGTGTGTCTGTCGGGAATGTGACTATAAATACAAAAAGAGACCCTCTGTTTTGCCGACCCATTTTCTCCACCTTCTCTCACTTTCTAACCCAGAATTTTTTCCTCCGTATATCTCAACTTCTCTCTTCGAATCTTCCTAATTTCGTCACCTTAACCACTCAAAAATGTAAGCTTTTCATCCATTGAACTATCTATTTCATGTTTACATCAGAATTTTGGATTTGGAATATACAAATTAGGGTTTTCTTAAGCCAGTCGTTGCATATAAATAGTCTGTACTTCGCCGCTTGAAACAAATAAGTCTTTCTTCGTCTCTCTGGTCTTGTTTTATAGTTTTAGGTTTTAGCTTGTTTTCCTGAATTCAATTCGTATTTCATCAAGTTCTTAGGTTAGATGGTTAGATACTTAGAATTTTGCGTTGAAATTTGTTAGATTAGTTGTTTGTTATGTTAGATTTCGTGATTGTTAGGTTAGATTAGGTGATGTTTTTTAGATTTTATCAATTTTTGATAATTGGGTTAAAATTAAGTAAATTTCGGACTGAGATGGGAAAAGTGTCTGCAAGTAGATGAAGTGCCTAGATAAAACCAAATTCATACTCATTTTATCAATTTTTGATTCTCCAGTAATAATAGCTGCCACAACTCTAATTTAGATTTGTTTTTGTTTATATTGATTTGTTGAATTTCTGTATATAAAGACTTTTCTATGTCTTTTATCTCGTTTTTGAATTTTAACGAGTTTTTTGTTAAAGGATACGTTTAGGAGATTGTTGTTTAGTTTTTGATTGTATAATTGTTAATTAGAGATTTTTGGAATTATGATTTGTTACTTATATCAACTATTTTGAAGGAACTACGGAGAATTTCAACGTCATACTAACCGTTCCACTCAAAACCGAGTAGAACAAAATAATTCTCGGGCTTCGTCGCAAACCCCCTCAACACATGTCTCGGAGTCTCCCACATCTGCTGCACCTCCTATAATGTCCATTGAGGATTTTGTCTCTCAACCCGGACGAGAACGACTCCGCCGTCTCCATCCTCTCTACATCGACAATTCTACATGGTAAGTATAACACATATGTTTCATTAGCAATTTTAACTTTTCTTCTCAATTTTTAATGTTGGCTAAAACTTTTGTAGGTTCGAGGAATCGGGAAACGGTATTAGCAAATCTATGTTAAGGATGATGTATGGACTCCTCAAAGAACCATATCCAAGATATACGTCGATGCCGCGAGAGGACCGAGACTTGTGGTTCAAACAGTTTGCGGTATATTTTACTTCTTTATTAAAGTTAAATTTCCAGAATTTAGTTTCTTTAATTACATATTAATTCATTGAATTTTTTAATCTTGTAGCAAGACTTCAATTGGGAACGAGATTTGACAACGGAGGTCCGTCGAATGTTTGACGTGGAGATGGCAAGGGAATTTTCCCACACGGTAAACCAATGGAAGCAAAAGTGGGTCCTCGGAGAGACTCCGAAGTGTATAAACGAGAAGGTGTATGAAGGGTTGAAAGATCATTGGATACAACCCGCGACAAAAAAGACTTCATCTACCAATTCCAACAATCGGAATAGTAGACGAGGTGGAAAAGGGATCTCAACGCACAACGCCGGGTCAACAAGCTTCTTTACTCGTGGAAAACAACTTGTAAGTTATCACGTTTGGTTTTTGCTTTGTTATCTTTTTAAGAAAATTAAAATTAAACTTTTCTTCTAAAGACTACTAGAGATGGTGTGGCTCCGGATCACTTCACGCTTATGGAGGACACCCACACCAACAAAAAGACCAAAGAAATTCAAGACCAAGTAGCTAAGCAAGTAATCGAAGTTTGCCGGAAAAGGAAAGATGAGTATATCTTATCTCAACCTCCTCTCGATGATGACGGGCAACCCCCAAAAGTCCCTTTGGAATTGATGAACCAAATTGTTCTTGAGGTAATTATGTATTTGATTTACATTATTACATTATTTTTATATTTTCAAAATATTTATTCTTAACTAATTGTTCATAATTTTTAGGAAACTCCAAAAACCAAGGGACGTATCTTTGGGTTAGGAAAACTCGGAAAAAGAACTCGTTCACATCCAACATCATCCTATATGTATAATCGCGATCCCGAACTCGAGCGAGCCCTTCAAGAGAAAGACGATCGTATCGAAGTTCTCGAGAAGTTGATGGAAGAAGAGAAACAAGCGAACAAGAAGAGAGACGAGGAGATTGCGAAGAAAGACGCGGAGATGGCAAAGTTCATGCAAGACGTGTTGTCTAGGTTACCACCAAATTCAAGTTCTTAAATCTACCCTTTTATTATTTATGTAATTTTTAGGTTTTATGAACATGTCTTTTATTTGATTTTATGAATATTTTGTTTTAATGTATTTTGGATTTTCAAGTTTAGAAATATTTTGTTTTATTGTGTTTTCGATTTTCAGGTTTAGGAAATCAAAAAGTATTTAGCAGCATTTATAATTATGTTTAATTAAACAAAAAATAAAAAAATAAAAATAAATTTAAATGTAAAATATTCTACGTCCGTCGGGAATCCGTCAGAAATAACGAAATTTTTAATAGCCATACTTCACGTCAATTCGTCGGAGACCCCGTCGGTAATAGATCCGTCGGAAAAGCCCTCAGGAATAATTCATCGGTTTCATGTCGGAATTCTGTCGGTTATTTGCCGACGACTTCGTGACGGGATTTGCCGACGGGTTACGACCCTTAGAAAGCCGTCGGGAATAAGTCCGTCAGGAAGCCGTCAGAAAATACCGACGAAATACCGACGGATCTGTGTTCCCGACGCTTTGAAACCGACGAACTCCACCTCTCCGTAATCCGTCGGGAAGAGGTCTTCCCGACGGTTCCCTGACGGATATGGCCGTCAGTTTACGGCTGTTTTCTTGTAGTGATATATAGTTTGATCTATTCTTTTTTTTTTTTTTTCTTTTTTAAAATTTTAATTCATATGAAAAATATAAGTCGAAGTTTTGGGTGTCTATGTAAGACTGATTTTCATTTTCATGAATGACTCTTACGAAGTGTCATGAAACTATATTTTTATTTGCTAAAAGAGTAAATATCATATAAAATGAAGAGGATTCTGATTTACATTTTAGTGATCTAGACTTTTTCATCTCGATGAAGCCTTCATATGAGCCATAAGCCCATAAGAAACTATATAATTTATACTGATACATAGTTTTTCTTGAACTAATTAATATCATTTTCTTGACAAGAATATTGATGGATTCACATAGATTAAATCATCCATTTCCAAACAATTCATACTCGGATTTGGTAGCACATAAAGAGAAAATCCCTTTATCAGGTTTATACATTTTTGTAAAATTATAAAATTGCATATTAACTATATCTAGGATAATCAAAATATCAAATTATAGGAAAAAAAAAGATAATATAGGATTATCATTTTTTAAAATCATAGCTCATGCTTTGTTTTCGAAAATTATCACATCATAAATTTTCCAATAATACGACAGATCTTAGGCTTAATTAGTAAGAGAGGTTGATTTCGTTATAAATATTCCTATCTAAACCTAAAAATTATGGCAATTTTGCAAATAAAAGATACATTTTCTTAGACTATATATATATTCTTTAGTGTGAAACACAAGACTAGATCGTGCTGGTTGTTAAGCTAACAAATGTTTTGTACGTAGCCATGAAAGTTTTTGGTCGATCCATATTTGGAAATCAATTTTAATATGATGTCATAGATTCACGTATAAATACACTAGTAATACAACTATACAAGTTGTATATGGAGGGTAAAAGTACCTGGGATGAGCATTGTGCTTGACAGATTTCTGGCCATATTTTCGCCAACGATAACCATCATCAAGAACATCATCATCACTCCTCGTTTGAAACGCAATCCTTGGAACTTTCCTCGATCTCTTCTCTTTCTCTTTCTTCTTCCCTTTCTCTCCTATTTGATCATTCTCAGGCGGTGGTGGCGGCGCATGCACATGAAAGCTTTCTGGATACCAAGAAGAAGAAGAGGAAGGCTCAACTTCGCCGGAAAATGTTAACGGAGGCATCATCATTAGGGTTTTGTCTAAAAAGGCAGAGAAGGTGTTGTTGTTTTCAACATCTAGGCTTAACATAGGATTTATGTCTTCTCTGTCCATTGTTATAAGTCTCTTTGTCTCTCTATCTCTCCTTATATTTATAGATGTGTAATGATAGATTGTGAAGAATAAGAGGAGGAGAAGAAGAAGTAAGGGTAAAAGGGCATTGAGGCCAACTAAGTTCACCTAATTTTCTGTTCAACTGCTTTTTACTTCCATTTAGTTTCCTTGTGTTATTAAACTTTTATTATTATCTCCCTCATTTTTCCTATCTCTTTTTCTTCTTCTTCTTCTTTTTTATATGAGAGATTGTATTGGCTTAGTATAACATATATATGTCGTCATGAGGTAAATTTTCAATAACAATACTACTCGATCGATATACGTACCTATAATATCTTTAAGTATAATAGTATTAATTAGTGTTTTTAGTCCTAACTCATATGGATATATATATATATATATGTTAATTAAAGTTTGAAAGACCATCAAATTGTACTTGTATCAACTATATATATTAATTTTAAGTGACTTTTGTATTTGTTATTTTCTTTCGTATACATGATTAAATTATACTGTAAGATCATATATACTCTCACTAGATACTAGTAAACCATTGAATCTTATCAATTCAATTGAACTTCTAGTACCTAAAGGTGTAGTAGACATTGCATACATATACCATTAATGGAATGTTCAGGTCGAATTTAGAGTCAAATCAATGTATAAGTAGAATTAAAAGATGAAGATAATAGTTACATTGGCTCGTTCGTTTCGGATTAAACCAAACAAGAATCTGATATCCATTTGATGCTACTGATCTCATCTCAAAAATTATCTATAAAACAACGCATCTTAACATGTAAATGTAAATGTAAATGTAAATGTAAATGATCACTAATCACTATGGTTAGGTCGATAGTAATCCATGACAACAAATTTTAAAATTAACTTTATCTAATATTTTGGTTAATCTTTAAATTAATACATAAAACTAAATCATCTAAATGATACCCGATATAATAAACTATAGCCTTTTAATTAGTTTTTTACGTATCTCATACAATTAATGTGGCGTGGCTCTAAATACGAAAAAACGACTAATTCAACTTAATCATGTTATTATGGTTGTAGTGGTTAAGAATCTTATTTGACTCCCAAAATAAATTAAGACTCTTTTACTCTATAAACACGTGGAAGTTTCCCTTGACCTATAATGAATGCTACATATGTAAATTAACATAAACCTCACTGTAAGACTTATATGCATGTGTGTTTTTTTTTCCTTCCTCGTCTTTTTATTAGGAATTTTTTTTATAAAATTGAAAGATAAATGTTTTCAGTTTTGGTGTCATCAAAGGAAGATGGAAGGTTATTAATTGGGAAATTTGGTCGAGCTTAAGCATTTCTAGGAATCTCGAAAAACTTTTTGATTGGCCATATAAAGTTTTACTAGATCATTTTCTTGTTTTGTCTTCGCTCAAACAAATTCGAAAATCACTTTTTAATAAATCATTTATCTTAAAACCATTCTAACTCAAATACGTTTAACTATAAATTTTATTGATTCAATAAGTAAAATTTGTTGTTATAACTAGCCACTTAATTTTCTTAACCTATTCTTATGCACCACTTTTTTTTTTTTTTTTTTTTTTTAAATTAGGGCGTTAAAGAGATTTCTCGAAAAAAATTCAATATTTGGGTTGAGAAACATCAAGTTAAAGCTGGTTCTAGAGTTAGGCCCAGTGGCCCATAAACCCTTTTTGTTTCTCTCTTTATCTCTCGCTCGCGAACTCTGAGGAGAAGAAAGATCAAGCACGATTCCAATGGCGTCGATTCTGGGTGATTTGCCTTCCTTCGATCCTCACAATTTCAGTCAACATCGTCCCTCCGACCCTTCTAATCCCTCTGTTAGTTTCTTCCCCAATTCCCATCTTCGATTTTTCTTTCTTCCAATTCTTCAACTCTTTGATGAAAATTTCAGATGTCTTATGATTCTGTTTTGTCTGAATTCGTATGAGAACTCTTCTTATACAGATCTGAGTTCGGTTTACTTTGGTCGTATTGAAAAAAATGTGTCCTTTGTTGATCCAATTTTGATAATTAATTCAAATTGTTCAAAGAGAAGTAATTCGAATGTGTATCTAGGTTTGCTTGTTTACTTGATCTGATCCAAAAGTTCCATGTTTTCGTCGATTTTGCTGTTAGATCTTGTGAGAAACCTAGAAAAAAGTAGCCATTTTTGACAGATTGATTGATCTTAGAATCATAATTCTGTTCCCATTGGCCTTAACTTAGCTGCTAAGGGATTAAGGACTATGCAAGTTTTCATTTTTCTTGCAATTGTCTCTGTTAAATATTAGATTTTTGATCAGTTATCGAAGATTTGAGTTTTGTTCATGTTTTCTTGCAGAGGATGGTTCCTACCACCTATCGTCCTACTCACAACCGTACACTTCCACCACCAGATCAAGGTGAAACAAAAAATCGCGGTTTTTTTTGGGATCTTGCGTGTTCTTTGGCTAGAGATTTTCGAATTTTGTTACATTTTATAGTCTAAATTTGGCCTTTTGAAGTTGTGATCTTGGCTAGAGACTGATCTTGAACTTGCTTTGATCGAGTGATCTAGGTTACTGTCTTTACCATGTATCACTTCTTAAATCTATAGGCAACTTGGTGTTAATCAGATTCAAAGTTTTCACGGATCACATCTATGTTTCTACTAATATATATCTTGTTTGTTATGGTTGTAGTGATAACTACAGAAGTGAAAAACATACTTATACGCAGCTTCTATCAACGAGCTGAAGAAAAGGTAAAACAACTCTCATTCCTCATAGTTTGTGATTCTTTGATTCAAATCACCGTTGTTTCCCTCATATATATAGTTCGTAACACAAGATTTCTTAGGAAAATAGACAGACAAAAGAAACAACTTCTTCAGATAACAAAGCTGTTGATTTTGGTTGTGTTATCCCAAATCTTTATTTTTTTGTAAAATTTTGCATTTGCAGTTAAGACCAAAGAGACCGGCTACAGATCATCTGGCAGCCGAGCACGTGAACAAGCATTTCCGCGCCGCGTCTTCTTCATCATCTACTCAGGGCTTATAAAAAAATTAACCTGGTGAGCCTATGATAATGGTCATTGTGTATGAGTTCTTATTAGCATTCTCAATGTAGAGAAAAAAGAAAGAAAGATAAGAGCAGTTAGAGAAATTGTGTATGTACATATTTCAAATCGAACGCGACCCCGAAAACTTTAGTGTCATATGTAAGGCTAAACCGCATATGTTGAGAAAAGTTACGGGCCCAGTATCAGTCTTTAACAGGTCAATTCGATATTATTGTTCAATTTAAGACAAATTAAAGACCCGGATTACTTTTCAAACCAAATTAACAAAGAATTAGAATGTGGTTGAGAACAGAACCCCCGAAATAGAAACTTCCTGATTCGTCGTCTTCTTCCAACTTGACTCTGCTACTTCAATTCTGACCTCATTTCCCCGGAAAATGACAATCTGTACGAAAAAAGCCATTGGTCCTTTGAATTTTCTCTTCTATTTGGTATATTTCAGTACCATTTACATTCCAATATCTTGAAATTTCTCTTCCTTCAATACATTCAAGTTCAAGCATTGTGATCTCTTATGGCTTCTTCTTATTCGTCTTCTCACATAAGGAGATACCATGTCTTTTCGAGCTTCCACGGTCCAGGAAGCTTGGTCTGAAAGAGAAGAAGATGAATACGAAAGAGCAGAATTCTCGTGGAGTCTCTTGAGACCAAACCAGTTTTGGTACTTTCTTAGCTCCTTCACCATCTTCATAAGGTACTATCTCGTAAAATATCAGATGGAGATGGAGATTATGAGCCTCATAGTAAAGATGAAAACATCATAGGTTGTTGGATTTAGTTTGGGTAGAAGAAGAATACAAAACCTACACCTTAGGTTGTAGGATTCGGTCAGGGGAAGAAGATATAACTTCCATTATATCGTTAAATTTTTAGAGAGATTGGAATGATCCTAGATATTACTAGTCTGTTACTTATATATATGTGAAAATATTAATGCTTTTCATCTGTAAAGGCTTGATGGATTACTAATTCTGGACATTAGCTTAGTAATATCGAGGTTATTCCCGAGTTTTTTGACATGCTTCGATCTTAGCTTGTAAATACTACAGTCTCCTTATAAACGAGCATAAGTATTTGGCATACACTACAGACCAGTTTCCTCCTCTTATGTTGTTGACTTGGTTGTTGATGATGTGGGTTTCTGCAGGAGATATGTTTCTCCGCTTTGTAGTCGATGCGATTTGTGGATCCTAAGGGCTTACCAGATATTAGAGATTATGATCCCAAATGGAAAGGAGCTGCTTCATCTGTGTTCATAAAGAAGCTGTAAGGTTTTTCTATTTTATGCTGATATTTATTTCGATAGATGTTCTTTTCATACAATGTTGTGTATCCAAACACATGTAGTATATCTCTCTGTCTTTAAGCTTGAGTAATTGTTTCCTGCAGTAGCGTATAGAGTGGATCATTTCTAAGCTAGTCCATAAGTTGATGGAATTTGATCAATTTTCAAGTCTTGGGTTTTAGTATTATGGATATGGTATGGTAACACACTGACAAGCTTTAAAAAATCAAATTTCAATTTACCAATCAAAAAGTAGGATATATGGGTCCTTGATGACTATAAGGAAACCCACTTTTCCATGGGGTCCTCAACGACTTTGGGAACCACTTTTTGTATTTTGCTGTATAAATTTCCTTGAAATTTCTTTGTCTTTACGCGTATTGCTTCATATATAGTTTATCCATAGCCACTACCTTCTTCAACCTCTCTTTTAGCTAACCTCTCATGGCTTCTTCTTCGTTTCACATTAGGAGATACCATGTCTTTCCAAGTTTCCACGGTCCAGATGTCCGTAGAGGATTTCTCAGTCATTTACACTATCACTTTACAAGCAAGGGAATCACCACGTTCAAGGATCAGGAGATCGAGAGAGGCCAGGCGATCGGACCTGAGCTCGTACAAGCGATTAGAGAATCGAGAATCTCGGTTGTGGTGCTCTCGAAGAGTTACGGTTCTTCAAGCTGGTGTTTAGATGAATTGGTTGAAATCTTGAGATGCAAAGAAGATCAGGGGCAGATTGTGATGACTATTTTTTACGAAATCGACCCGTCTGATGTACGGAAACAGAGCGGTGATTTCGGAAGAGATTTCAAGATAACTTGTGAAGGGAAGACTGAGGAAGTGAAGCAGAGATGGATCCAAGCTTTGGCACATGTAGCAACCATAGCTGGGGAACACTTACTAAACTGGTACGTTGTTTCTTTTGGAGTCAATAAGTTACAACGTTTTAATCTGTCTTGTTCAATGCTTCAACGGTGAAATTTCTGTAATTTAAAACTCACCAATATGATTTTGTTTGCATTTGTTAGGGATAATGAAGCGGCTATGGTCGAAAAGTTTGCCACGGATGTTTCGAACAAACTGAATCTTACATTGTCAAGGGATTTTGACGGCATGGTAGGGATGGAAACTCACTTGAGAAAATTGAACTCTTTGTTATGCCTTGAGTGCGATGAAGTGAAGATGATTGGCATTTGGGGTCCTGCGGGAATTGGTAAAACTACCATTGCTAGAGCTTTGTTTAACCAACTCTCTACCAGTTTTAGATTTATATGTTTTATGGGGAATCTCAAGGGAAACTATAAGAGCATAGTGGGTGTTGATGATTATGATTCAAAGTTGTGTTTGCAAAACCAACTTCTGTCTAAGATTTTGAGCCAAAGGGATATGAGGGTAGGTAATTTAGGTGCGATAAAAGAATGGCTACAAGATCAAAGAGTACTTATCATTCTTGATGATGTAGATGATATAGAGAAACTAGAGGCCTTGGCGAAAGAACCTTCTTGGTTTGGTTCCGGAAGTCGGATTATCGTTACAACAGAAGATAAAAAGATTTTGAAGGCACATTGGGTCGACACGTTTTACCTTGTGGATTTTCCATCCGAGGAAGAAGCTCTTGAGATCTTATGTCTATCTGCTTTCAAACAAAGCACTGTACGAGATGGTTTTATGGAGCTTGCAAATAAAATAGTTGAGTTTTGCGGTTATCTTCCATTAGGCCTTTCTGTTGTGGGTTCATCTTTGCGTGGGGAGAGCAAGCACGAGTGGGAACTTCAGTTATCTAGGATTGGAACAAGTCTTGATAGAAAAATTGAAGACGTACTAAGAGTGGGATATGACAAATTGTCGAAGAAAGATCAATCTCTCTTTCTTCACATTGCATGCTTCTTTAACAGTAAGAAGTTTGATCATGTGACTACCTTGCTAGCTGACAGTAACTTGGATGTAAGTAGTGGTTTGAAGACCCTTGTGGAGAAATCTCTGATCTCTATCTGCTGGTGGATAGAGATGCATCGTTTACTTGAACAATTGGGTAGACAAATAGTTATTGAACAGTCTGACGAGCCGGGCAAGCGTCAGTTTTTAGTAGAGGCTGAAGAGATTCGTGATGTACTGGAAAATGAAACAGTAAGTTCTTACATATTATTTTATCTAGAGATTGCCTAATGCTTTAGTGATAAAACGTTTCATTCTTCTTCTTTTGCAATATTTGTAGGGTACTGGATCTGTCATAGGTATATCATTTGATATGTCCAAAAATGTCAAGTTATCTATAAGCAAGCGAGCTTTTGAAGGAATGCGTAATCTGAAGTTCTTAAGATTTTATAAGGCTGACTTTTGTCCTGGAAATGTTAGTTTGCGTATACTAGAAGACATAGATTATCTACCTCGTCTAAGGTTACTGGATTGGTATGCATACCCAGGAAAACGTCTTCCTCCAACATTTCAGCCAGAATATCTCATCGAGCTCCATATGAAATTCAGCAAGCTTGAGAAGCTCTGGGAAGGAATCCAGGTTAGCATTTGATATGCCTAAATTATGTTTCGACCTGCTAATATGATATTTCTCATTTGTTTGTGTTTGTAAAATGCAGCCCCTTACAAATCTTAAGGAGATAGATTTGAGTTGTTCCTATAAGTTGAAAGATATCCCTGATCTTTCGAGTGCTACTAATCTCAAGAAATTGACACTTAGTTACTGCACAAGTTTGGTGAAGCTTCCCTCCTCTATTTCCAACCTACAAAAACTAAAAAAGCTGAATGTGTCATCGTGCAAAAAGCTAAAGGTAATTCCAACCAACATCAACTTAGCGTCTCTCGAGGAAGTCGACATGAGGTTTTGCTCGCTATTGAGAAGTTTTCCAGATATATCTAGGAACATCAAGAAGCTCAGGTTAACAAGCACGCAAATAGGAAATGGTTCTCCATCATCATTCAGACGCTTGTCTTGTCTTGAACAGCTTTGTATAAGCGGCAGAAGCCTCGAGAGATTAACACATGTCCCAGGAAGTTTAAGGAAGTTAGACATAAGCCATAGTGATATAGAGAAAATTCCAGACTGCGTTGTAGGTAATCAACAGCTACAATCTCTTATTGTTGAAAGCTGCACAAAACTTGTGTCACTTACGAGTCTCCCACCTTCGCTTGTGTCCCTAAATGCAAAAAATTGTGTATCACTCGAGAGAGTGTGTTGCTCTTTCCAAGGTCCAATCAAGGATGTCAGGTTCTACAATTGTTTGAAACTGGATGAAGAAGCAAGACGAGCAATCATACACCAAAGAGGTGACTGGGATGTATGCTTACCCGGTAAAGAAGTACCTGCGGAGTTCACTCACAAAGCTATAGGAAACTCCATAACCATCCCTCTGGTGGGTGCATCTTCAAGATTTGAGGCTTGCCTCTTACTTCCGCCAACCAAAGGGCATACATCACTTTTTATAACTTGCTGTATAAGAAGCAAAGACGGTGTCCAGATTAACGAATTTCTATGTGTGGGATGGCCATCACCACAATTCGTAACAGAACATCTGCTCATATTTCGCGGTGAATTGTATAAAGAAAAGAGATCCCCTGAAGTGGATGGGACTATGAGCGAGATTCTGTTTGAATTCAGCTGCGATGGAAGCCAGCAAGTTATGGAATGCGGTGTGCATATCTTGAGGGATGAAGCTGCGAGTAGTAGTGAAGTGGGAAACACCAACGAACACAGATGGAGACTTTAAACCAGAAGCTGTTCAGGTCTCTCAAGGTAAAAACATCAAAATCAGTAGAGACACAGATTGTTGGGTTTTGGCTTAGGAAGCTTGGTCTAAGGAAGAAGAAGAAGTAGACATGAGGACCTTCGTTGTTTGAAAATTTCTAACAATATATCTCTCACTTGTAATAGATAGTCTTTGGATGGTTTTGTAATAAGAGATTCGAATGTCTAAATAAACACAGGTTGTTATGTAAGAAAACAAATAAATGTCATTTAAGAACCTAAGCTTTTATAAGCTATCAACGGAAGATGCAGGCAAGTACTTTTGTTTACATGAACTTGACTCTTTTTTTTTTTTTTTTTTTTTTTTTATGAACTTGACTCTTGCCATTATTTAGACGCGATAATGATTCTCCAGAGATCAAAACTAAGTATATACAAGGAGGCCATACGTTCCAATATGTTATAGGTTCTTGGATCAGTGGTGCCTAAATTGAAAAAGGTCAATAGCATTGGAGGAAACATAAGCATTGCATCATACTCACACTGTGCCGCATCTTCTTCTTCATACACTCAGGGCTTACCAAAAAACTTCTCCCGGTTCAACTGTTCAAGCCAAAAATGGTCATTTGTATGAGTCTTGTGTTCTTACTTCCTAGTGTCATTTGTATAATTGTTCAAGCCAAGGTGCCTTCATACCAAACCTAAACTGGATTTGATTCAAACTTAGCTTAATCTAACCGAACCGGAAATTGAATTGCTATTATACATGCAATTTTGAACAGAACCGAACCGAACGAGAAAACAAATTCTCATGACTACAGATTCGGCCCGTTAGTGAAGTTAAGGGCCCAGCCCAATATTAGTCCCTAAATGATCTCCGGTTTAGGATTAGACAGGTTTAGATCCCTAATTTGAATTTTTTTGCTTATTCATCTTCTTCCTCTCCACTAATCTCATTTCTTTCTCCCCTCTTTGTCCCTACGTTAGGGTTTCTAATTGGGATCATAATCATTTCTTTCTCTTTAGAAAAGTGAAAGTTATGCTACATACGACACCACTTTTCTAGATGACTTAGCGATCTCTACAAAATCAAGTTCCGATTTACCGATATAAGAAGCCGTTGGTGTTCGAAGAGGAATATGTCTTTGAATTTCTCTGTGCATTTACAAATTTCTTTACGCGTTTTGCTCACTTAGACTCTTTGTTATGCCTTGAGTGCGATGGAGTGAAGATGATTGGAGTTTGGGGTCCTGTGGGAAAATTGGTAAAACTACAATTGCTAGAGCTCTATATAACCAACTCTCTACTGATTTTGCAATGATTCGAAGTTTTCTTTTCAAAACCAGCTTCTGTCAAAGATTCTGAGCCAAAAGGATATGAAGATACATGTTTTTGAAGGTACCCACATGATGGCTTTGAAGAGCTTACGAAGAAAGTAGCGGTAATCTTCCATTAGGCCTTTGTGTTGTGGGTTTATCTTTGCGTGGGGAGAGCAAACATGAGTGGGAACTTCAATTATCTAGGTCCTAGGATCGAAACTACGCTTGATAGAAAAATTGAGGACGTATTAACAGTGGGTACATATGACTTGACTGTGGTGTACAGATATCGATGGAGGAAGCTGAGGATAGCAGCAACAGCAAAATGGACAACTTTGAAACTGAGAGCAGTAGCAACGGTGTGGACTATTACGAAAGTGGAGGCAACAGCAACCACTACACAGATGGAGATGGAAATAGAGACTACAAAGCAGAAGCTGGTCTCTCATTGCTGCGATTAGAGAATCGAGAGTCTCGATTTTGGTGCTCCCGAAGAAGTACGCTTCTTCCCGCTGGTGCTTAGATGAGTTGGTCGAAATCTTAAAGTGCAAAGAAGGTTTGGGGCTGATAGTGATGACAATTTTTCAATGGATTTCTACGGCATGGTGCGAGTGCAAAGAGCTCACTCTTGAGAGAAATTTGAAGTCTTTGTTATGTAGATGATTGGAATTTTTTGGGGTCCTGCAGGAATTGGTGCCACTACCATTTTCAATTATAAATGCTTAATGGGAAAACTCCAGGGAAGTTATAAGATCATAGTTGGTGTTGATGTCTATGATTCCAAGTTGTGTTTACAAAGTTCACTCCTGTCAAAGATCTTGAACCTAAGGGACATGGCTACAAGATCAAAGAGTGCCTTATCATTCTTGATGATGTAGAGCAGTTAGAGGTAGTTTGCTAAAGAACCTTTTTTGTTTGGTCAGAATGTCTCGTCGAACTTAGTCTGCAAATGAGCAATCCCAGAGAAACTCTGGGAAGGAATCTAGGTTGGTATTTGTTATTTGCGAATATGTTTCTAATGATTTAGCTGAAATCTGATATTTTTCATTTCTTGTGTTTTGACTGATGCAGCCCCTTAAGGAGATAGATTTTGTATCCAGTAAGTTGAAAAAAGTCCAGATCTTTCAAAGGCTACTGATCTAAAAGCATTGAATACTTATGCAATGCGAAAAGATTGATGGTGTCTTGGTGCCAAGGCTAAAATTTGTTCCAACTAATTAGCATCCCTTGAGTCAGTCTACATGAGTCATTTCTAACAACTGAGACCTTTTCCGGATATTTCAAGAAACAGAGATAGAAGAAGTTCCGCCCTCAAGTTTTGGACAATGGTCTCTCCTTGAGTGGCTCTCTATAGACGGAAGTAACGTTAAGAGTTTAACATGTGTCCGGGGATTGTAAGATATCTTTAACTAAGCAATGGTCACATAGAGGATTCCAGATTGCATCAAAGGTCTCCCTCAGCTACAAATTTTATCTGCAAAAAAAACTTGTGGCACTGTCGAGTCTCTCCCCTTTGTTGCAGTACAAAGTGCAAACAGTTGTGGTTAACTTGAGGGAGTATGTTTCTATTGTCACGATCATATCTGGGAACTCATGTTTCATGATTGTTTGAAACCGAATGAAGAAGCAAGAAGAGTCATCATACAACAAAGGTTTGGCTGGTATGTATGCTTACCTACCTGGTAAAGGCTCACAAAGCTACAGGAAATTCCATAACCATATCGGGGACTTTTTCTGTGTCCTCAAGCTTAAAGGCTCGCTTCCTGCTATTGCCAATCAAGGGCAGTAATGGTCTTGTTGTAACATGTCGTCTAAGAAGCAAAGGCTGTGTCCTTCTTAACAAACTTGAGCATTGGGACTTCATGGCGGTTTCCTCAAATTCTAACAGAACATCTGTTTATATTTAGTGGTGACATTGTCTGATCAACAAAACAGATGCCCTGATGAAATTATGTTTGAACTCAACATTCACGCCTACGTTTGACTGCTGCTCGGGGATTTACATTATTATAGAATGGTTCTTGACAGAAGAAGCTGCGAGGAGTAGCAGCAAAGTTGGCTACTATGAAATTGTAGGTTCTTGACAGAAGAAGCTGCGAGGAGTAGCAGCAAAGTTGGCTACTATGAAATTGTAGGTAGCAGCAACCACAATAGCATGAAGATGGTGAATATGAACCTGACGCTGTTGAAAGCAATAAGCATAAACGCTCTGTAGCTCTCGGATCTGGTCTGATGAAGAAGAAAAAGAAGATGATTATAAAAGATTTCATGTTGCGTTAGTTTGCTTGTTATGGGGATTATACAGATCCAACGGATTACGGATTTGTATCATTTGTCAAGGAAAAAGAGTCTGTTGCAAGTTGAAAAACAGTCTTGTTTTTTCCTGGAAAATTCAAAACCAATTAAGTTTCTTGAACTCCATGAGTACATGACTACCAACCGAGATATTTGATTTACCTCCTCGGAAAAATGCCAGATTATTGAGTGCTGTGTATCTAGAGGATTTGGAGACAATGATGTTCGAGGAGATTAGTGCTGTGCTAGCAAATAATCGAGTAAGTTGTTACATGTTCTATCTAAACCATGTTCATCGCAGTTTAAGCTGGTCACTTATAAATGTTCAATATCTATTGTTTATTGTGTTAACAATTGCCTCTTCTTGATATTTGTTAGAGTATTGAATCTCTCTTAGGTAAATCATTTGATATGTACCAAGTCGATAAGTTGTGTATAAGTGAGGGTCCTTTTGAAGGAATGTGTAATCTCTGATTCCTAAGAATATTTAGTGGAAAAGCTAAATTGTTGATACCAACTAAAGAATTTGGAATATCTGCCTCGACGTCTAGGTAGATATTCTACATTGTGGATATGGAATACTACATTGGGATCAATACCCAAGAAAAGATGCAATACAGCGAGCTCCGTGACCGTAAGCTCTGGGGAGGAATCCAGGTTAGGTTCTCATTTCAACATTTAAATATCAACGCACTCCATCTATCGTATTGATCATTCTAAATGTGTTACTGGAAAGAAGTTTGATATTGATTTCTGGTTCGTTGTGTTTGATATTCAGCTGCTGAAATCTCAACAAAGAGATTTGGGCAGTTCCTCGTCTAAAAAAGACACAGCATCGACACATGCAGAAAATTCGTTTGTCACTGCGTTGTAGCAACTGAATGGGTTTACCGGTGCGCATCCCTACTTCATTTACATAACTACATGAAACTCCTTAACCATTAGCATGGCTGGTGAGCTTTCTTTCTCTGTAACCTCCAGTTTTAAGGCTTGCTCATTTCCTTTAAAAATCACCAAATGTATATCTTTTGATACAAGTGTAGATTGCGACAAAGAAGAATCAGGAGGTTTGTCGGTAACAAGTATCAACAATAATCAAGGTTATTATTACTTACCTTTCTTTGAAAATTAGGATGGTTAGGTGGGCAATAAGAATACTTTTTATGCAGTTGTCAAAATGACAGACATTCTGATTAGTTTTAGTTATATTATAATTAATAGAACCAAGTCAAAGTCTGCGATGATTAAGAAAACCCATTTGCAAATTTTTATATATATTAAGCACTAATAATCATTTTATGAATTTCATAGATTGCTTTTCTAAGAAACTACACGAGACAAGAAAAGTCTTTTATTTCATCTTTTCTCTTCATTGATAACTGAAAATACTAATTAGTACGTTATGTTTATTTATTTAAATGTGTAGTCGAGACCACGGCTTTGAGGAAGTTTCATGTCCAGTGCTTGTCATCATACAAAGACTAAAAAATCAACCAATCAGCATTCAAAAATCTGTGAAAGTTTCCCCCCGATGTCTTTAGTGTTTATCCTCCGAAGAGCGTTTCAAAATCAGTGCAAGTCTGTAAAATATTCTTCAACTTCTCTTTACCCTATCTGTCATGGCTTCTTCTTCGACTCATGTTAGAAGATATCATGTCTTCCCGAGCTTCCATGGCCCGGACGTCCGTAGAACATTTCTCAGTCATTTACAGCATCACTTTGCAAGCAAGGGAATCACGGTGTTTAAAGATCAGGAGATCAAAAGAGGCCAGACGATTGGACCGGAACTCAAACAAGCAATAAGAGAATCGAGGGTCTCGATCGTGGTGCTTTCAAAGAAGTATGCTTCTTCGAGCTGGTGTTTGGATGAATTGGTTGAAATATTGAAATGTAGAGAAGCTTGTGGGAAGATAGTGATGACGATTTTTTACGAAATTGATCCGTCCCATGTTCGGAAACAGATTGGGGATTTTGGAAGGGCTTTCCGGGAAACTTGTTTTAGCAAAACTAAGAAGGTGAGGCTGAAATGGAGCAAAGCTTTGACTGATGTCGCAAACATAGCAGGAGAACATTCTCTACGTTGGTATGTAGTTTTTTTTTCTCTGTCTCTGAATGAATTATTCTTAAGCAGTGCTTCAATGGTGGTGTCTCTTTAAATTTAGACTTGTTTATTTTGTTAGGGAAGATGAAGCTAAGATGATCGAAAAAATTGCTGCTGATGTTTCAAACAAACTGAATGCTACACCATCAAAGGATTTTGACGGGATGGTGGGAATGGAAGCTCACTTGAGAAAGGTAAACGCTTATTTACACCTTGAGTGCGATGAAGTGAAAATGATTGGAATTCAGGGTCCTGCGGGTATTGGTAAGACTACAATTGCTAGAGCTTTGTTCAACCAGCTTTCTGCCAATTTTCAACTTAAATGTTTTATAGAGAACCTCAAGGGAAGTTATGGGAGTGATGTTATTGATGACTATGGTTCAAAGCTGTGTTTGCAAAACCAACTTCTTTCCAAGATTTTGAACCAAAAGGATATGAGGATACATCATTTAGGCGCAATAAAAGAATGGCTACAAGACCAAAGAGTCTTTATAGTTCTTGATGATGTAGATGATCTTGAACAGCTAGACACCTTGGCTAAAGAACCATCTTGGTTTGGTTTAGGAAGCCGGATTGTCGTTACCACGAAAGATAGAAAGATATTGAAAGCACATTGGGTAAACGATATCTACCATGTGGGCTATCCATCGGAAGAAGAAGCTCTTGAGATCTTATGTCTATCTGCTTTTCAGAAAAGTTCTCCATGGGATGGTTTTGAAGAGCTTGCAAAGAAAATTACAAATCTTTGCGGTAGTCTTCCCTTAGGCCTTCGTGTTGTGGGTTCATCTTTGCGTGGAGAGAGCTGGCACGAGTGGGAACGTCAAATATCTAAGCTAGAAACTAGTCTTGACAGAAAAATTGAGGATGTATTAAGAGTGGGATATGACAAACTATCGATGAACGATCAGTCTCTATTTCTTTACATTGCTTTCTTCTTCAACAATGAAGCCGTTGATCATGTGACAACTATGCTTGCTGATAGTAACTTGGATTTCAGGAATGGGTTGAAGACCCTAGCTGATAAATCTCTTGTGCATATATCTACCATTGGGTGGATACAAATGCATCGTTTACTCCAGCAATTGGGGAGACAAGTAGTTCATGAACAGTCAAACGATCCCGGGAAACGTCTGTTTTTAGTAGAGGCCAAAGAGATTCGTGATGTGCTGGAAAAGGAAACAGTAAGTTCTTTCATATATACAGTTTTCTCTGGAGAAGTTGCTCAACAAATTTTTGGTTTTGTGATAACAGTTTCATTAGTCTTGTTTTGAATATTTGTTAGGGTACTGGATCTGTAGTAGGTATATCATTTGATATGTCCAAGATCAGCGAGTTCTCTATAAGTGGGAGAGCCTTTGAAGGAATGCGTAATCTTCGATTCTTAAGAATCTATGGGAGATATTTTAGCAAAGATGTTACGTTGGGAATATCAGAGGACATGGAATATCTACCTCGTCTAAAGTTACTACATTGGGATTCATACCCAAGAAAACGTCTTCCTCCAACATTCCGACCGGAATGTCTCATCGAGCTCCGTATGCAATTCAGCAAGCTCGAGAAGCTGTGGGGAGGAATCCAGGTTGGTATTTCATATTCTGAAATATGTTTTTAATGATTCAACCTAAATATGATATTTCTCATGCAGCCCCTTCCAAATCTCAAGATGATAAATTTAGGATATTCTAAAATGTTAAAAGAAATCCCAAATCTTTCGAAGGCTACTAATCTCGAGGCATTGACACTTACGTCTTGCACAAGTTTGGTGGAGCTTCCTTCCTCTATTTGGAATTTACACAAACTGAAAAAGTTGAGGATGAGCGACTGCAAAAAGCTACGCGTTATTCCAATCAAGATTAACTTAGCATCTTTTGATGAAGTCGACAAGAGTAGTTGCTCACAATTTCGAAGTTCTCCAGGTGTTTCTATGAACATCAAGTATCTCGATGTTGGAAACACAAAAATGGAAGAAGTTCATCCATCAATTGTTGAACGTTTGCCACTCAAGGAGTGGCTTCGTTTAGGCGGCAGAAACGTCAAGAGAATAACACATGTCCCGGAAAGTGTAAGGCATCTAGACCTAAGCAATAGTGGTATAGAGAGTATTCCAGATTGCGTCACAGGTCTTCCCCAACTAGAAAGTCTTTTTGTCTACAAGTGCAGACAACTGGTGTCACTACAAGGTCTTCCCCCTTCGCTCAAGTACATTGATGCAAGCAATTGTGGATCACTCGAGAGAGTATGTTTCTCTTTCAATGATCTAATCAGGCACCTCATGTTTCGCAATTGTTTTAATCTGGATGAAGGAGCCAGAAGAGTGATCTTACAACAAAGAGGTTACAACAATGTATGGTTACCAGGTAGACAGGTTCCTGCAGAGTTCACTCACAAAGCTAAAGGAAACTCCATAATAATCCCTGTGGTTCTGGATCGTGAGGGAAATTTCTCAGCGTTCTCAGGATTTAAAGCTTGCCTCGTGCTTCCACCGACCAAGAAGTATGTGTTACTTGTTATAACTTGCCGTATAAGAAGCAAAGCAGGTGTCATCATTACGGAACTCAAGTGGAATTCAGTGAATTATTTTCAGTATCAAACGACACATCTGTTTATATGTGGTGGCAAGTTGGTTCGAGAAACACCTAAAGTGGATGTGACTGCGAGGGAGATCATGTTTGAATTCAGCTGCAGGGATAACCACAAGATTCTTGAGTGCGGTGTACGGATCTTGAGTGAGGAAGAAGAGAGTAGTAGTGGTAACAAAGTGGGCTACTTTGAAACTGGAGGCAGCAGTACTGACCACTACACAGATGGAGAGGAAGGCTATGAACCTAAAGCTGTTCAGGTCTCTCAATATGAAAACATTAATAATACATGTTGTTGGAGTTGGTTTAAAAAGCTTTGGTCTGGAGAAGAAGATGATGACAAAGAAGAAGCAGAAAAGACCTCCATTATGATTCTAAGATGATGATGGTGTTTGTGTATATATGTGTTTGCTTTTGCTATCTTTTTTCTGTGATTTTTCCATTAAAATTTCAATGTAAGAATGTTGTTTTCCATCTGGTAATGTAGTTCCTGAAGTTTGATCAAACGCAACACTAGAAAAGCTCAAAACTCAAGACATTGCCTGTGTTTCAAGATTTCATAAACTCAAAAGTGTTGTAGATGAAAGAGTGCAGCAACTGTGAAACATCCCTTTTCTTTTTCACACTAAGTTGTCCCAGAAAGGCAGAAGAAGAATCAGATTATCTTAAGATGAAAACATCAAAAGCAGTAAACATATCAGATTCTATTGTTATTCCTGCATTTGTGTGTGACTGTGAATCCTTGAAGAGATTCTATTGTTATTCCTGAATTTGTGTGTAACTAAAGGAATCAATGAGAGTAATTTTGAACAGCTTTAATCAGCTTTGTCATAACTCTTTCTCTGTCAGGACATCTGTTTATATTCAGAACCCTTTCAACATCTCTTTCACTGTGAAAGTGAGAGTAGTTAGCAGCAGCAACCACCACATCAATGGAGATAGAAAAGACTCTGAAACTTAAAAAAGTTCTCTTCCATAAAACTTTTAAAAAAGAAGCCACAGGCCTATAAAACGCTAATTCATAGTTCAAAACACACAACAAGAAACATTAGTAGGAATAACATAAAACATCTAAATCATTCGAAAAGCAGAATTTCTTTTCTTCGTTGGATAAGTAAACTATCAAACTCCAGCTTTTACAAACTTTGCAAAGAGAGTTTCTTTCTTGATGTTCAAATGTAGCTCCTCAACACTCAACGCCTTCCATTCATCGATGAACTCTTTAATTGTTTCAGCTCCAAGATTCTTCAACTTTTGAAACATCAAATTCTTCTGATACTGACTTAAACCTTGAAACGATGTCACCGCCTCAAGTACATCCTTAAGAACACACAAATCATTATCAATCTCCAGATTATTGTAACTCACCAGCTCATCCTCCTATAAAAAACAAAGACACTAACATCGTTACGTAAAAAAGTATAAAAACATTTACGTAAAGAAGAGAAGAGAACACACTCACAGTTTTTGTCTTGTCAGTACTCTCCTCAAAAGCTTGTTCTGTTTCTTTATATGATATTACGATAGTTTGCATCTTGAAAGCTTCTTCTACATGCCGAGGTTTTTTTCTGCGTCGGAATTCAAAGCCACCCGAGTAGGAGTTGTCACTGCTGGAATCATTTCCCTCATTAACCATTTTGATAAGTTTACACCAAAAGAATCAAACTTGGCAACGTTTTAGAAAAGAAAACTAAATTGCCAATATTGAGAGAGAAGAGTGACATGAGTCTCTCTATTTAAACAAATCCCAGAGATAGGAAGAGCAAACGTTATATTGGAAAAATGGAGAAATTGTCTCGTGAGTCCCTTTTTGTCCAAGCATCGTCTCATATCTCCCCTAATAAAACACAATTTTATTTTTATTTAAAATTAAATCGAAAACTATGGATATTACTGATATACCCCAACCGAAACCTCAATATTACTGCTAAAACCTGGATCTATTCGAACCAGACCCGATCCATTCTCAACCCACCCATATTCTTTACGTTTTCTTTTGTTTTTGAAATCGAAAACTCATCCCCAATTCAAAGAGAAAACCCTAACCATTGAGATTCTCTTGCTCCGACTTCTCCGACTTCCTCTCCTCTTCAAATCTTCCCAGAAACTGTAATTGAGAGATTGCGAAATCATCTTCCAACTTTATTGATTCCTTTTCTCGTTTCTTGTATCCCGTTTTGAAACCTCTCCGATAATGCCTCCAAAGAAAGGGTTAAAGAGGAAGAGATTAGCAAAGGCAACGACGGTGGAGGAGCCAGGCTCGACGGAGGAGCCATCCCCGACGGTGGAGCCATCCACCACAACGACGGTGGAGCCAGGCTCGACGGAGGAGCCATCCCCGACGGCAATTGAGGGAGAACAACAAGTCCTGGAGACCTTAAGTCCGGTTTTAGAAGAGTCTGACAAGAATGAGGAAGAAAATTCTAAGAAGAATGAGGAAGAAGAGAGTGGCGAAGAAGAAGAAGACGACAAAGAAGAAGAGAAAGAAGAAGGGAATGAGGAAGAGAATGAGGAAGGAGAGGAGTCCTCCTCCGATGATGGTAGTAGATCTTTGGACAGAGAGTCCTCCTCCGATGAGAGTAAGGAGGATGAGATTGCGCCGGAAAATGCGACCGAAAATGCTATGGTAAGTATTTGAATGGTGTGAAACTGGTAGAACAGGGTAAAACTATGTGTATATTTGGGTACTACTGGTAGAACAGGATAAAACTATTATGTATTGGTATAACTGGTAGAACTGGGAATACTATGTGTTTGAATTCTGGGTATAACTGGTAATACTAGGGCATTACTATATGTTTGATTTCTGGGTAATACTGGTATTACTTGGATATAACTATGTGTTTGAATTCTTGGTGAAACTGGTATTACTGGGGTACAACTATGTGTATATTTTCAGGGTAATACTGGTAATACTATTCGCAGATTAATGATATATGGATGAATGTCTGTTCTGTTGCAGGAGATCGACGAGGAAACAGAAGCAATACCACCGCTGAGTATGTATTTCCCGCCTTCAGAATATGTGAAGAAAATCAAGCTATCAACTCGGTGCTATATTCACGAAGTGTTGACTACATTTGATGAGTTGAAGCCTCCGATGAGCAAGTCTGAGAGGGCATTTTTTGAGGATCATCCGAGTTTCCAACACGTCTTCCACATGCCAAGAGACCCAAACCACCGACTTATGGGGATGTGGATGCTCCTTCTTCGCACGGCGCGTATTGATAGGAAGAAAGAAGTGTGGTTCATCGTCAATGGCGTTCCAATCCGATATGGTATATCGGAACATGCATTGATATCTGAGTACGATTTGTAATACTGGTATAACTGAGTAATACTGGTATTACTGTGATATAACTTTGTTCAATGGCAGGATCAAGAAGAGAAGAATCAAGAGAATGATGGTGACCCGAAAGAGACAACCCAAGAGAAGGATGGTGACCCAAAAGATACAACCCAAGAGAAGGATGGTGACCCACAAGTCACCAAGATGACGACTCGGAGCAAGAGACAGCTTGGTTGACTGATTTGTCTCTTTGATGTTTGGATTTGAACTTGGATTTGTTATGTTAATTGTTTTGGATTTGTTATGTTAGGATTTGAATTTGGATTTATTATGTTAGGATTTGAATTTGGATTTGTCTTGTTAGGATTTGAATTTGGATTTGTTAAGTTAGTTTTATAAATTTAATTAAGGAATACGGGTAAAACTGGTATTACTAAATAAGGAATACGGGTAAAACTAGTAATACTGATAATGGTAATACTGGTAATACTAGTAAAACTGGTATTACTAATTAAGGAATACGGGTAAAACTAGTAATACTGCTAATGGTAATAAGCTTACAAAGCATAAGAAAGTCTCACAATTCATAGAAAAGTCTTACAAAGCATAGACAAGTTTTACAAAGCAAAAAATAAGCTTACACATTAGTGAGCGACTAACTCCGAACGCATTTCTCCGCTAGATGAGCGACTAACTCCTTCAGTTTTTGGGTCTCCTTACCATTACCTTTCAACTCCGAACACATTTCTTCTTGATAGTACTCCAAGCTTTGAATCTTTTTGTGATGGGTATCAACCTCCTCCCTTAAGTTAGTCACCTCTTCTTCCATAGCTTTATCCCAAAGTTTCCGAATGTGTAAACCATCATTCTACAATACAAGAATTCTATATCGAGATCAATTATTCAACATACATCTGGGTAATACTAGTGTAACTAGTAATACTACATACATCTGGGTAATACTAGTGTAACTAGTAATACTACATACATCTGGGTTCTCAGAGATCTACCAGTTCTACCAGTTTTACTTTCGCGTCAATAATGATACTATCTATTTACCTTATACACGTTGCATTGATAGTATCTCTTCCCTTTGTCACCATCGTTCTCAGAGATCTTGTCGAGGATGCGTCCACCACAAGGACATCTCTTCGGAATTCCTTCCATCATTCCGACTTCTTCTAATTGATCATAAATCCTCTTAGCGTTCTTCATCTCATCATACCATGGGTCTCTCTCACATAATCGATCCATAATTGAAAAAGAGAGAAAGATTGAAGAGAAGGAACAAAGTTGGATCTCGTTTTCTTGAGCCTGGAGAGAGAGAGAGAGTGAATTTCGAGATAGAGAGAGAGAGGAGAAGTCTCGATTGTGAATTAGAAGTGGAGAAAAAAAAAAATTTTAGTTATTTGTTTTTGTTGATTTTGGGTTTAATTGATTTTGGGTTTAATTGATTTTGGGGAATATTGATTTTGGGGGGAAAAATTGGAGGGAAAAAATATTTGGGGGGGAGAAATTGGAATTATATGCCCACGTGTGCGCAGTCAAACCCACGTGTGCGCAGTCAAATCCACGTGTGCGCAGTCTTTGTGACATGTGCGCCGTTTTTTTTAACGTAGTTGTACCCTAGTTTTCAGTTGTACAAATTGTCCACATAGTTTTACTTTTGGTGTTTTCAAATTTAACCAGTATTACACATCCTTAAAAATGATTTATCTAGTTGTACACTTGAGGAAACTCTATTATTATTGAATTCTAAAGGTTTAATGTAATCAAATGTTAAAAATATATAAAATTGTAAAATATCAATCCTAAATTGGAGTTTATATCAAAAGTGAGCTTAAAAGTATAAGGAATATGTTGGATGTAGTCTCATAAAACAATCTTACATGAATTTTTTTTTTCCCTATCTTACTTCGTTTTAAATCATTTGTAAGAGTTCATTATCATTTAATAGTCTATGTAATAGTTGGTGTTGAAAAAATTAGAAATATCAAATTTCATAATTTTCTTCAGTAGTTATACTAGTTATACCAGTATTACATAATTTCTTCAATAGTTATACTAGTTATACCAGTGTTACCTAATTTTTTCATTAGTAATACCTGTTATACTAGTATTACCCTTACGCCAGTGAATTAAAACATAGTATTACAGGAGGCAAATCTAGTGTTACATAGTTGTACAACGCAAATATGGTTTACAAATCATAAAGTTCAGATAAAATCAAATACTATGGTTGCCAAATAACAACCATTGCAGCGATTGCCTCGGCCTTCTTTTGTTTTGAGTCCTTTGACGTTTTGGACGCCTTTCCCCGGTGGATGGAAGCCTCAACACTTTTGTTCTACCCTTCTTCTTTTTCCGAGGCAGAGGTAATACCTTCAACGCTTTGATCTCATCTGGGATATCCCACTGTGACTTATCCGGGACTAAATAAATAGTCCTATAATACGCCAATGCCCACATCTCCGCCCAATAATACTTTGAAACCAATTCATGTATTTCCATACTTCGAGTTCTTGTTGTATCGCTCTCGAAGGCAATGAAACCGGCTAGTGCATGCACACAAGGATACTTTTGGATATCGAACACCTTGCAACTGCAAGTTTTCAAGAGCAAGTCTTCCCATTCTTTTTTAAACTGACCAGCTTCTACAACAGGCGGTGGCTCAACGTATTCATCACCCCTATCATCATGTATATCCATAGATTCATCCTGTGATCCAATCTCAGCATCTTGAGTATCACCAACCTCCACTATTGCCTCTTTTGGTTCTGTTCCTTGTTCCTCACATTCGCACAAAACGATGGCAGCATTATCTCTCATTTCATCCTCATAGTTCTTACCAGCAGAACTTTTATTGATGACCTCCACTCTCGACAGTTGCTCGGGCAATTCTGGTGGAGTGATGACCTCCACATACAAAACATATCTACGGTTATTTTCACCTGAAGATATATAGACACTGACATCCTCATCATCACAAATGTAAATCTCTTCAGTTGATCCCAACAACACTGCATTATACCTCAGTTGCAATTTAACCTTACTTTCATCTAACCCAAGCTTCGTGCATATCCTACCTACTAACATGGAGAGAGTTATATTCTCCCCTGATGTCTTCATCATCAAGGTATACATGCGACCTTTGCATTTAAAATATATGTTCACGTTCTCACTCATTGTATCCTGCAAAAACAATACAAAAACTCTGTCAGTTATACTAGTTTTACTAGTTGTACTACAATTCTGGGTAATACTAGTATAACTAGTCATACTATATACATCTGGGTAATAGTAGTGTAACTAGTAATACTACATATATATTTTTCAATAGATTCAGGTACATTTCTACCCAGTTATACCAGTTGTACTTTCGCGACAACAACTCAAATCGAATGGTTTCGGGTTCAAAACTACAATTCACTATGATTCAGTTGCTATAATCCATTTCTTACCCATTTACAGACCTATTCCACCCAGAAACTATGCATAAACTTCCAATGTGCATACCTAAACACAATAACCCAAATCTAATTGAATTGAATCTCCTTGTCTAAATCCTAAACTTCTATTTCATGCTCTATGCAGCTAAAGGAACTAACCTGTCTCACCGCAGCTCGCCGGAAGCTCGCCAGAACGGAAGAAACGGCAACAATGCAGCTCGCCGGAGGTGGAGCTCGAGATAGAGAAGAGAGTCGGAGAGGAAGCTCCCGTCGTTTTTTTTTTTTTTCTTTTTCTGGGTTCGATTTTTTTTTTTTTTTGTTTAATTAAATTTCAAATAAATCAATAATAATACTAATAAATAAACAGAGGGTAAAATCGTCAGATCACATTTCATTAATTGAGAAGGGGATATGTAGACAAAAAAGGGATATAAGAGGTTTATGGTTTACAAAAGGGGAGTTGTGAGACATTCTCTCTGGAAAAATGCGCTCTACTTTTAATTGTTTTTGTGGGCTTCGAGACCAATAAATAATGTCTACAATATTTCAAATATTTTTAAAATCTAACGAAAAGGTGAAAATTTAGATTGGGTTTATAATAAATTGGATTGGGTCATATTAGCCCATTAACATTATTTTTATCTCGGCCCAATTTGGGATACATAAACCCTTTTAAACATGTTATAAAAGTGGCGGCTTTAGACGAAATTAGGGTTTCGCGTTAAGGAGAAGAAGAGAAAGCTAAACACACACAAACGCAGTCACCTTCTCTGTCGCCTCCTTCTTCAATCTCATTGCAATCATGGTAACATCTCTAAACCCTAAATCACTCCTTACGTTGTTAATCCAAAACTGATTTCAAAATGCTGAGTATAATCAAACTGTATTAAAAACTGATCTTGTTTCTCGTATTTGCAGATCATATCAGAGAAGAATCGCCGTGAGATCTCCAAGTACCTCTTCAAAGGTACCATTTTGATTTGAGCTTATGAATCTAGTTGTCTTGTACGTTAATGGGTTTAAGCATAGTGATTGATTTGGAATGTTTCAAGAGAAGTGTACTTAGAAATGGTTGTGATTTGGTTATTTTGTGTGCAGAGGGTGTTTTGTTTGCTAAAAAGGACTTCAATTTACCACAACATCCTTTGATTGAGAGTGTTCCGAATCTGCAAGTTATCAAGTTGATGCAGAGTTTCAAATCTAAGGAATATGTGAGAGAGACTTTTGCTTGGATGCATTACTACTGGTTCCTCACAAATGAAGGCATTGACTTTCTCAGGACTTACCTTAATCTCCCTTCTGAGATTGTTCCTGCTACTTTGAAGAAGCAACAGAAGCCTCTTGGTCGACCTTTCGGAGGTGGTGACCGTCCCCGGTAATCAACTTGAATCTTCAATTGTCAATCTTGTTATTGTATCATGGTTACTTGTGAAGTGTTAATATGTGACGGTTTTGATTTGTTTTATACAGTGGTCCACCTCGTGGTGATGGAGAGAGGAAGTTTGGTGACAGAGATGCATACCGTGGAGGTCCGAGATCAGGTGGAGAGTTTGGTGACAAGAGTGGAGCTCCTGCTGATTACAACCCTGCCTTCAGGGTACAAAATCTCTCCTTTCTTGTCATTCTCTGTGAATTGTTGGTACTTTGATACTTATTCCTTGCTTTAAATCATATGGTGAACCCTTTTAGTTGTTATGCATTAGTATCATACTAAATTTTGAGGAAACTTCTGAAGCCACTATTTCTCAACAACATTTTGTGTTCTTAGGTTCCCTAAATTTTCAAGCCTTTGACACTAAGTTTTACTTCAAATCATTTTATGAACTGTTTGACTCTTTAGTACTTTCTGTAATTGCATTGCTAAAATCTGTTGTGCACTTGGCCTCCCTAAATGTTCTATTCTCTGCCACTAAGTCTTTCTTTCATGAGTATGGTTTCATGTCCTGCAATTATGTTGGTGTGTAATTAAATGTTTTGGGGTTGTACAGGGAGGACCTGGTGGAGCTAGGCAAGGGTTTGGTCGTGGAGCCGGTGGTTTTGGTGGTGGTGCTGGTCCAGCTACTGGATCCGATCTTCCTTAAAAGGGACTTTCTTGTTTCTTTTTGGTTTTATTTAAGGTTACATAGTACCTTTGATTTGAGAACGAATGTGTCTTTTGGAACTTTGTTTCTTTCTCTAAACCATTTCACAATATGATTGTTTTTTACGGTAGAATTTTATGAAGAAATGTTGGATCGTTACATGAATCTTTTTACACTCTGCCCTCCTTTTTAAATTCTCCTATTTATGTAGTTTAAAATGTTATGATTTGTTTTATTAACCTATTTATGATGTATGAAATGAAATCATGAAAAAGATTGGTATCAACCTATAGTTTTGATGAAATTTAGACGTCACTCTGTATCTGCCCTCCTTTTTTCAAGTCTTCTATATAGCGTAAACTTTAATTTGAGATTACGTATAAATCAATATGAATAGTTTAAGTAAGCTGTCCTTAAGCAAAAAGAACATGCCTACAATAAGCAGAAAATCCAAAAAAATTAATGTTGGTGACATTGTTTTTTTACTTGTATATATAGCCTCTTTGAGAATTATAAATAAGAGAATTCATGAATGTTTAGAGCAAGCAACGTGAGATAGGAGCGACAGTTTAAAGGTGTATAGAAAAAAAAAAAAAAAAAAAAAGAGAAGAGACCCAAGCAAGTGACCAGGTCTAAGCATATATATATGGTTCTTTATCACGTAACATATGCATCTAAGAACATACAGACCACTAGTGTAATCACCAAAAGCCTCCCTTCCAATAAAGTATCTCAGATACAAGAGTACAAAAAATTACCTTTAACTTAGCAAACCAATCTCAACTTGTACTCTTGAGCAAATCAATGCTCTTCTAAACTACTTTGTTTCATCCTTTTGACTCAGTGTAGGTTTCTTGATTTGGACCAAACTTGGAACATAAGAGCACACAGGTGGCCCACAGTATTGGCCTTCAGATACTTCGAGATCCAATTTTCTTAATTTAGCCTCACCGATGGTACTAAGAAATGCCTTGGGAAATTCGCTATCAAGACTCATGAAAATTTTCTTCTCCTCGTCAATGAAGAAAACAATTGGATATATATTAGCTTTCGTATCCATTCTCAAGAACTTGCTCCACGACACCATTTCATCCTCAATCTTAGTTGTAATCCATATATCAATCTCATATTCACATTTGCAGTTTGAGTAGTAATGCTGAAATAAAGCTGCAAGCTTCTCTTCTTTAACACAAGATAAAGTCACATATGGATATCCACGATCCGTAGCGCCAAACGGCAAAGGTAGAAGCGGCCCGAAACTCTCTCTTGTAAAATCAAAACAGATTATGTGATCGAAGACACCTCTTGAGCTCATTTTCGCAGGCCAGTAAGTGTTTCCCTTAAGAGAAACGCCATAGCTAGAGCAAGATATCCACCAATGTGGAGTGACATCAAGAGTTTTCCATAAACTAGAGTCAAAATCGTAGATTTCATACTCGCACCTAGATGAAGAATCTAAAAACCTCAAGAATTTAACGCTACGACAAGATTCTTTATCTGCGTATCCAAGAGCATACCTGAAACTGTCCCATCCGATTGAAAGGTGAGAAAATCTGATTTGGATCCACCTTGCTTGACCCAAATACGGATTCCAAACCACAACCCTAGTAGGGTCTTCAAAGATGCATAACAACAAACCCTCATAGTGGAAGACTCGATATATACTAACTTGATTATCAAGCAAACTAAGCTGACCTTTAAGCTCTACAGATGGATCAACGTCGTCCACAGTGACGCTCATTAAATAAAGATTATGAGGCATCATCGAGATCATCATAGTCTTTTCCTTTCTTGTTGCTGCTTTATCAATGTGCATCTTCGTAAAGCTCTCACTATTGGATAAATTGTTAAAACTTTTGCAAGTTAATCTCAGTGCTTTCATAGATCTCAAAGGAACCCTAGAAATAATCTCTTCTATCAACTCTCTTGGAAGACTGGAGATCATCGACGTCATTGTTTCAAATCGCAAAAAATGTCTTTTTTTTTCTTTCTCACTTTTAAAATCCCTATTTTCCTTTTCCTCTGATTTCTTGCCGTTAAGGAAAAGTATATATAACAATTGAAGAAGATACAAAACCCTAAACGAAGATGGGCCAATCGTGGGCCTCAGAGTCTACTCGGGTTTCAGAAACCACATATTGGTTTAATGAGATGTGATGAAATGTGACAGAATAGTACTTGCAAGCAGACAAGTTGTTCGATGAGCTGCTCTGGTTAGGTTTGGCTCCTCATGTACATTTTATACCTCTTTATTTTTCAATTCACTCATCGGTTTCTTTAAAACTTAATCAAATTGTGTGTTTGGTTTCGATGGGCATCACAGAGAACATGACTTAAACTCAAGCTTGACTCAAGCCTATCATGAGAGCATAAGTATAGCCAAAGACTACAAAATTACTACCATCCAGTTACAAGAATTCTATTATATATTCGTAAAATTTTATAATAACTAGGCCAATAACATGTGGGCTAAAAAAAAAAATTATCCTTTAATCGCTAACTTGTTTTTATTTATTTATTTAAAATATAAATTTTGTGTTTTTTTTTTTGTATTTTAGAGTAAAAAAGAGTTGGAACAAGAGAGGGATCAGATGGTATAAAAATTGGAGCGCCCAATTAGTCGTAACAGGCTTTGAGCGGAACGCTCATCACGCATTTAAAGCGAGTTTAAACCCATTCCTCATTTCCCCTTTAACTTGCCTGAAGGATCATACTTCTAATCGAAGCCACCTTTTCTCTTTATATAGTAAGCCCACGAGCCTCTCACTATTCTACACAACCGATGTGGGACAAAAACTACAACTAATAATCTCACCAACCTGTTTGTTTGCTTTATTTGAAAGTCTCTGCCTCGCTCAGAAGTTAAGTACCACTCCCATCAAATGTCATGAAGATCCAAAAAGATTTCTCTGTTTTTTATTTTGGTTTAATAATACGTAAACTCAGTTTTTAGTTTTTACGAAGATAATCACAAGTAGTATAAGGAAAAAGAAGAAAGAAGCTCATTTAATGTTGAAGAGAAGCTAAGACTGAAGAAACAATGTGAAGTGAACCCGTGACTATAACCATTCCTGAGTCGCTACTTATTGTGTCATCGCTGAGTATCTTGTAGGCAAGCTTTAAGGAATCCAACACAGTTTTGTTTTCTGAAGCTTCCATAGACCCTGACCCCAATTCATCAGCAGCTTTTATCCATGATTCTTTCAACACTGAAGATGACGTTGATCTAATCTTAGCTCCACCAATGTCAGCTTCTGTTAGAATCACTGCTTCTGGTTTTAGACCTGTGAGAAGTTCTTTTGCAAAGGACACATGATCTTTGTCACTAGCCATGGCAACCACAAAGACCAATCGTTTCTCTGGAAAATCCTTCTTTATCATCTCCTTTAGTGCTCGCGCTGATTCTTTGGTGTGAGCTGAAAAACAGACCAAAGATTGATACCGTAAACCAAAGGTCTCAAGCAAAGTGGTTTGTATCTAATGTTACGATACTCATAGAGAAGAAAAAAAAGTTTAAATTGACTCAGATTCGAAGTAGAGACATTAAAGCTATTACCAACCTCCATCAAGAAGCACTGTTGCTCCAGGTAATTGTAAAGTCTCTGCTTCTTTTGGTGTCAGAAACTGACTTCTCCCAAGTAAACAAGTATTCTCTAAACCAATCCTAATTGCTTCATCTGTCACTCTCCCACATCCTGATTATTCCATAATAAAAGTAACAAAATTTGTAAGCATGTTCAACTCTTTTGTTGCTTTATATAGAGATTCAAAGTGCATCATACCTTGATCGCGAAGACAAAGAGACACGCATGTGGCAGTAACAGCATTTTGGAGCTGGTGATGTCCAAGCATACGTAGGTTTACATCACTAAGCTCAACAATCTGCATTTATATGTACAATTTGTTGATATATTAAGAACCACACATGAAATTCTTGCTTTAAATAATCGAATAAAAGGTCTTTGAAACTTACTGGTTTATCATCTTTCTCATTTTGTATCACGATGTCACAGGACTGGCAAAGCCCGATCCCATTTTTGTTGATGATGCCTTTGATTGACGAACTAGATCCAATATTAGATGCCAAAATAACCGATGACAACATCGATGCTGCTTTAGAACGAAGAATGCCCTCAATATGAGGAAGAAACGGCCCACCTAAAACCACCTACAAGTTTTATAACCACACATAAAAGCCTATCTATCAATGTGCTGAATCCAATGGTAATAAGACAAGCAAATACATAAAAACCACCTAACTGGGCGACCGTGTTTAATAATTCCAGATTTGGCCTCTGCTATACTTTCCAAGGAACCCCCAAGAGCAGCCATGTGTTCCTCACCTATCGTTGTTATGACCGATGCAGCAAGATTGGAACTTTCAATAACATTTGTAGCATCTCGAGCTCCTCCTAGCCCAGCCTGATGACACCCAAACAAATATTAAAAAGTACTATACATAAGCTAATTAAACTAGACGACAAGCTTCTAAACAATAGCATAAGAAAGTCTCTTTAGATTGTCTAACGAAAAAAGATGAGCCAACCTCTATAACCGCAATGTCGACATTTTCTTTGTCAAATAAAGAAAAAGCTATCCCAGTGAGAATCTGCCAAAAAGAAAAGCCTATATAAGAAACAAAAGGAAACTGTGTGGAAGACAGAGTCTAGTAAAAGCTAAGATCGGTAACCTCAAAATGACTCAAAGAACCATTTTCCTCTTGAATAGACTGTTCAAGAATCGGTTTGATTGAATAGAAAAGATCATTAAGAGTGGATGCAGAGACAGGCTCTCCATTACAAGAGATACGTTCTTTGATACTCAGAATATGTGGGCTGCAATAAAGAACAAAAGCTCATGTAAGTAATCATGAAAGATTCAAACTTCATAAAATCTTAATCCAAAGTCAGCATGATTTACCTAGAATAACAACCAACAGAATATCCTCCAGCTCGTAAGATATTAGATAGAAAAGCAGAAGTTGACCCTTTTCCCTTAGTTCCAGCCACATGAACAACCTATAATCACTGCCCTACTTGTTAATCATGAACCAGCGAACAAAATATGCATAATACAAAAACCAATCCAAATCTAAAGGTGAGACCTTTAACTTAGCAATCAGTAAGAGAAATAGTGAATTAGCAAAAAGCACGAACCTTGTATTTGGAATGAGGATTATGGAGGCGAAGCATGAGACGTTTCATTCGACCGAGATCAAACCCATCACCGGAATCAGTTCCAGCTCCTTTTGGTACACCTGATTTCTCATAGTTTTTGAGAGATTCTAAAAAACCCACAAAATCTCTGAGCTCGGGATCTTCAGTAGAAGAAATGGTTGAAAGATTTCGATGTGAGGTCAGATTTGCTGAAGATATAATTCTGGTTCTCGGAGAAATTTTGCAATTGGAAATGGCACTCAAGTGGCTCCACAGTGTCCTCATCTTCTTCACTGCCTCGGTAATCAAATTCTCTCTTTTTTTCTCTGCAATTTTGTTCTTACAGGCGGAAAACGTAAAGAACTTTTCGCTTCTTTATTTTTTTTGTTTATGGGCTTTGTTTATAATTTGGGCTTAGACTTTGGGCTCAACGTAAATGTAACTGGTAAAGAGTATTTTTTTTTTAACGGTAAGTGATTGTTAAAAGTGGTTTAAAGAGATTAATTAGTAAAAGACTTAAAACGGTAACGATTTTGTATTTGATTTGCTCTTGTTCCGATTTAGTTACCATTTTACATGGTTATAAACAAATTCTGATTTGGGCAGCTTCTTTGGCTCTTTATCAAATTTAACATTAGTTTTGTGAGTAGGTCGAGAGCCTGAAAATTTAACCTTAGGTTTGTGAGCAGGATCACGAAAAAAAAAAAAAAAAACTCAATTTAATATCTCTATTTACCAACCCCTCAAGATTGTTAATGTTTTTTTTTTTTTTTTTTAAATACAAATAATCATATAATGGGGTTAGTAAAATAATATCATCAAATATAGGGAAAAGATGATTAAGAATAATAACATGTAATCCTTGTTTCTTCTATTTGAAGAAGAGGTTTCGAATTTTGATGATAATTTTGACGACCAATAAGAAGAACTCGGCCATGTTGCTTAATAGCTTCAGGTAGCTTGCCATTACATGGTTTACGAGTGGCGCCAAAAATAGTCCATAAATTCGTATTGTTGCTTGGATTATAGCATAAGGTTTCTCCAAAAACACTGAAACATTTGAGAGAACAAAGAATATTTTAACAAAACATTGCGCTTAAGAATATAATTTTGAATGAAATGTGACAAGTAATAATAAATCAATATTGAAAACTTACACTCAGCTCCTTTTGGAAATTCGTCGAACAAGAAGGTGATGTTCTTTAACAGGCTCTGAACAAAATATCATCAATATAATAAATGTAAAAGTGTATCAAAATACCTCTCATCTATATTATTCCTTGTAAATTGAGAATAACTATTTTACCAATGTGATTCCTCCCGGTTTAATTGGCGATTCAATCAAAATCCTCGCGTTTCTGAATTTTTTTGTCAAATCATTTACAAGATTATTTGTTAATTAGTATAGATTTGAAATAAATAAAATTGAGATATTTTTTCACTAAACATATCATTTATGTATGCAGTATACCTTATAACTAGTCTTCCTCCTTCATCTGTAAATTCATAGAAGCTACATCCTCTTGTAAAGTGAAATTTTCGTCCTTTCCATTCTTCATAACAAAAAACAGAAAATGAAAGGAAGACCAATTCGACTATCAAATCTAATTACATATAATTAGGCAATAAGCATTATATATGTGTACTAATACGTACCAAGATGCCAATTAACAGCAGCACTATGTCCATCTCCTTCACACACATTTTCAACACAAAACTTAACGTTTTGTCCCATACTCTTCACAAGTTCTTCAAAGAACTTCATAGCTTCCTGCACAAATATTTTAATTCATTCACAAAAACAAATCTTGAAATGTATAATATACACATAGTATAGATTTATATATTTTCAAAGAGTTCTTATAGAAAATTTCTTACTTTTCTTCCTCGAAAAGGCTTTGAAAAGGAGAAATCATCGATAAAACAATCGCTGGAGATACAACTACTTAATTGATCTTGATTCTTCTCGTTTATAGAGGAATAAAATTTCATAACAGTATCATACCCAGAGATTTGATTTGGCCTAGAATTAGGTCGATCTAAACATGAAACCACGATATTTCTCCTTGAAGCGTACTTATTTATCACCTTTCTTGGATCATTCTTGATTGCATTGAACTGACGGGAATGTTGTAGAGAAGGTAGATCCGGTTTGAGCCGTTGAGTTTTGAATTTGGTGATGAGATTTCTCGTAACTATTGGACTCATAACATGAACCATGGAGGCCATTGTTGTAATATGAAGACAAATAAACAATTTTGTGATTTTTGGTGGAGAATTTTAATTATGGTAAAAGAACGTGAAGATTGGAGAAGTTTGCCTACTATGCTTCATATATGATTTGTTAAAGTTGTTTCTTTGTAAAGTTCTTTACTTCTTGTTACATTGTAACCTTTTAAATGTTCTTAATTAGTTACTTTATGTAGCACTAAATCTTAGCATATTCCTTACTATAATAATAAGATTAACGTATCAAGAAATCTAAGCATCTCCTCCAAAACTTCTTAAGATTAATCTTGTCTTTCATGCAGCTGGATTCAAACACATTATTGCTCTCAGTTAGTGTCTTTTACATAAAATTTTATGTAAATAGTTTGGCTCAAAACATTCAAGATCATCAACAGTTTGGTTATCTGACGAGGACTAATTAATTAAGATTTGTTCTATATCGCGCATGTTCATGCGTTTTGTTTTGTCCGTTTTCCTAAGAAATTATCTTTGTTATGAACTATGATGAGGGAAAATAAAGATGATTTGAATCAAAGAATCGATCAAAGCAAGTTTAAGATCAGTCTCAGGCCAAGATCACAACTTCAAAAGGTCAAATTTAAACTATATAAAGTAATTAAACTCGACCATCTCTAACCAAATTAAAGAATGCAAGATTATAAAACCGCCTTCTACCCTTATCTGGTGGTGAAAGTGTACTATGTGCCTCAATGTCGAAGCTCCTGACGTTGCGTGTCATTGTCGGCAGCAAAATATTCAAGTCTCTTTATAATTGGACATGGTCATGCCCCAAACATTATTGAAGGGCAGGTTTCAATATTCTTTTTAATACAAAGACAATAACAGTATAACTATTAATCACGTAAATATCACAAATAACTTGACTAAAAACGTCGGTACATGCATTGTAATCAAAACAAAAACTAATACTTAACAATCAATAATGTTTTGGGTCTTCAATTAGTAAAATATTCATCAAATTTAACTTGAAACATCGTAATGTCAAAAGTCTTTTAGGTCTTTTTAGTGAAAATGTATAACATAACCCAATGATTATAAAGAATGTGGTTTCCACAAAAGTAGATAAAAATAGGCAAGAATGAAAAAAAAAAAAAAAAAAAAAAAACTACAAAATTTAATCCCTCTGATGAACTCAGAGGCTCCTTAAGAGTAGCATGGATGTGATAAATTGTCTCGTAGCTTGCAACAAGAAGATGTCAACAACAACACCCATGCCCCCTGTAATTTATCATTTTCATAAATTTCCCCAACATTTTTAATTTTTTTCTAAACCAACCCCTACAATAAATAAATCAATACTAGCTCCCCCACCACCTCTAAAATTCTGCTACTACCGACACATATTTTCCACTACAACCCGTACACGTGTCAATTTTAAAGTACTACCATCGTTATCATAGTAAAACAAAACATACTAATAGTAATTTATATTACTTGTCTCCCACTTAATTAATTCTTAAATCTCTTTAAGCAAAATTTGATTGAATTGTATATCTTTTTCGTTGGTTTTGAGTGTAAATACAGTAAATTACAACAACAACAAAAAAAAAATCAAACTCGAGTGTAAATTTATAGATTATTAGATCTAAATATGATAAATATAACGTATAACTTTTTTGCTAATTACTTAGACAGATAATTCGAAGATCGAGTAACAATTAACTGTTAATAAGAATCTAACTTTTATAATATCAAAACAAAATATTTTTGTCACGATTTAGATTAGATTTCTTGCTAACTAAAAGTATAAATTTCTTTTTGACTACGACATTTTAAAGTATATTTTAAAATATTTTAAATATAAAAACAAAGTAAAATGAGTCTCTTTCACGATAAGACCCTTTTGTTTTCTCTTTTAAAAAATCAGAACAGAGCCACTGCATGTTCTTCCTCTTCAATCTCACTTTCTTCTTAAACCCATAAATTTGTTTCGATCAAAAATATTTATTATCAATTATTTCCTCCAAAACTTTATTTAATTTCATTTTTTCTAATCTTTGGTTCTTGAGATGAAGTTGAATAAAGATCCATCAGAGAAGCTAGTGTGGGAACGGACTTTATCCGGATCCGGTTCACCGACCCGACCCGTATCCAAACTAATGGTGACGCTTCTCCTTCTCGTCTCCGCCACTTACGTCGTCTACACACTAAAACTCATCTCAAGCTCACGTGCCTGTCACGTGGAGCCATTCTCCGACGTTGTTCGTCGTCTCAACGACATTGTGAACTCATCTCAGCCGTTGATACTCTTCCACTCAAATCAAACAGCCGTAATCAAATCTTACACCTCTCCACCACCGTCACCACTTCCACCACCACCTCCGCCGCCGCAAACCGGTTACCAACACGTGGTTTTCGGAATCGCCGCGTCGGCGAGACTATGGAAACAGAGAAAAGAGTACATCAAGATTTGGTATAAACCAAACCAAATGCGTGGTTACGTCTGGTTAGAAAAACCGGTTAAGGAAGAAGAAGAAGACGAAATTACCCTCCCGCCGGTGAAAATCTCCGGCGATACATCGAAGTTTCCGTATAAAAACAAACAAGGACACAGATCGGCGATTAGAATTTCAAGAATCGTTACGGAGACACTTAAATTAGGACTCAAAGATGTGAGATGGTTTGTTATGGGAGACGATGATACAGTCTTCGTCGCCGAGAATTTAATCAGAGTTTTGAGAAAATACGATCATAATCAGATGTATTACATCGGAAGTTTATCGGAAAGTCATCTTCAAAACATTTACTTCTCTTATGGAATGGCTTACGGCGGCGGAGGATTTGCGATAAGTTATCCGTTAGCGGTGGCGCTGAGCAAAATGCAAGATCGGTGTATTAAAAGGTATCCGGCGTTGTACGGTTCCGATGATCGGATGCAAGCTTGCATGGCTGAACTCGGTGTTCCACTCACTAAAGAACTCGGTTTTCACCAGGTCAGTAATTATCACTTATTTTATTTTTTACTATATAATCTTTTTAGTAACAAATATTCTCATAGATTTATATGAATCTAGTTATATTTAAGTTGGTTAAGTAACTGTAAAACATGTTCAGATTATTATTACAACAAACACAATTTTGATCGATTAATGCGAATCTAGTAAATCTCTTCGTGTTTTGTTTCAGTTGGAGTAAGTAGTTTTAACTACAGCTAGATTTATTGATCATTGTATTTAATGCTTTTAGTAAATGTGTAGTTAATGAGCTTTAAATAGGTAATCGAGATTATAAATTAAAACGTTTTTTGGATTTTTTCATAAAAAATTACATGCTTTTGGTTAAAATCCATTGCCTTTAAAACTCAATAATGATACAATGCCACGTCACTGGACCACAATTTTGCCGTACGTTATATTGTTGCCGGAGTAAGGTACACGTCGTCACGGTGTCAGGCCGTTTCTTTAAAGAGTTGTCACGCATTTAACGGCGCGTGTGTCTCACGTGACACTTTCCTTGTTTGTTGGTGATTTGTTTCATTGATTACAGAACCAATCGTCGGTTACCTACCAATAACCGGTCGGTTTGGTAAGTAATCTCAAATAAGTTTTTGAACCGTTCCATATTAATTGGTACTGTCTTTTGTGTGTTTCAGTACGATGTGTATGGCAATCTCTTTGGATTACTAGCGGCTCACCCGGTGGCTCCATTGGTTACGCTTCATCACCTCGATGTGGTCGAACCGATCTTCCCTAACATGACACGTGTTGACGCCTTGAAGCATCTACAAGTCCCGGCAAAGCTAGACTCTGCTGGACTTATGCAACAGTCCATATGCTATGACAAACGCCGCAAATGGACTGTATCCGTCTCTTGGGGCTTCGCGGTTCAGATTTTCCGCGGAATCTTTTCGGCTCGAGAGATTGAAATGCCGTCGAGAACCTTCTTAAATTGGTAATTTATATCAAAACCTTAGTATATTACATAAGTCAACCCCAAAATCTAGATATATATGGTCATTTTGTTTTACATTGTATTTTTTCGATAGGTATCGACGTGCGGATTACACGGCATACGCTTTCAATACCCGACCGGTGAGTCGTCATCCGTGCCAGAAACCGTTTGTGTTCTATATGACATCAACCAGAGTTCATCCGGTGACAAATACGACAGTGAGCCGTTATGAAATCCACCGTGTGGCTCATCCCGAGTGTCGATGGAAGATGGCTAATCCCGGCGACATTAAGACGGTCATTGTTTACAAGAAACCGGACCCTCACCTCTGGGACAGGGTAAGTCAACATGTTATATAGTCATTTTATTTTTAGTACTTGAAATAATAACATATTGATATATGATTTCAAATTTTGGTCTGCAGTCTCCTAGAAGAAATTGTTGTAGGGTGAAATCAAAGAAGAACAATACTTTGGAGATTAGTGTTGCAGTTTGCAAAGAAGGTGAAGTGGTTGAAGTCGTGTAATAATAATATTCATGTTAAATTTTGTTCTGATTCAATTATACAGCAGATTAGTCAATTACCTATTTAAATGTGGAAATTTTTCAAAAAAATTAGTTAAATAAACAATTACCATAATGTGATTTGTTGTCAAGTTTAATGTTTAGTAATTAGTACTCTATCTCGGGCTCCCAAATTATTAAATCCATCAAAGGGTTGACGTCTAAGGCCATTTCATTGTATGAGGCCCATTTGTGGCTGTATGAGGCCCATTTGTAGCCCCGTCTACTCCTAGTTTTGATTATTGTAATTTCTGACCATCAAATATGATCTTGTTTCTATATATTATCCAGAGATTTCATATGGTTTAAAATCTAAACCTAATTAATGTACATTATGAAAAAGTAATATTCACAATTTCACATCAACTCTAGATTTACAAAATATGGTAAACTAACCATATCTAAAATATGTGTATATCTCTTAATAAAGAAAGACTCAACTCTAGATTTGCACAAAAATGTAAAAAAAGAGTTGAATTTAAATGAAAGTTGATAATGATTCTGAATATATGGATACGAAGCAATTGCTTCAACTCAAACTCCAAATCTGATCTCTCTGGTAGGGAAGTAATATTACGACGATGGAATCTCCGCCGTCACAGAATTTGGATTCTTCTCCTACGGGACTGTTTTTGTTTATGTTACCTCTGATCATGGCCATTGTAGTAATCGTTACCTACTTAGATAGAATTTGCATAGAGCCTATTCAGCAACCTCCTACGGAAATAGCTCTTGAGACTCACCAAAATTCTCATCCACCACCTCAGTCTCAAGAAGACATTGAGACCGGACATGTAATGCTGCCTCAGCCTCAACAAGACATAACAATCGGATATATGACGTGGATCAATGAAACGACAGTTTTAGAGTTTAAAGATATCGAAGAAGGATCCAATAGGATTTGTTGTCCGATATGTCTTGAAGAGTTTGAAGATGGCCATGAGATTATTAGTATAAATATGTGTAGACATGTTTTTCATCGTTTTTGTATTGATTATTGGCTCAATCAGAATCGAAGCTGCCCGAATTGTCGATGCTCCCTTAATGCAAGAAAGAGCCTAGAGGGAGAGTAGGGTTTATTTTATTTTTTATCTCCTTATATCGATTTATTTCATAATTGTTTTGGCAAACTATGTGTTGTGGACCGTGTGGTCACGTAATATTGCCAAAGATATAAAACGTAAAACGTTTAATATATGTGTGTATGGAGAAAGTATATTTTGTGATTTGTTTTAGTTTCAATTAATTTATAAAGTTGTGATATATATGATTAGGATTTTAGCGCAAAAAAAGAATATAAATACTTATCATAATAGCTAAATGGGACATGCTTAGGGATTCTCATTATAAATACCAAACAGGTTTTAAAACTCAAACTCGAGTTTGATACTGCCAGTGATAATGATCATAGGGACCGGATATATAGTTTACTACACCATAATAGGCCTTTTAATCGTTGCCACCGTTCTATCGTGCTGCTGTACTCATGATTCTCCGCCTCCTCCTCGACAAGTTATTGAAACCGGGCATATTCCAGCGATCAATGAAACCGCGGTCGAGACGATCATAAAGCTTGAAAATGTCGAAGAAGGAGATGGGGGTTGCTGTTCAATTTGTCTAGAAGAGTTCAAGATTGGCCACGAGCTTATGTGCATAAAGAAGTGTAGGCATGTTTTTCATCGCTTTTGTATTCATTCTTGGTTTGATACAAATCGGAACTGTCCAATTTGTCGTTGTTCTGTTGATTGATGCCAAATAGAGGAGAGACTTATAGTTGAGTTTTGTACCTAGTCATCGACTTTTGTTTGAAATTTTTTTTATAGATTAAAGAGATAATAACCAAAGAGTTTATTTGTTTTAAGTTTGAAGCGAGTCATGTCATCTATTATTCAATATACGTGTTTATCTTCTTCCTCTGGTTTTCAAACCTATTTTTTTGTAGTTTCTTAGTTTGCAAGCATTTTCTCTACTATGATTTGAAAATTTTAGAACCCTTAGAAATCAAAAACAAATAAACAAAAATAATCATAAAAATTGTTATTATGCTAACAATTAAAAATTACAATATGAAAAAGTACCAATATAGACAAAACGAATATTCAGAGAATATATAGGAAACTACCATAACTAAAATATGTGTTTATCTCGTAATAAAGACTCATCTCTAGATATATACAAATGTACAAGAAAAAAAAGGAAGATAAATTTAAAAGAAACTAATTGATAATGATTCTCATTATGGATACGAAGCAATAGCTTCAGCTAGAACTCCAAATTTGATCTCTCTGGTGGAAAAGTAATATTAGGATGATAGAATCTATGCCCTTGCTGGATTTGCTTTCAATATGGTTCTTTCCATGGGCCATTGTATTATCCTTCTTCATCTTTTATATATGTATCATCTTTTACAACAAATGTACTCATCCATCACTTCCTCCTCTGCCTCTGCCTCAGCCTTTACCTCAGCAAGACATTGAAACCGGACATCTAGCGCCGCTTCAGTCTCAACTAGAATATAAAACCGGTTATAGGGCACGGATCGAGGAAATGGAGTTTAAAGATATTGAAAAAGAAGGGTTTGATGAGATTTCTTGTTCAATTTGTCTTGAAGAGTTACAAGATGGCCATGAGATTATCCGTATCAAGAAGTGTAAACATGTTTTCCATCGTTCTTGTATTGATTCTTGGCTGAAACAGAATCGAATCTGCCCGAATTGTCGATGTTTTTAATTAGGGTTTACTTTTTATCCCATTAAATCGATTTATTTCATAACTGTTTTAGTTTCCGAATTTTTAATATTTAGTAAACTATTGAATCAATTATTTGGATTTATTTGGATGCTTTCAAATCTGACGCAGCATTATTCTCGGGCTTTACGTTGGTGTTTTTGGACTTTGATCCGTTTGGGTCATTAGCTTATTTTTTTGAAGGGATTAGGATAAGAAAATTTGGTGTTTATCTCTTCCCTTAGGTTATAAAACAGAGAAGTACTTCTCAGTCTCTTGACTCGTTACTCGTTAGCTTCGTGGAGTACATGACTCGATCTCAGTCTAAAATTCTTGTAGCTCGTCTCATACGCGAGATTTAGGGTTCTAGCAGGCAAGATTAAGCAGATCCTTAGGGTTCAGGATATCTTGTCCGTTGCGCTACGTTATTGCTCTATCAAAATCTTAGGAAGATTTGTTTTTGTTTGGTCAAAATCTTAGAAAGATCTAAACTGATTTACGTAATTTTTGTAGAATTGGTGTTACAAATTAAATGGGTGATAAGTAGAAATTTCAGGGCATTTGAAAAGCTAAACAATTGAAAATGAAAAAGTTTACGTGAAATTGCGTTTTCTAGAATAACATGTCGATCTTCTTCTCTAACGAAGTCTTTATCAAGTGACACAAATCACAAGTCAAGTCATGTATGTCCTTCTCTAGAGATTAATTTACATACATTTTTGAAATCATTCTCCAGAAAAGGATTAAATATGCAATGAGGAGATGTGGCATTTAAACCCCTCTTGCTCAATGAACTGAGCAATCTTTTTATGTTTTCAAAAGAAATGTTTGTGGACAGTTCCATCAGTCCTGTGTTGCAAGAAAATTGTTGTTGGAATAGTCTTCATAAATCACAATCGTGTAACGTACATGATACAAATATAATTGAGTAAACAAGTTAACAATTGAACCGGACAAAGTAACTTATTATCTGATCCATAGTGTCAAATGGATCTTCTCTTATGCAGACAACGAGCCAAGCCAATGCCACAGTTTTTGCATGCTATGCGCAGCCTAGGATTTGATAACCGCAATGGTTTGTGGATGCCTAAACACCGGCTAACCAAAAGTTTTGCACTCTATTTCTTACCCTTTTTCGGTATAATCTCTGAACTCTGATTCCGACCCTCGAGAATGAAGCATCCCATACGCTCATTGAAGGTTCTTCTTCTAAGTATAGCTATGCGATAAACATCTTACCAACTCGAGCCTCACAAAAGTCCTTGTACCTTATGTAGACAGTTGCATTTATGGCTTTGAGTGATCCCTTATATATAATTAGGTGGATCCACATCTTCAGTAGTTTCTATGGCCACATTACAATCTTCAAGTACGATAGATCATGATTTGGGATGAAATTGTGCTCCTATGAGTTCTGACAACTGCAAGTTCCAAATACAAACGAATCTAGTCATTGTGTTGCAGCTCACCTGCAAAAGCAAAACATATCTCACTCACTACTTGTTCTTAATTATGAGCAAAACAGCGAAGCGTATCTTAATCTTACCACGTAAAAACCACTTGCTATTTTCAAAGGATCCTCAAGGGGGGCACTCAGGCAAGCTACCTCTGACATAATATCCACTTCTCAACGCTTCATCCTCACTGTTTACTTAATACAAGATATAAATCATCAGTAAGCGATGCGTTAGTGGACATTATAAAAATATTATAAAAATATTTAATGCAAAAAGTGTATCCATGATCAACCATCTATTTATTATTTTTTCTAAATGCAAATTGTAAAATAATTTAGCAAGAATTTTTCTACTTCTCCACGTCTTACAAACTGTTTGATATTTATTTTACAGTTCGAGAGGCAAGAAGCTGAAGATTTAGTTCCGTACTTGTTAGCTATTTAGACGCCAGATAAGAAGAAAACAGAATAAAATCTAATCATGATTTTTCTTTACTAAAATCAACTACGAAAAACCGCTACAACTTTACGGATAATTTCAGTTTTAGATTTACATGAATAATGTCTTCACATATGATTGTATAATTTTTATACCAGGTGAAACCGTAAATTCCATTCAACCGCCTAAGCAGAGATGTGCTTTCTTGGAAAAAAATAATACATTATGTCATGAGAAAATATGTTTTTAATGCAACAAGATACGAGAAAATAAATGACAAATACTACGAGGAACTATATTGGTAAGATTCTGGAAATTTTTATTAGCATACCTTCTTGGAAAAAATTTTGAATGTCGTCCGGTGATAAACCTAAAAAATTAGAAAAGTATATTGAGACAAGACCTTGGATTTTATTGATAGATTTGTATTTGAAAATTGAATTTTACAAATGACGAAGAGGATCCAAAGTATGTGATTCTTCTATCTAGGTCACATATCAATACCATTGGGACGTCAATTGGGTTGATGCTAGAGTCATGATCAGCAAAAACCTGCATAAGTATATCAAATTGAGGCCGCAATAGAATGTTGTTTGTGGTCATTTGATTAACTTGAATTCATTTGTAGAAAAGTTACCTCACTGGTTTCGAAGTATGATCCATTTAGAAGGAATCCACCTCTCATTGTTGTTTTTCATGGTACAAACAAGTTAGTCATTTTTATATACTTTCTAGATATTTCAACTTAAAGATATTGTAATCTCTTGAAATTTGTCACTATAACATAATAAAATTTCAAGAGATTATCTCTAAGTTGAAATATGAGGAAAATATTAAAATGACTAACTTGTTTGTGAACATATACCTTGCAGAACAACAATGAGAGGTGGATTCCCTTTAAATGGCACATACTTCCAAACCAATGAGGTAACTTTTCTAGAAACGAATCCAACTTAATCAAATGATCACAAGCAACATTCTATTGGCGGCCTCAATTTGATATACTTATGCAGTTTTTTGCTGATCATGACTCTAGTATCAACCCAATTGACGTCCCAAAAAAATTGATATGAGACCTAGATAGAAGAATCGCATACTTTGGATCCTCTTATTTGTCATTTGTAAAAGTAAATTTTCAAAACAAAACTATCAATAAATTCAAGGTCTTGTCTGAATATGCTTTTCTAATTTTTAGGTTTATTAGTCGATGACATTCAGAAAAAAATTCAAGAAGGTATGCTTATAAAAAATTTTAAAATCTTACCAATATAGTTCGGCATACTTAATCTTACCATATCTTGTTGCATTGAAAATATTTCTTTTCATGACATAATGTATGATTTCTTTTCCAAGAAAGCACATCTTTGTTTTGTTTAAGCGGTTGAATAGAATTTACGATTCCAGCTGGTATGAAAAATTATGCAATCACATGTTATGATATTATTCATATACATCTAAAGTTGTAAACCCGTAAAGTTGTAGCGTTTTTTCGTAGTTGATTTTAAAAAATATAAATCCTAATCATATTTTATTCTGTTTTCTTCTTATCTAGCATCCAAATGGTTATGAAATCGTCGGTTAAGCTCAGATTTCCGCTCTAGGATCAGAAACGGAAAGATGAGCGTCCGAAAGTGCTTGGAATCGCAAGGGAAAAAAGTGGTGATTGGAAATGTTGTGGGAGCGCACGATTATGAGTTGGATTCGTGGTTTTTTCCTAGTTCTCGGCCAGATCCAAACGAAGATGACGACATCTTTTTCCAGGTGGATTATTTGCTTTTATTGTCTAAGAGCACTTCCAACGGTGGTTTTTCATTTGCTATTTCGAGAATTAAAAAAAATAAAAATTAACTAAAAGTAAGAGAGAAAATCAAAAACGTTTCTCGTTTGAAAAACTGTAAGAAACTGTCTCTAACACTTGGCATCATTTGACTGGTTAAAATTTTTTAATTATTTAAAATTTAAACAAATAATTTATTTATTACAAAAACATTAAATTACTATATTTAATAAACTTTAATGGTTTCTCTCCGTTGGAGATTCTCTAACCATTGAAGCCCAACTGTTTTTGTGATTTTTATTTTTTCCACCTTTGACTCAATTTTTTCCTACTTCCTTTATATTATAAAACACAAGTCACATGGCTAATAAAAATATGTCACATAGATTTCTATTTTGTAATTTATTTTCCATTAAAACAATTCAAAATAAAATGAGATCGAGGAAAAGAAATTAAAAAAAAAAAAACTAATTATTATCCAAAAAAATCTAGGCTTCATAATGTTAAAGAAAAACATTTTTTTATATAAAGTTCAAGCCAATGTGTAAAGAAAAAACTGTAAAAAAAAAAACATATTACTAAACTTGCTCGCACTAGCACCTCCACGATCAAACTAAAATCCTAGCATGATTTATTAACAGATTCATCTCCTCTTTAGCCCCAATTAATTCAATTTCTTCTCTAATTGATTTTTCTCTGTATGCTCTTCCATCTTTTTTTTCTTGTGAGGATGCCATAGAAACGACGATTGAAATTCTATTCAGGTTAATACTTAAATTTTATTCATGTTCATTCATTTGCTCTTTAACTCATATTAATTATGATTTTATCAATTCATTTTCTCAGTTGGAATGGAATATACCTCTGGATTATATTCATGCATCTAAATTCTACAAGAAAAGAATGGAAAGTCAAAGCTTTAATATCTTGGATAAAAATATCTTAAATTTAGTTTGATGTCATCACATTCAAGACATCATTCATTGTCTACAACAATCCTTTGAATTCAAAGAATTTTTTTGTTCCGGACGTAGTATGGAATAGAATAACCTAATTTGCATATATGTTTTTTATTATATACAAGAATATAAATTTTGAAAACATTGTATACCTAAAATTATAAAATTTGTATCTTATGTTTAATTGTGATTATGATTTGCATGCAGTAATTTAATGCCAAAACTTTTAATTAGATTATAACTTATGTATTTACAATATTATATATATATATATATATATATATATATATATATAAACCTTTCCAAAAGGTACCCAATTTATTTTATTTTTAAAAATACTCAAAAAAATTGTTTCCACGTTTCCTAACGTTTCGCTTCCACATACCCGTTTTTTTATTCCATGCAACGTAGCTTGGTGTCCAAATGGCTAACAAATAGGGAATTAAATCCCCAGCTTCTCGCCTCTCAAACTATAAAAAAGATATCAAACAACTTTTAAGACGTGGAGAAGTAGAAAAATTCTTGCAAAATCAAAAGAGATATCAAAACTGCTTTGATTGATTGTAACAACATGCTGCAAATTGTAATGATGAAGGCCAATCCTAGCAAAAAAGGCTGACTAAGCCACAACAAAGTGACCACCGATCATCACAGAGGAATTTGATGATTCTAGGATCCTTGGTATCGAACCCCTAAGATCCATTCAATGATCTCTAGATCTAGTCAAAACCCTAATCTATCAAACAAATCTCTTGCCAAAATACATTATATAAGAAGATGAAAAAATTACCTCGCATTTCTTCAAACGTTTCATACATTTAACGAAAGTTATGATCCAAAGGCTCTTTGCTTTCAATCCGCAGCGACATCGTCGTCTCCATCCTGAAGCTTGTGTGGTAAGAAATAAGGAACCTTAGAAGCGAGCGGCTGATGCTTTTAACGATTTAGGTTTTAAGTTTTGACCATGCGATTATATATCCCCTTGTCCATCAGGCCGACTCATTTACTGGGCTTGCTGTTGGGCTTCACAACCCTTATCAATAATGTCAGTTTCTGGGCTTTTTCCTCCACACATGATATAGATCATGGCTTAGAACAATAGCCGGATTGGAGTTTGTCTACATCATTTCCTTAATTTCCCTAGAATTCTTTTGTATTTATGCATAAAATTTTGGTATATATATTATCTTTCAGAATTAAAAACAAAGCCATTTTATAAGACTTGTTCGACATCTCGTAAAGTAGAATTTAGTAAAGGTTTCTTTTGGTTTGAAGGAGCCAAAATGTGACACATGAACCATAAATCATTAATGTTTGAAATTTTGGCTTTAAATTTGAATTATTGACCGCGACGAGTATATATACAATCTTAGATTTAGACATGTTTTCTGAAATTTAGTTTAAATTAGACAGTAAAGTTTCTTAAACAATGTCAATGTATATTGCATTTTGGAAAGAGACGTACCCTTATCGATAATTTTTGATATTATCAACGCTTAATTAATCTCGTGTTTAAGAGACTGTAGATGTTTGAATAAGACTATAGGATACATAAGTCTATCTGTATTTTTTGTCAAAATGTTATTATAATCACTCTTGAAAATGTGTACAGAACTATATATACACGGAGTGTACACGTGAATGTTATCGACCGAGATGGTCCAATAGTCAGTTTGTTCTTTCTTTATTATGTTTGTCGTCAACTTTATCTTATTAGGTTTTTTCATTAATAACACAAAGGCCATACACTACTCTCTCTAAGTCTCTACATACATAAATAGTCTAGTGATTTTCTTTACTTTATAAGTCGTATCTATTCGATTCCAAATCCGATGTTAACTACACAAATTTCATTCGTCCAATACATGTTTGTGTGAAATCTATTTATGTGCATATTATACACACATTCAATTTTATTTGTATCATGTACGTACAAGATTGTGATTTACGAACACTCTTTCAATTTTATTGGATTTATATCTAAAACTTACATTGCATTTACGAAAGTAAAGTACGTCTTAGGTATCATGTGGCACTAAATAAGAATCGTCTTCTTAATATGTGTTAACTTGTGTGCACTTGTTCTATTAAAACAGACTTAAAAAAAAAACCATACATCCATTTATTATTCTAAATTTTAAACCAAATTTATAAGAATTTTTTTTTTAAAAGAGATTGAATATTTCCAAATAGTTTGAGATGGTCCTAGAATTAATATGAAAACTGCAGATTTGAAAAGACACTTGATAATATATTCTTAACAAAAAAAAAACAAATTGTATGATTTACATCAAGAAAAAAAGTATTACATTGAGAAAAACAAAACGTCTCAATAATATATTTTAAAAAACAAAATGAAAATATCCTACAAGTGATATTGACGAACCAACTAACTCATACATTAATATATATATCCGTGTCCACCAATCCCCCAATCCAATCAGACAACGGTTTATATAAAATATCTAATTTGGTTTTTATCTAACTAAACCGTTACATAACCGAATCGGTTTTGAAAAATATGTTTCGATAATTTTGGTCCTAATCTTTTAATTTCAAACAATATCATGAAGTAATTGAGCTCCCATCAAATTCCTATAAGGCAAATTCTGAACTTGATCATCATCTAACATCGACGCTGAATATTGAACCGGTCCTTCTTCAATGTGATCTCTACCGTAGAAAAGTTGGCCACCTTGAGCCGTCACCGGAGACAACGCTAAACTCACACCACCGTTACCATCGTTACGTTGTAGCCCAAGCGTCAACGACACGTCACCACGTGGTCCTCCTTCACCAGCATATGTCACAGCTTGGTTACCGTACAAGGAGAAGTCAAACGTTGACCCTAACGAGTTGTGACCGGTTTTGGATGTAGGGTTTGTCACTATAGAAGATAAAGATTCCGGTTCGACACGGATTAACTGGTTCGGGTCCGGTTTAGTATCGATCATCATCGGGTTTGTAATCTCCATTTGTTCACCTCTTGTTTCTTCACAGTACATTTCTTCAATCATTGGTTTCCATAGCCTAACTCTTGCATTAATAAACCAATTTGACACCTAACAATTTTGGTTTATTATAACTTTAGTAAATAGGATAATAAATTTTGGAATATATCAAGAATTAGTGGAGTTATTCTTTACCTGACTTCTTGATAAACCAGTTTGTCGGGCCAATATATGCTTATCAACATCGCTTGGATATCTGAAAATAAAAAAAACAAGAAAATTTTACTTTATGGATATGTAATTAAAAAAAGGGATATAAATGATTGAAGAATGATGCAAAGAAATGGAAGCAAAGGTAAAGGGTTTGGTGAAAACTAACAAGATGTTTCATTGTTTGAGCAGTGTTTGGGAATTGATGGAGACAAGTCTTACATATGATGATAAACATATAACTTCTGAAAATAAAATAAAATAAAAAAGAAAAAGTAGAAGAAAAAAAAAACATGGAGAAAAAAGCAAAGAGTTATGCATAGTTTCTTTCTTTTGTTAGTGTTAGGTAAAGAACATTGATTCTCTCTCTCAATCCACTTTGTTCCTTTCTCTATTTCTGTCTTTTATCCACCAGTTAAATTTATTTTTATTTATTTATTACATCTTTGTATACATATATACATGTGTATATGTATATGTTTGTACACTCACTTTCACACCAATGATGCTAGTGAAAGAAAAAGGAAAATAAAAAAGCTATATGCAATTAACAGATTAAGGTAGATTGTATCCTATGCTTGTCAAGTCAATCTCAATCTCTCTATATAAAATATTTATCTTTTTTACTTTTATAAGTTCACAAATATTCATGTAAGAAAAAACCCTATATATCTTATTTATCAATGCTTCATACTTTCAATAAAACAAAATCGTTAGAGGTTTTATATCTATAAATATAACTTTCAAACTAGCTTAACTCTTGTGATTCTACATTCATTAATTAGTCACTTAAAAAGACACATAATAAGTAAATTAGATGATTAAAAAAGACGCGTTTTCATGGGATTTTAAGAGGGTGTGAATGAAATAACTTACGGGTGAAGAAAGTGTTCAAAGAGCCAAGCTCTCAACGTTGTGACCGCACGTTCAGGCAAACCGCGTTGTGGACGCCAAGGATGAGCGTCGACGAGAGTCATTTGGCGATACGATTTCTGTTGCCGCAAAGCTTGATCAAGCAATCTCAACCGTGGAGTTTCTCCACGTGCAGCAATCGAAACCGCACGATTATCCTCTTCTCTCTCTCCCAAAGCTTGACTTGTTGCTTGAATCTGTCCCACAAGTCCGTCTTTTAAACACCGAAAATGTCTTGACATTGCCCTTGACGCTAACGCAGTGTATGTCTCTGCCGCTCCTACTCCAACCGCCGCTTCAAACGCTGCCGCCGCAACTCTCATTTGCTCTCGGTAATGTCCATATCTTCTTTTAAGCTGCCAAAGAAAACGTAAAAAAACGTTACCCCACACCATTCACAAAGATTTCAATCACATCGTATAAATGTAGATTCATAGAATGAGTAAATTCATGAAAAAGAAACAACTCGTTATGGCTTATGATGATGAAACTGATTGCTATTAATATGGAGGACCACTAGAGTCTCCAAATTAGATCAAGCAACGAAAATAAATTTTATTTTGGTTCTATAGAAAAAAGAAATAACGAGTAAAGGAAATTAAAAGGGTTGATATCTTTTCGTAGTGATACGATCGAACTTGTTTTTGACGAGAATAGATGAAAGAATGAAGACAAAAAGGAATCTTTTTATCTTTATATCTAAAAGAAATTTGTAACTTTAAGAAATATATGGACCTTAATCAAGAATCGAAAAAACACAAGATTTTTGGGTATTTTACATATTTAGGAATAAGTTGAAACCAAATGAAAAAAAAAAAGATTTAGATATTTTTAAAAACCCATGTAACGTTTTGACACAAGATTTGTGGGTATTTTACATTTTTAGGAATAAGTTGAAACCAAATAAAAAAAAAGATTAGATTTTCTAAGAAACCCATGAAATGTTTTGATAGTAATAAAATAATTTCTTGAAAATATATATATACCTCTTCGAGCATGGAGAGCAACTTGGCTTTTCTCTTCTGAAGTTCCATGAACTCAAGAGAGTGAAGTGGAGGAACATGTTTCTTTGAAGAAGTAGTTGCAGTTTGGTCATGTTGATCATTGTTGTTGTGATGACTTGTGTCCCACTCTTCTTGTTGTTTACCCTTTTGCTTCTTCTTATGCTTCATCATCATCACTTCTTCATCACTTTCCTTTACTCCAAGACTGCAAAACTCACTTAGTAGCTCTTGAGCTGGATTCAAATACTTGGAACTCCCAATCTGAAACTGATGATGATGATGGTTGTTGTTGTTGTTGTTTTGGTGGTGACTATTCATCATCATCATCATCATCTGGGTGTGTTGGAGATTCTGATGATGTGTTGATTTACCGGAATACCCTTGTTGTTGTTGTTGTTGTTGGGGTCTGAGTTCGAAAGATTGGAGACTGATGCTTGTAGGATTTGAAGAGGAGAGAGAAAGGGAAAGACCTTGGCTTGGTCTTTGTGGTGGTCTCTCATCATTTACTTCACTTGGGAAATCATTATTAACATTGCATAGTCTCATGGTAGATGAAGAATCTTCCAGAAGCTGATTCTGATCAGTACCACCACTTGTCTGATGATGATGATGATGATCCGGACCACTTGTCATCCTAATCTGTTGTTGCTTGGAGAAGTCTATCATCATACCCATGTTGGAGTTTGAGCCAAAGATCTGATGATTATAATGATGATGATGATGATCGGTTGGGTTTTGGTTTGTCTCATCAAACCCTTGGATCTGATTAATCATTTGATGTTGTTGCTCTTGATGATGATGGTTATTGTGACCATAGAACTGATCTCTTGCCATGTCTCTCAAAAATTGAAAACCCAAAAAGAAGAGAAGAAAAAAGAAAACTCTTTTGGGACAAAAACAGAAGTTTCATTAAGATCAACAAGAAGAACCCATCTCCAAGATAAAGTTAAAAAGAATCAATAAACAAAATAGAAAGGCAAATCTTTTTCATACCATGAGTCGCCAAATCTTGAGAAAAGAGAGCCAAGAAAACTACAAAACTTTGTATCAGAACCAAGACAATAGAGATAGCTCCTAAAACCCTACAAGAAAGTAGTTTGCATAAAGATGTGAATTATTTTTCTTCTTATTCTTTAGGTGAAGAGGGAGAGAGAAAAGAGATTATAGGAGAAGAAGATAGACGAAGAAGAATAAAAGAATTAAACAGAAGAGATATAACAGAGAGAGAGAGAGAGAGAAGAAAAGAGATTGTGTGGCTTCACCTCTCTCTTTTGTTTTGTACTTTGACAAAATTTAATTTTTCTTTTAGTATGGGTCTGTAAATTGTACTACAGGCAAAAAAATGGTTTAAAAAATTAAAAAATGAAAAAGAAAAAAAACCTAGGAAGAGAAAAAATCAGATGGGTATCTCTTCAGAGATCAGAAGATAGGTGATCATGACCCTCCCATAGAGTCTATAGCTAGCCATCAATGTTTTAATCTCTCTCTATATATATATATATATATCACAAGTGGGTCAAAATGCTTTACTATTTTCAAAAGAAATATTAATATCATTTTTATTTTTTCCGAGTATAAAATGCCTCTCAATTATACATTTTGTGTATTTTTGTATACGTAAGTCATAAACTCATAATGAAATTAATGGTTTTTATTATTCTTCGTCTTTGACGTCGTATTATTAGTCTGACAAAGAAAATACTACAGGTGTCTCCCTCTATTCTTTATTTTCTTCCTTCAATTATTAATTAAGAACCTACTAATTTGAAAAATTAATTTACAAGAAAATTCAAAGAGGATGATACGTGATAATGATATATATACGTACATTGGTCCAGTGATTTGAAACAAAAAATGATTGGAACAAATAATTAAATTAAACTAATGTGAAAAATAAGAGAACCTTTGCCGGGTACACAAACTAGTTACAAGCCGTCGTCATATGACATCTCTACGTTGATTTAATTATTTATTAAACATATTTTAGTATTTAAATGCTCATATGTATATGTGTATTTAGTATTTTGATTTTAATTGCTAAACCTATACGTGTAATATGGGTGTGTATGTAGATATGTGTAGTGTATAATATGTTATCTAAGAAAATGATATCAATTTCGGTGTTGTTACTTTCGTTTGCTAGCTATGTAAGCAACATTTAAAAAAAAAAAAAAAAAAAAAAAAAAAAAAAAAAAAAAATGTAAGCAACATTGTTATTAAATAAATATTTTAGCAACTACTTTTTAAACATTTTTTTGAAGCATAGCGTCTCTCAAGCAATGACGATGATTTAATAATTTAACAAAATAATATTCTATATCTAGCCAACCAGTCACGTGAATGTACAAATTTAACTACTATTTTGTACAAACGGTATCCCTTTCTATACATAAATAATCGTAATATATAATACACGTATGCCTCTGCCTATTTTGCTCCTAAAATATTATCAGCTTTATAACAAAATTATTTGATGACAAGTTAATTAAATGAAAATGAGTTATTATGGAAGGTGTACCAAGATTAATTTCGCCAGAAGAATCTGCTCGTAAATATGAGAAAACTCTATCTAGACAGTTAAAGTTATAATCTCTTCGTCAAAATATAACTAATTACCCTAGTAAGATAATTATTATATATTGGTTGTCATAAAGTAAGATAATAAATTATTTGATGTATTTTTTGGAGAAATTAACATACCAATAGATATATGTATGTTGGTGAATAGTAAATAAATGAAAGAGAACGAATCCCAAGAAATCAAACCAGAAGTAGGAGTTGAGTTCAGGCTTTTCTCAGATATGACTCAGTGTCACTTCTCCTCTGTTTAACAATTACCATATGGTTGACAAAAAAAAAAAAAAAAAATACAATTACCATATCAATATCATAAATAAATTAAATATATAAACATTTTAATAGCAATTATAATAGACTAACTATTGTAGTCCCGTGTAAATTAGCGAGTAATACAACACAAATGGACTGGTGTCATTATTTGACTTGCACTTTGCACAGTACGTGACAGAGATTGTGTAGTATTAGATTGACGATATATTTAATTATACATTTAACAAAAAGCTATATATATATATATATATATATTCAATATACGATAGGGGTTGATTTTTAAAATACGTTGTTAATCTGTCACTAACTAATCGAGAAAGTACAAAAAAAAAGTCCATCCGTCACTAAATTGTACAAACTTGTTAGTAACTTCTAAGGCCAAGAAGTTATATGAGGATTTAATCGTTTTTCTATTAAATTCCATTTAATACGTACGTAAAAGAAAAAGAAAAATTCAAAGTTTTTCTTAAACATTGTTGACTTACAAAATCAAAAGTTCAAATTTTAAATAAATGTTGACATAGAAAAATATTTAGTCGTTCTTCTGTTTGGCATATGTTTTATTAATTGTTGTAAAAATAGTGTTTAATTGCAAAATTTGAAAATTTCTCTCTTTAGGATTTAGATATGCGACATCTTAACATTCAAACCATAAGTCAAACGCCACATTATGAAAAAACGTATAATTAACTGAAGTTTCAAAAACATATTAATTAATTGGAAAAAAGAAGTTAATTAATTATTTAATTAAATAGCTTTTTTAAGTAGGATAATCTTCGATTAGTTAACATCAAAGCCAAGTTGTAAAAGAGGACATAAAAAGATACATAGAAGAGACAAAAACAACACTGTGTTTGTAGTTATTTAACCGCTAAAACATTTAATAGAATCACCCAAAAAAGCTTACTTCATTCATTGGATGGATCGGATAAACCAGTGAGTTTTCTTATAAATGACAAATTCGAATATAACTTATAACCAACAATATCACAAAAATTTGATATTACTTGTGTTATAGAATATTCACAGTCAGTTGCTTAAATATAGTATACTACATCAACTTCATATATGCCAAAAAAACCGAGAAATCCATCGTCTAATCTTTACCAACTAAAAAAAAAAAAAAAACAAATCATTGATACATTCAATATATAATTATATATATAGTAAATATGTTACATGTGTTAATTATAAACTATTAGAGGATAATATCAAGGAAGTACAAGATAAGAATATCCAAAACTTTAAGATTTTACATTAATAACAAAACTAATAGTTTCAGAATTTGGGGTATTTATAATTGTTGTCAAGAATTGTTCCCAAACTAAGGGACTGTGCATGAGAGGTGATTAAGTGGTCCTCCTTTTTTTTTTCTTTCTAATTTATTTCTTCTTTATATTCATTCCACCAAAAAAAATGCATTTATTTTCGTCTCTCTTTGGGACCATTTTCTTTTTTCTCCAATTCTTACATATTTACACATTTAAATGAAGTAGATATATCCTCTCACACGCGCCAATTTCTAATAAAAACAACTCATTAAATAAAGCATCTATATTCTAATATTCTTAATCGACTAAACATAAATAGGACAATGTTGAGTAACACTAGTATCTTATAGATTCATTTCCAAAAAAAAAAACTAATCAGATTTATAACAAAAAGTTACAATGATTTCTTAAAACTTATTGACATATATTCATTACATAAACTTCGTTTAGATCAAAACTAAGCATCCACAATTTGCTAATTCTACAAGCAATGTCATAATTCCATCACAACTTTCCGATAGTATGAGTTTACAACAACTTTAACTCTTTTTCATTTCCAACTTTATTAGTGTATATTTGAAAAAGTGTTTATACAACAAATAATTATATATATATATATATATATATATATATATTAATCAAACATCTAAGTGTATCTGTAATTTACTAAAACAAAATGTTCCAATCTAATATAGTTTTATAATGCAAGAATATAATTGAACACTGATATTGTAAAGAGTTTAGGCACGTGACAGACACGCGCCAAGTTTGTGAATGGGCTTTGTTTAAACATTAAAAGGGAAGTGGTCCAACCGAAACGGAAGCTCTTTCCGCCGTTTCATACCAAATTCCACAAAGAATCCTTTTTCAATATTTTCGATATTCCGAAAATACCCTCCACTGATGGTTGACGTCATCACTTCAGACCTTTTTCATTTAAGATAGAATGATCGCAGCAGGTGCGTACGTTAGCAGACCTATTATTTTTCTTTATTTTTCATATGTGATTTAAACAATAAAGTATCTTATATACTCCCTCTGTTCCAAATTATAGGATGTTTAAACCTTTTTTTCTTGTTCCACAATATAAGATTTTCTCAGATTTTTATACATAATTTATGTTTATTTAGTTTATTTATGACCTTTTGAATTCTGCTGTTTTTTTTTCTATTGGTTAAATTTTTATAAATAAATAAATATTTATTACTTCTTAATCTTTGTGCTTTTAGCAAAAGCATCTTATAATTTGGAACAGAGAGAGTATGTGTTATCAGATTTAATGATTTATATGAGAAATAGCGTATGATATTTGTTAAATTGTGATAAATAAATAAATTGTTATTCCTAGATTTTGCAAATAAGTGAACTTTAAAATGTTATCACTCTTACAGTTATTGATGATGAAAAGTGAAAAGAAAATGTCTTAGGTACTTGTAAATCTACGATTATAATCAACTTTAGAGGTAGGGTCTTATACCATTGCTTCACTATGTATTAAAATTAACATTTATTATCATCATGAACATATATAAAATTAACGCAGAAATTCAAAATGTTTCTAACATGTAAAAGGAGCATCCATGATAATCTAAGGTGACACATAAAGTAAAACAAATCAATCATAACCGTTAAAAGAATACAAGAAGAAAAAAACAATGAGATCATAAGTGTGGAAAAAAGGGAAAAATCTGAGAGATCTGATAAATGTCGGAGACAGTACACAGTTTTGAGCTTTAGGGTTTTTAAGTGTTCTTGAAACTTGAAACTAGAAACTGCTTCTCAGACTCATGATCTCACTCTCCCCTCTTTATAAATTCTTTTTTTTTTTTTTTTTTTTTTCTCTTTATACATTCTTGCAGACATGTTCATAGTGTGGTCCAACGTTACATATCCACATATATATATATATAATTTTTTTATATATATATGATTGATTTGAACAGAGAGAGAGAGGTATATATGTTTGCCCCTTAACCAAAGTTGTTTCCTAATTATTGCTTCGGGGACCAGTTGTTTTTGGTCCCTCAATGTGAATACTTCGAAAAATATTTTCCCATAACTATCTAATAAATAGGGGATTGAATTTTTATATGAAGTTAATAATGTATATAGTTTGAGTGCTTAGCTAACGGTTGAAATAATGATCGAACAGTTCAAGTAAAAGAACAAATTATGACACGAATAGAGAAACAAATATATGCCAAAAGTACTTAGTGACAAATTAATAATCAACATGCATAACATAACTTTGCAAGAGGTTGTGTTTGAAGTCTTGAAGATATAAAGGGTGAATTTGGTGAATATTAATTCGGAGGAATAACAAGGAAAACTTTCTAATTAGTTTCCCTCAACTTATATTAATGTCTTCTGATTTAAATTAACACGTATATATAACGTATCTTTGTAGACGACGTGACGTATTGTATAAATAAACTACTTCACTAGGTATTTATCATCAAGTGAATATGTATAGTATTTTGTATCTTTGCACGTATGCATGACAGCTATCATATTATATAATATGGCTTAACTTATTTTAATTTTTTATATGGCTAATTTAATTAATTGCTAAGTTATTATTGCTTGTGCATATTTTATGAGTTTTTGTCAGCGTCAAAGACTTTTCCAACATAAACTATTCTACGATCACGTAATTGATTACTAGGTATAACCCGTAATCTGTTATCAAAAGAATATTATTTTGCATGGAAAACAAATCTCGTGGTAGCTCCTACTTAATAGTTTATTGAATTAAAAAATACTTCTTTTCTTGTTGCTTTCGTAACAATGCTATATAAACTTAAAACAATTCTAAAATCTAACCGAAAGTACAAATTCTACCCAAAACTAAGATTTTAATTTGGGAAAGTTAGGGCAACAGACATTTACACCAGTCACCAAGTAAACTCTCTACAATGTTGGCCCTAAAATATTCATATATTGTTGATGTCTGAAACCCAATCTTAGTGGACTTTAGGGTCAGGGCCTTGATCTTTTCGACCCAATTAAAATAAATAACTCCCAGTTGTAGTACCACAAACTTTAACATAAGTACATTATCTATATATCAGGGAGAAATTTGAAATTAACAATCATTATCGAAGCTATTTTCCGGCCATATATTGTGTGTATGGTTCGTCTAAATCGGTTGTTTCAAATGCTTCATTATACAAAAGAGTTAATAAGAGGAGCAAGAGGTTGGGTTTAACATGAGAGTTATTTCTTATAGTCCACATTCAACATGTAGAAAGACATTTAAGATTTTAGACCAATGTAATCCATTTTTTGATTCAACAAACCAAGAAAGGTATAAAAAAAAACCCAACTCAAGCTAAGATTTTGCCGTTTTGATTCTAAACCAGAGAGACAAAGACAAACCCAAGTATTATTTGTAGTGCAAGCCCAATAGAGTTTGCCTAGGTAGGCCTTTTTTTTCATTTTAGGATTGAAAAACACTGCAAAAAACGAAATCAAACTAAACCCAATTACTTTCTTTTTTAAAAACATATTTTCCTCATTCACTGGTTGCTTCTGCATGCGACAAAACACAAAAGACTGGTTGACATGTTTTGTATAGTTGGAACGTCTCCTTTGATGGAGAGGTGTGCATAGTAGTTGTTGGCCATTGAATGCTTGGTCAGTCTTACTTGGTTTGACAACATATGTCGTAATGAAGTAGGTTGCTCGCTGAAAGTGTCAAGGGTGCAACCTCATCCTTTGGCCTCCCCTCGTATTTTGGTACAATAGTGTAAAAGAGAGAATTGGATGTGAACTGGATTCGGGATGGTGGAGTCGAAGATGATACTTGTCTTCTTAGCTCCACTGAATGCAAATTATTCCACGTTTCCTAATGGTGATGCGAATTTGTATTTATGATATTCTTACCTAATCTAGGTCTAGATAAAGTCTTACCATTTTATATGTATACCTCAATATCAAATTTCTCCATATATATATAAAATAATTTCTCCATATTTTTATATAAATAAAGTACTCATGCGCAAAGGCGGAATATCATAGTCTCAAATATAGAGATTAAAGTTGTTCAATCTTTGTTTAAGAACCATACAAAAAATAAACTTAAATTTTGATCTTATTTTTATACATTTAAATGTGCGTAGCCGGTATAAAATTAAATGATTTTCAGTTTTTATTTCGTTTAATTATTTTTTTTATAAATTAGACGTCTCTAGATCATACTTTACTTACTAAACTATTTATTTTAATTAGTTTACTAAACAAATAAAATTAGTGAAAACCTACAAATAGAAATAATATTTGTAAATAATATTTTTTCTTGCCTCAAAATTTCACTTCGTTTGTTTCATTTATTTCTGTAACTTATTGGTGATATGAAAAGCCAAAAGTAAAGAGATGGAATTATATATATAAGGTATATATATTTAAAAAGTAATATTATTTCGAACATGGAAAAAAAAAAGTAAGGCCACGTTAGTTTGCCTACTAGAAGGAGAGACATTAGATTCCCTGGTTCAGTTATTGTAGTAATAGCTGTCTTCGTACTTGTTGATCAAGCCAACATATTGGGTTACTTATTGGTAATTTACTATGATCATATATTTCTATTGTTAAGCTTATAAACCAAGAGAACTATATCACAAAAAAATGTCAAATAGTTCGAAAAATACATGAAAGAGGAAGAGAAAACAACAAGAATATCTAGAAATGTCAAATAGATAACAATTCTGTTGATTATAAATAGATTTGTGGTCATTTGACCAATTAAATTACTTGGTATGAAAAAAAATTACTCCAGCTGTTTTACCAAAAGCTTAGCTAAAAGTATATAACTGTTCACATGTTTTTTCCTTTTCCATCCTCCCCTGATCACATCTCTGATTAGGAACCCTCTAATTACTCTAGGAGCTTATCGCTTACATCATTGGCTATTAGGCTTATATATGTAGGGTATATATGTACAGTATTAATTACATACTTAAATGATATACTATAGATGTAAGTAAATGTGCATATAATAGATACAAGAAAGTGTAAATGTGGGAATGTGAAATGTTGGAGGAAAAGAAGATGGAGAGAGTGTGGGTCTATGCTGCTTTGGCACTTTCAGACATTTTATTCAGGTCCCCATATGACTTGACTACCACTCTCTTTCTCTCTCTAGTAGCTCTTTATTATTGGTTCATTATATAAAAATAGAATCAAGTTTATTTTTTCTTTTTCTTAAGTAATGAATTAAGGGAGAAAGAAAGGCTCATAGCATTTTTAGTGGTAGCTTCTCACTAAGGTTTTTATAATAATTAAAAAAAAAAATTAGTAAAGAGGAGAGAGAGTGTAAACCGTTTCTCGTTTGAGAATCTCTGAGAGATCTTTGGTGCCACATGCTTTAACTATATTGGTCAATTTATTATTTAAATTTTAATTAGGTAACAAAATAAAATTAATATATAAAATAAGAACCCTACTTAAAGAACCCCAACAATATATGGCTACTCTCATAGCCTAATGGAAAATTCTACAAACTGTCAATTCTCACCTTAGAAATTCAACACATACATTCGTTAGCGAAGTTAGTAGATTATAACCGATCGTATAGATCCAGACAAAAATAATAATAATGAATTAATGAATACGAAGTAAAATTATTATTTGTTCTATAAAAAGGTGATTCTCTTATAACTTTTTTGATGGAAACTCTCTTATAACCTTTATGAAAAAAGATAAGTGATTCTCGTTGATATGTACGTAGAATATGTTGATGATGTCTTTCGTAAATCTATGTCTAGTCGTTTAAAGTTACTCTTTGTTTCCAAATTTTTCAAAAAGAATTTTGTATTACTCTAGTAAATCCATTCAATCGTGTGTCATATAGTTATTTTGCTAAAATTTGAGTCATTTTGGGTAAATGTCAAAAATAAATTCCCCTTTTTCTTTTCTTTGGCACACACTTTGAGTAAAAAATAAAGTTCCACTCTTTTTCTCTTTAGAAATTCACTCCAACCAGATATCCTTGATATTGCGTCTATTTAAGCTATTGAGCACAATTTTCCTAATTATTTTTAATCTTGTTGTCTTTACTCTTTAGTCTTTAATAATACTGTTGTTCATGTATTATCGTTTCCAAATCAATTTTATTTTTTCGTTAATTGAAATAAAATATAGTCAAATCAATAGACGTATTGAAATTGAATTGAAGTGAACCGAACAATCTGTCTTCACGTCACATTTATTTGTCGTGTGCGGCTACACATATATACATCAATAATGTGTAAAAACATTAATGTTCTATAATAAGGAAAATTTGAACACCACAGATTCATAATCTAAAGTCTTGTATAGTCGCTAATTTATTTAGACATGAGTAAATCTAAAATATGTACATATAAGTTGGTATTATAATTATAAAAATATGAGGGACAAAGACAAATATGATGTTGAAATTGCACTTAAAATGAAGCCTAAAAACAAAACCGTTGTCGGCTCCATCTTTTTTGTTATGTTTTCTTATAATTTCCAAAATTTATGCTACTGTAACTTTGATTCGTGGAACCAACTGAAACCATTTAAATCTCTTTTTTCTTTTGTCAATAAACCATTTAAACCAGTTTGTCCCCACCTTCATGTTTTCTTCTGTACATTTTCTTGAATTTTATACCTTCTATTATCATCTTTGCTTTTTCCTCCAAATGTTTTTGTTAGTTTAATTTTATTACGAATCTGATTAGTTTGGCATATAATGATATAGACAAAGATAAATTCGTCTTCAACAAAAAAAAAAAAGATAAGAAAGATAATTTTTCCAACTCTAACAATTGATGTATAATTAATAATCTTTGGTAGGTCGTAATTTTCATTCATTACATATATTTATGCTATTGTATTCATGTATAAATTTATTCAAATTAGAATATTAGATAATTAAATGGGATAAACAAACATGAAAACTTGGAAAAACTTATCTAAAACATATTTAGATTTAACACCGGATATATGAGTTTTGCCTAAATGTCGAATAATTTTTGTGTCAACATAACGAAAATCAAGTGACAAGTGATGATAGATACGGCATTTGTATATTATTAGTATTTAACTATTTGTATATTAATATATATATAAAACCTATTATTAGGAGGTTAGTTACTAATTAATTATGTAAGCATGTAATAACATATATATAATACATATATCACTGACCCACGTGTATATATATCCCACTCTTCTCTACCTTTTTTCTCTCCTTACCAATTCTAAACGCCTCTCTCTCTATTTCTTAAGCTTTCTCTCTCTAACGGCGAAGCCATGGGTTATCCGGTGGGCTACACTGAGCTCCTCCTTCCAAGAATCTTCCTTCACTTACTCTCTCTCTTAGGCTTAATCCGAACACTCATAGACACTGGTTTTCGGATATTGGGTCTACCCGACTTCCTCGAATCCGACCCGGTTTCATCGTCATCATCATGGCCGGAACCACCGTCTATGTCCACGGCGGCGCATCATCACCAAGAAAGCTCATTTTTCTTTCCAGTAGCGGCGAGGCTAGCAGGAAAAATCTTACCCGTTATCAGATTCTCGGAGCTAAACCGACCCGGATTCGGATCCGGATCCGATTGTTGCGCGGTGTGCCTCCACGAGTTCGAGAACGAAGACAAGATCCGACGGCTGACGAATTGCCAACACATATTTCATCGGAGCTGTTTGGACCGTTGGATGATGGGTTATAATCAGATGACGTGTCCACTTTGTAGAACGCCGTTTATTCCTGATGAGTTACAAGTTGCTTTTAACCAACGAGTTTGGTCTGAATCTGAACTTCTCGCAGAATCAACTTAGAATCTTCTTTTTTTCTTTTTCTTTTTTAGTGGAATTAGTTTCTGCAAATGGGAAAATAATTTCTCTCTTATTTTTTTGGTTTTTTTTTGGTTTAATCTTTAGTTGAGTGGTTAAATGTAAATATAAAATTATAGGTGGTGGTGCTTAGTAAATTAGAAGAAGGTAATTTGTATTATCCGATGAGGAGAAAAAAAAAGAAATGAAATGGAAATCTTAATTTACCATTTATAGACTTTTTTAACTCCAACTTTGGAGGGAGTGAAATAATAAAAATTTATCACAAATTGACAAGATAGTCATACTTTCAGTTTGACCATTCTTGGAACCTTTGTCGACCTGATATTAATATTTTACTTGATTCCTTTACTTACCAAAAATGGAATAGCAGTTTATTGATAAAAGATCAATTCTAACAATTGGTAATAACTAGCCATTTCAAGTTTTAAAACATAAATTACGTTAAAAGCCTTAAAAATCAAGTTAAAATTCTTCAGTTTCCAATTTTTTTTTTACATTTTACATGAAATAAAGATTATTTAATTAGACAACGCAGCTGAAAAAAAAAAAAATTGAAACAACGCCTGTATCAAATAAAAACTGATTTTTATTGCAATTATTGTACTCCATTATTATACTATATATCCTCAAAGACGACAAGTTATAAAAAATCTCAAATAACGCTCCATGTAACCAAATTCACATGAGGATTTTCTTTACGTTGAGGTCTTTTTTATTTTTTTAAAAATACTATGAAGTTTTTGCGTTTGACCATTTAAGTTACTCGTAGATACAAATTTATTTTTACATAGAGTAGTTTCCTGAATCCTGATCATGATCATGATCATGATCCAAGTTAGCTAGGTATATGATTAGATATGATTTTGAAGATATCATCATATTATTTTAGATTTTCAAGACCACATAGTCTTAACGAATTAGAATCGTTGGAGGAAAAAGAAATTAGAAATGGATAGTCCACACAGAGATGTCCAAACGTTAAGCAAAGAAGACTTCTCCTTAAGTGGAATATGCTCAGCTGTAGCCACGTGGCGTTCGTAGGATTGTCTGCGTTTGTGCCTATTTTTCAAACCCCCAATTAGGAAAAGCCCCACACGCTTCTAATCATTTTAAGCTTTCGGTTACTATTACACCATCAAAGTACAAAGACCTTTTTTCCAAGAAAATGATAATTGCTTCTATTGATAAATGATATATACTAATATTGTAGAGTTATAGAGTAGAATACTAGAGTTATAAAAAATGAAAGAATGAGAATTTTTTTGAAACCAAACGATGATCTATGCGAACCAAAAATGTTACTTAGTTGTGACACTAAGTAATGTAATGACTTTCTTTTTCTCTTCTTCTTTAGAGTAAAACAAACTATTACTTTGTTGTTTCCTTAGAAAATACCATTTTGTTAATATATAATAAAACGTTCTTAAGTATATGTAAAAATCTTATACCGAAACTTATACTAATTTTTGAAGCTTTTAGAAAGTCGGGTAAGATAAAACATGAATTTATTATATATTCACATGGAACATATATTTAGTTGTATGAAGAGGATGACCACACGTAGTGTTTTGAAGAAATTGTAGAAAAAAGAGTAGTATTTGGTAGACATGTTACTAGTTAGAGAAAGTCTAATAAGAATACTGTTTAATTTTGAAGATTAATTTACAATAATTTGAGTCTTTAACATTGACAAAAAGAATGTATTTTCAAACAAAAATGGGAAATCTCTCTTTTAAGTAATGGCAAAATTAACTAATATATGGTGGGATTTGACCCTCTTTGACTAGAAAGGCTAAAGGCAAGAAAAAGATGCTCGAATAATTAGCACTAACTATATTTTTAGTGTACAAAATTGTCATTATTTATCTTGCTTAATCAAGAGCTCATTGTCCGATGGATCCACGGTGGAACGTACCATTGTTTGCACAAATTGACAATCGGTAATACATTAACCGGTTAGGTAGACAAACAAATCTTTGAAAATAGAGAATCATAACTGGAACGTATAAATTCAAACATAGATATCATAAACCAAGTCCACAACTAATATATATGGATCTCTAGAGTTAACGGTTCATTAGATCTAAGAGAAAAATGGATGAGACAACAAATCGGACAATATACTTGCAAAGTAATCACAACATACCAAGGATGATATTACAACTTTGATTGGAAAATTGAGATATCGGTTAATGTTCTTACTTTGAGGGATATCCTGGTGCTGGTGGATATCCCGGAGCTGGCGGATAGCCCGGTGCAGGAGGGTAAGGTGGATAGCCTGGAGCAGGAGGGTAACCATGGCCAGGCTGTGGATAGTAATGCTGGGGATAGCCAGTAGCTGGAGGGTAACCGGCATAGGGAGGGACGGGTTGATCAATGCGAGACATTTGCTGAGCCGGTGGCACTGACATTGGCTGAGGACTAATCACACCATCTCTTTTGTCCATCTCAATCTTGTGTTGTGTCTGCAAGCAAAGAAAAAGTTATTGGTTTTTGGTATACTATAAATAAAAGATGTTTAAGAAATTCGATTTGCATACCTGCATACACGCACAAACCCTGAAAATCAAGACCAGAATACAGAATCAGCAATAATTATAAACATTTGGTATGAGCCAATTGGCTATATTTAATGTAGCGAAAGCATGTCAGCGACATGGATATCGAGGAAGGGATTATACATACGTGCAATAGACCATATCCGCCAAACAAGAAAGAAGCTGAGAAGCTTCAGAGAGTTCATCACTTCCTACAATGCAAGCGACAAGAGAGAAAATGCAAGCGATTTGGTTGAGGCAGAACATAAATCCCTGCAAAACGGCGAAAGAAGATGGGAAAGATGTTAACACACACAAACATGTATTCGTCGGAAAGTGAGAACAAAGAGGGAAAACTAGGGAGTACAATTATGCAATTGTCGCATTTTGTTGTATGGATGTTGAATTCATCTTGGAGCATAAAACGAGTAGATGCCACAGAGTTCCCGAAACAGAGACACACCTAAAGAAATGTCAAAAATCACAAGATCATAAAAAGAGCGAAATCTTAACAAAATCAAAATAAAGATTTTTAGGAGAAAGATTCTATCACAAGATATTAAAGATTGTATCACAAGTCATCTCATTTTGTTCATCGAAATGAATATCAAAGGCTTCATTTTGTACCTCAGTGGCAAGACAAAACTGAGGGCATTTGCTTTCTCCACACTTACCACTACAAGGCATGTAACCACCACAACAAGTGTACCTTCACAAAACAAAAACAACACAATAACATTATTTATGAGAAACAGAAGAAACATATCTCATTGTTCAACATAGTAGAATTCAATACCTTGACATGTCATTGTAAAGTGCTCTTTTCCGAAGTAAGTATGAAACGCATGGTCCACTACAATCATCATGAATAGCAGATTTAGATGTGAACCCAAAAGATTCAGTGACAAAGGTTCTCATCTACTACACAGGAGTAACAATGGGGTCATATAATAACAAAAACATGTTCATCATTTGGTTCAGAATTTGAAATCCTTGTAGAATTCACTGATTTCAAATAATCAAAAATATAAATTTCAGCAAGCAGTTCCAAATAACAACGATAACACGTATTTATACATTAGAATTTTTTTTTTATAAATGAAAACACTTACAAATTTGTTAAACTCCAATATGATAACAAATGTTGTTAAAATCCAAAGAGAAGCATCGGATTTTAACTGTTATATAGAAATCATTAAAAGAACACATGATTTTAACAAAATTTTAAAATCAGTGATCCAATAATAACACAAGATTTTGATTAGATTTGTTAAAACTCCATTTCTTGTTCTACAGTTAACAAGGTCACATAACAAAAGTTTTAATGAAATCGATAGTGATGAACAGAAACCACTTACCACAAACACGAGAAGAAACAATCTGCAGAAACCAAATTAAGAAGAAAAATAACCAAGAATTATTCGATCAATTCTCTAACCAAATAAATATAAACGTTCGAATACATAAGCGAGAGATAATTACAACTTACAAGGAGTATCGGCCGAGACGGTGCTCATGAGATCGGAGTGCCATAAATTCCGGTAACTTTGCCGGAGTTGCATCTTATCAAGCTTATCCTGCGAACCCGCCATAATTTTGATAATTTACCACGATCAAAAACACAAATATCTTCACCAGAAATTCGATATATTCGATATATAACCCACAAAACAAACTATGAATTTATTAATCCTCAAAAAAATTCGAAAATGGTAACAAAATCAAGTAAACATTCAATGTTTTTTCTTTGCTTAATTTGGTAACAAACGAACTTTACAAACTTAAATTTCTCTTTTTCTCTTTCTTTCCTTTTTTTTTGTTTTATTTCCCTTTTTTGTTTTATTTTCTAAATTTAATGTCTTGACTTGAATTTCGCTCTTCTCGAGTTTTCATTGGTTGAATGAAAACTCTTTGACCCATTGGAAATGCCGAAATTTCAGAATAATAAATATTCATTTGACAATTTAACCCTTTTTAAATTTGAATTCCATTTAATACTACTTTTAAGAAAAATAGTGAACAAGAAAAAGAAAAGGACCAAATTGAGAGTGTGTTGCCGTTATGCTTAATGGGTTTGTCTGACTTTTTATGATCACTTTCAGGTTGCAGCTAGTCTCATGAATCTAGGCTCTTTTGGCATTTAAGCTAGGGTGCGTGTCTGGTCCTGCTCATGCTAGCTCATACAATATGTACAGGCACTTAACCGATCAGATTTTGTTTTCCTGGCCTAAGGTGGATGCTGACGAAATCGACTTGGGATGAGTTATCAAAACGTAAAGCGTGACGTCCGTATCGGATATAAAGACTAACCAGAGTTTGAACGCATGATGGTAGCGGGATTTGGTATTTTTTATAAGTTGATGGTATATTGCTGATGATTGAACCTATATAATACATTGTATGATTGGTGGTTCAGTTTAACGGTCACTTTTCATAGTGTACCCCAAACATCATATAAAGGAATAGTAGTGTTCCGAATCCAGACTAGAACACATGTGTGATCCTAGTTGGACCAAATTCTCTAATGCAGCTTCGAATTTGAAATTCCTGATGCAAAACTAAACAAAGATTCTTTTCGATTGTAGGCAGCCTAGTTGTCTCATAGGTTTTAAAGCTTTGAAGGGTCAGGGTTTAATTGAACACATTTCAGCTTCTATATTGCTAATGTACCATCTACATATATATATACTAAATGATCCATATTACCGCAAAATTCTCATATTCGACGATGGAGAGAATATTGACTTTTGTGACCAAACTAATGAGAAGAGGATGCTTTTGTGAGCATCTTTGTTGTGCAACAGTCTCATTCGAAATACACAACTTCTTCTTCTTTCTCGTGAAAGACTCTTAATAAGGCGAAGGGTCCATGTATAGGATTTAATATATCATTTATTTTTTAAATAGTAGCTGCAAATAAACAAAATGTTGATTGAAAAATGAAATTCTCTCGAATATTTTCAACAACACTTTATTTATATACTCTAAAAGTACATTTTCAACAACAATGCAAATGGCGGAATTGATTCTAAAACGTAAGATTTGAATAGTAATATAACAACAACCAAAAAGGAGCTTTTGCTCACATCATACATACAAAAGACAGAGAGACCAAGTAGATTCTAAATTAAACTATTTGGACGTAAGCATTTTGGGTTAAAAATGTAAGAATACAAAACATTATAAATAAATCCATAAAATCAATAAAGTATAAGGACATATTAATAAAATTCAAAACTTTCCGCCGTTATAAATACACATCGCCCACCAGACAAAAGAAACTTCACCTGTCATGTCTTGGTTCTGAAACAGAGAAACTCAAAAACCAAAGAAGAAAAAATCTTTTTTGGAAAATTTTCGAAAGTTATACTTTTGCCATTTCTGGCAATACAAAAACACATCACTAGAGTGTTACTACAGAGACAGAACATAAACTGAGTTTTTTTTTTTTTTTTTTTTTTTTACTTGTTTGTGTTTGTTAATCACTTCAAAAAAATGGATTCTGCTTCAGATCTTTATATCTTTGATGGTTCTTCTTCATCTTCTTCTTCAATATTCCGAAATTCTAGTCCAGAAATGTTTTCTTCAGACACAACAACAACTACAGATTTGTTCTGTAACAATGAACTTTACTCTGTTGATGAATCACTCAACATTTTTGACCATTTTACCCCTCAAAACATTCTCTCTTCATCTCCTCCAAGTGATCTTCTTGGAACCCTAACCCTCTCTCAACAAATCCCCACCGGATTATATCCAAATTTCTCAGATTTCCAAATCTCCGACGCCGTCAAAACAGAGAAGTTCTTCGACGGTCATAATCAGACGGCATCAATGGCACGAAGCTACAGTGCCATAGAGAATGCAGGGAGATATATGCAGAGAAGCTTTAGCAGCAATTCAGTCGAGGGAAAACCAAACCAGGTTCCGTTCAACATTCCGATGATGGATTCTGCAAATCTTAATTACAATAGCTTGAGCTCGCCGGAAAATGCTTTCTTTTCCGGTCAGATGCGACGTGTCTACACAGAGCCGTAGCAACGATTATGAGGGCCGCCCGCAAAAAAAAAAAAAAGGCCGCTCTAGAAAAATGTATACTTATAAAAAAATTTAACCATAAAAAAAAAACAAAAAACAAAAAAAAAACTTTCTCTCACGCTTCGGGTGATTCGAACTCATGACCTAAGATATGTGGTGTATGACATAATACCACTAGGCTACCAAAACACAATGGTATTTGAGGGCCGAAAATATTAATAACTTCTCGGAGGGCCGCAGCTCCCGCTTCTCTTGCTTCTATCCAGCTACGGCTCTGTGTCTACAGCACCGGAGATTTGCAGGTCTCTGTTTTTTCTTTTACTCTGAACTGTAAATTTTTTTTTTTGACTGCACTGTAATTTTACATTTTTACTAAAAGTTATGATTTTTATTTTGGTTTTCAGAACAATTTCGAAATGCAGCGATCGTCGGAGAACTCAACGGTGCCGTTTTCCGAGGAACAGAACTTCAAGGTGGGACGTTACAGTGCAGAAGAACGTAAAGAGAAAATCTCAAAGTACAGAGCTAAACGAAACCAGAGAAACTTTACCAAAACTATTAAGGTAACAATTTTTTACTACATTTTCAAATTTTGAAGGCTTTTGATTATAAACTTTTTTTTTGTTGGATGGAAATAAAGTATGCATGCCGGAAAACATTGGCGGACAGTAGACCTCGAATACGTGGTAGATTCGCACGCAATGATGAAGTTGTAGAAATCCCCAACATTGAAGATGACGACTCCGAGCTTTGGGTAAATCATATTCAAAAGACTAGGTTTTTTCTACAATGTTTTTTAATCAAACTACCTAACGTAAAAGAAAATGATGAACTTGTATCGTGGTCGTATCATAACTCGGGTTTAAATTTGATAATGTGTGTAAATTGTAGGCGAAATTTTTTTTCATACGATACTAAAACTTCGGAATTCAATATGAAACAAAATCACGTAGAGCTTCACTAATTCACGGCTAAAGAAAAAGTATTTTCATAAAAATCTAATCTCTAGTAATATTATAGTGGTCAAATATGTTGTCATTAATAAAATTTAATCTCTTATGTATTAAAATAATGGTGGCAGAAATTGGATGGGCTGCATGAGAAAGCGGAAGCTTATGTGAGCAGCTTTGTGGTGCAACAGCCTCTTTTGCAATACTCAACAACTTCTTCTTCCTTTTTCTGGTGAAGGAAGGACTCTTAAGACGAAGGGTTCAATATTTTTAATTTTCTTTAAAGAAATTATAATTCTAGTTGATCATTAATTGTATTGTATATTGCATCAAAACAATAACAATAAAACAGATATATTTTAGAAGAATGTAAATTTTAATAAATTACTGTATTTATTTTTGGTTATTTATTTGTTCTGTATTGAAAATGACTTGTCAGTTGTCTTTACCTGTTTTATGTGAGTGTTCAAATTTAATAATTTAATTTCAAATGCTTGACCCGGTTAGAAGATTCTTTTATATGATGTCAATTTTATAGGAATTTTGATATAATTAGTGGACTGAAAATTCGATTTTTGATGCTCTTTATCATGAAAACATATTATTATTTAATTCTCCCAACCATAGAGGATCGAGATCCTCTTTGGTCATGTTAGTGTACGAAAAGCTTAGGGAATTATTACATTTTACCTAAAGTCAAATGACCCACTGAATATACAACTCGACATCAAATTTCTTCTGGAGAAAAAAGTTTGCACAAACCCTAGCTGATTTATTTTTTCATCAAAAATATATATCTAGATCTTGTTTTTTTTTTCCTTTCGTTTTAATCAAAAACATACTGTATCAGTTAATGTATATGCAGTTTTATTAAGTATCTATAACGTAAGAATAAAAAGACGGATAATCGAGTTTGACTTATGATAATATAAGGATGAGCGACATATTGATAAATGATTAGTGATTACGTGCATAAATGATGCCAAAAAAAAAAAAAAAACTCATTGTTATTATTTGCATGCATAGTTTACTTTTCTCATATAGTAGTATAGTACCCTCAAATACCACCAAATATGAGGAATACCCTCGAATACCATAAAAACACTATGTTTTTCCAAGTCAAGATTTAATAATTAAGCCACTGCTTAGGATCTCACACCTAGGTGATTCAGTCCCATGTGATTGGAGAAATTAAACACTATGTATTTGATGTGCTCGAATTCGACTTTCATCTGTGTGAAAATGGAGAAAAATGACAGGTAAACTTTGTTGACAAAACTTAATATAGATGTAATATATCCCTTTAATTTCTCCAATCACAATTCAGTACTTTCCCCCTGATACTATTCTAGTGATACAACTCTTATCATTAATTAAGAACACTTCAGGAAATACGCCTTTAACATAATTAGTAATTTGACTGAATAAAACTCTCTAATCGGAAAAGAGAAAGAAAACAAAAGAAGAAACGGAGAAGCTCACATGTGTTTTTCTTGTTTTTAAAATTGTTTCTTTTTCCATTGTGGAGGAAAAAAATTCAAAAAGGACTGAAAAATAGCACTTCCAAGGAGGAGGATTCATTTACTCATAATGTAATTTTGGTAACAAGAAAGGTATTGTAAAGTGATGTCAAATCCAACCGACATTATTAGCTCATGACAATAAATTATAAAAACAACAATAATACAAATAAATAAATTTTACTAATTAATCATGACTTAGCACACAAAGCAACTTCAAGTTTCAAAAAGATTCAAGTATTGGGCAGCATGTTCCCCCTATATATATATGCCAATAGCTTAGTACTAATAATCAATTTGTTATATCATTCCTACTTATATATATAGTTAAAATAAATCAAGTTGCTTCTTTGTAAAAACCCAGTGGTTTGGCTCGATTAATTGAGATAAAAATTGAATTTAGTTGAAATACACGTTTAATTGTCACATTATTCATATGACAATTGTAAAATTTGGAATTAGTCTACAGTAGTCTTTTTTTTTTTTAGTTAAAGGTCTTGAGCTAGCTTCTCCATAAGTTCCTATTAGTTTTTTTTTTTTTTCTTTCTAATGTATTAATGTTGGAATCTTCATTTTTAAGTTATTGTTTTTTTCTCCGAAAGCTATAAAATAAAAGACTTATACACTTATACTAATTTTTTCTGTTTTTTTTTTCCTTAAGATAAGGGAAATTATTCCCATTACCCTTTCTTGTCTTCTATACTCGTTTGATGCTTCGAAAAGGCAGTTTTCTCGATAATTCCAGTCAGATATATTTCTACAAATCATGTTGTGGAAGATCGAGGAAACAAGATAAAACAAAGGTTTTATAATCTTTAAAGCTTGCAAGAATATTTGAGATGTCATGATAAGAGGAAATTACACTTGTACAATCCATCTCATCAATCGAAGCAATATACAGAAAATGAGTAAAAAGAAACTGAAGAATATGAAGCATTAAATATTCTTCGAATATTGTAACATTTTAATATACATAAATCCATTACATTATGGGATTCGTGTCATTTATATACATTTCTGGATCTTAAATCTGACAAACTTTAATACAATCAATAAATCTTTTCAAATAAATGCTCCCCACTTTTTTTTTTTTTTTTGGCTAAAATTTCCATTTCTGTTACTAGAAAAAAGATTAAAGGCGCCTTAAGCGACAACGACTAGATGAGGTGAACCAGTCCGATACAAAAACCGATTTTAACTAAATGCTCTATCCAAGTGTGGTTCGGAGGCTCTCCCATTCCATTTTGATTTGTAGTATACATCGCTTAAAATGTTTATTAAGAGCGATTAATATAAACAACGAAAAAGTCGAACGGATCTGTGTGTTCCATACCTCTTTGGCTATTAGCTATGCTTTCTTTCTTCGAATGCCCTATAGTGTTATTATCAGACATTTTATCATTACCATGTGCTTTTCCAAAACCATCGGTTTACACAAATTTTGTTTTATTTGCAAACAACCTGATGAGATAGATCCAGATGTGGAGGCAGTGGAGCATAGTTCGTTTACGTGGGTTTCTTGATTTTTATGGTTTAGAATGGATCCCACCACATATATTAACCCTATATTAAAAAATGCAAAGAGTAAGGTTGTAACATGGACGTAGTCCCAAGAAAGCTCAACCATCTCTTCATTGGTTTAAGAAACGGCCGGCTTGCCTAATGACAAGGTTTTTTTTTATAACTTTTTATGGAAATCACATAATGATAAAGTTAGTATAGATCTTTAACAAAAAAGGTAATGGTTTAGATCAGATCCCACGCCAAGCATAAAACATGCATGCAAGAAACGACTTGCCTAATAGATTGTTCATGGAAGAACGATGGTAAAACATATCTAAGACGATGATCGTTTAAAAGTGTTTGGCAAGAATGATTAGTAAAATTAAATATAAAAAAGAAGACTATAATTGTGAATTTGACACATAAGAAGATGCAGACTACTTGATATGTAGTGATAAAGCTTGATCTTATGTTTTTTTTTGGGTAAGTTTTGTTTTTCGGGTTGGGTTAAACAAACCATATATATATATTGAAATGTTAAATTGATTTTAAAAAATAACATAATAACAAAAGTTTGGTAAGATTTTGTAGAGCTGGGAAAAGATAGAAACAAACTATGAGATGGTAAGACCAGAGCTCGTCAATAATAAAAAACGGAGCAAAGCCACTGTTAACAAACCATACATTAATATGAAGCAGATTGAAAAAAAGAAAAAAAAAAAGGAAAATAAATTTTACTTTAAATTGGTGGTATAAGGGAATATAATGTTGATTCTTCTTCGTGTACCAAATAGTTAATGGGGGAAAATAGTAATACTTTTATATATTGGGTAATGATATAATATAATCAACTAACCAAAGCATGATTCCAAAGTTTTATCTTTTTGACTAACCGCATTATATTTCATTAATTCTTTTTTCTCCTGTCTAACCGTACGTGCTAATAGAGTTTTTTTTTCCATGAAATATTTACATGTAATTTAAAAAATTATTTAGCGTGATCAATTACATTTCGTAACAGAGTAGATTTGAACCATCAAAGGTTTTCGGTGAACGTTTGTTATTTTTACGAACGTAAACATTACGAAAACCATAAAATTTTGTATGTCTTTTTCTTATTCAATCTAGAAGTTCCCTACTTTGGTCCTTAATCTCTTTAGATTTGTGAAAGGTCTACGTACAAATTACTAATAATCGCTCTTTAAAATGTATATCATTTTGGATTCGGAATTTGTTTGCATGTCATATGTTGTTGTTGACAAAAAGGGAATGCCTCATGTCATGTGTGATGTGTCAAAACATAACTTTCTGTGAATTGTGTGATCTTAAAGGAAGCAATGATGATTTGAGCTCAAATCTGGTCCTTCTTTACGGAAAATTGTTTTTTCTTATTCTCTTTGTTATGCTCCACTTGACGAGAGATAAAAGGAGACACAAACAAACAAATTGAAAATTACATCGACTCTTTTTAAATCAGAGAAATTCTTAAATTTTTTATTAAAATTCCCTAACTCTATATATTATATTATATAGATCTTTTTCTATTTTAGATGCAACATTTATTTATAATTTCATTTACGATACATTTTCATAATCTTTAGTTTCTCGAAATGCGAATGTGAAAGCGGATAAACTGGGTCAAACTGTTCGTACCCAGTAACATCTTATTACCTATGTAAACAACATACCCCAACATTAGCTTATTTGAGCCAATCTATTATATATATATATATATATATATATATATATATATATATATATATATATATATATATATATATATATATATATATATATATATATATATATATACATTTGAAAAATATTCAACATATACATGCATATGATTATTCGCATTTATTACAATCTTAATATTAGTTTGGATTTAAAATATTTTGAATCTCTAATATTTATGATTTTTAGATAAAAGAGTTTTAGCATTATATATATACCAAAATATAAACCGCGTATCCGTATATTTGGTTAAGAAAAATTATTATTCCGTGCACAACAAAAAATAATACTATTTAGTTTAGTAAAATTTTAAGATGCTTCAATTAGTAATATAGAGTATTATATAATTGCAACCAATGGGAGTTGGCATTTGAAGATTTGTGATCATGAAGCTTGTCAAAGAAATAGATAAAGAATATCAAACAATCAGGACTTAATGTAGACACAAATTTAATAAATGTAATTGAAAAAGTGGTCAAAATGCTACCTACACAGAACTTTGTAGGTCTAGATTATAAAAATACAAAAGGTATACATATTGAAATGAAAAAAATGAATTATTAACAAATAATATAAGATTATAAAAATGCAAAAGGTATACATATAGAAATGAAAAAATGAATTATTAACAAATAATATTCCTCTTACGTGTGACGAACCTTGATATTCATTTTATCTCATTTATCTTTATACATTTTTGTTGTTGTGCATGTTTGTGGAGGTATTATTATCCTACCAACTTCCTCCACAATTGCAAACTAGCCCCGAAATAGAAATATACACTTACATATTTAAACAATGTCAACGTACATCATAAATACTTTCAACAAAAACTGTGGGAAAATGTTGATATTTTATGAAGTCTTACTTTTCAAACAAATTTGAAGTTACAACACAAAACAAATAGCCGTAATGAGTGAAATAAACTCTTGAAAGCTTCTCTCGTCTCACACGTACCGTTTTTTGAAGAGATTGTGTCGTTTGGTTGGGTCTTTCGGTTTCTTGAATTGTTGACCGGATTTGTGACGGCCTGAGTTGTATTCCATGTAGACCATTCCTTTTGCACCAGACATTAAGCTCATCGATCCCATGCTTCGTCTCGCCTTTTGCAGAGCCATTCCGTCTGTATCTTCTTCGAGTTGCTCTAAACCGACCAAATCGTCTCCAGCATTCAACACCTTTCCGAGAAGAGACAACTGTTCTTCTTGACTGTAATAGCTCAAGCTTGAACCCGCGTCCGGAGGTGGGAGGCTTGTTATTACCTTAAAGCTGTAACCTTGGTCGATCAGGAACTGTTGTCTTTTCGTCGAATAATACATTTCCTGCATCACAATCCTTACATCAGCCACTCATTAGAGACACTAGTGTCTGTCCAGGATTTCAGGTTTCAGGTTTTGGAAAACAGATTTTTTTGTGTGTTTTGGAAACGAGTCAGGACTAGAACTGAATTATATTTTCGTTCTGATGAATTTCCGTTTTTATGGCTACTTCAGCCAATTTACTGAGTTACCTGTGTATCGGTAGAAACAAGTGAGTAGAAGAATGCATTGTACTCTTCTTTCCCACCGGCCATTCTATCTTCAAGTTTACCCTGTTTTTGATCACGGAGTAATAAAACGTATTGGATTGAAACAACAAGATGAACTAGGAGAGACACAATGTGATGAGTTATAATACTGAAAATCACACCTTAGCCCTAAGGATACGACCCAAACGTTGAGCCTCTTGACGTCTAGAACCAGCATGTGACGAAATCTGGATAATCACATTCGCTTCAGGGATATCTATAGAGTTATCACCAACCTGTAGTCATAGAAACCAAACCGAAATTAAGTTCCCTAACAAACATGGAGTGGACAAATTTCTAAAATGAAGGAAACAATGTAATACCTTTGACAGGAAGACAGTGTTCACGTCTTTACTGGTTTTAAACGCCTCGAGAATTTTGGTTCGTTCGATATGGCTACATATTGTGCAGGGAGGATTATCAGATTGGAAATTGAGTGAAAAAAGAACTGTGTTTTCAATAGAACTTCTTTAACGAACCTGGTTGCACCATAAATCATCGGTTTCCGGAGTTTCATTGCATACTCTGTAAGTGCAAAAAGATTGTCTGCAAAGACAATGATTTTATCCCCACGTTGTTGTTCATGGAAACGAATCAGAAACTCACAGGCTCTAAACTTGTTTGGGTTCATGACATAAAGTGCCTGCAGATACCAAAAGACTCTCATGTCAGAACAACTGTCGAGGTTTACTAGCTCCAATTCCATAGACAATTCCCAGGTTATTCTAATAGAGCATTTACCAAATTAGAAAAACACACTAAAAGAATCTACATTGATGCTTACTACATTTCAAGGTTCCAGACTACATCAAATTCATGGACTCTAGTGCATCAGATGAACCTAACATAAAGATCTAACAATCTTACATATTCTTTTCAGATAATTGCTGAGAAGTGAAAACAACGCAAAAAAAAAGCTTATATTCATGAACCTGTTTTTTCTTGGAGTTCTCTTTCTTCAGATATTCTGCGAAAAACTCTTTGGTCATAGGACACCATACTTCAGCACACTGAACATTTGCAATAAAGCCTCCTTTAACTAAATCTAGCCAATTGGCTTCATATAGTTTCGGGCCAATGAGGAAGTTCAAATCTGTAATCCTTTCGTCTTCTCTCACAAGGGTGGCTGAAGAAAAGACCAAAAAAGAGACTTAGTTTCTGCAACTAAAGTATACATAAAAAGGTATGTGAAAATGAACCCTTAAATTACCTGTCAGTCCTAGCTTGCAGTGAGATTTTGTGATACTGATAACTTTCCTAAACATATGGGCCGGAACCACATGCACCTAAAAAAACATAAATCTTGAAAAGTCATGCATAGAATAGAAACTTGTTGTTTGTAGATCGCATTCGTGGGCTTAACACTGGGATACACCTTCTCAATGAACCACATATGACTTTTCCGCAAAATAACTACCAGCAAATACTAACTCAATTTAAGGACACACATCACATTAAGAACTATTTGATTACCTCGTCCATGAGCAGCAACCCCCACTCTCTGTTTCTCATTTCTTCTATAATCTTCTCTGATTCCTCAGATCGTTTACCACTAAAGGCAACCATATTATAGGTTGTCACAACAACACCAGCATTTCCACGGAATCGTTCTTTACTATCAGAAGTGAAACGGCATATTTGGTCATCTCTTATAGTAGACCACAACTTGAACTGGAAGGCCCACTGATCCACCGAGACAGCATTCGTCGCCAAACAAAGACAACTCTTCTTTATACGAGCCGCTGCCGAAACACCAACTAGAGATTTACCAGCACCACAAGGCAACACTATAATCCCAGATCTTGCTCGTCCTGCAGAATCAAGATTCAAGATCAGTCACAATATTTCTCAAGAAATTACAAAGATAATTATCTACTAGGAGTTCACCATAAAGCTAGATCAGTCACGGCCTTACAAGGAAGTACAAGTATACATATCTATGAGAAGTTCACCATCAATTTTAGCAGTTTCCGTAAGACAAATTTACTAAGGAAAAAAAATGTGGATGCAGAGAGCTATACCGTTCCCAAACATTTTGCTCAAACTTTTTTCCTGGTATGGCCTCGGTTGTGCATGGGGCTTCAGTTCCATGTCAAGATCGGGATTGACCTGACAGACACCATCAAGTTATTAACAATCACAAACCTGCAGTGCATATCATCTGGTAAGCAAAAATTGGCCTGAAGTGTAATATTTGTTACTCACATTGTCGTTCCTGAAGTCATATTCCTCTAACATAGGGTAATTCAAGGCATTTGGTAAGCAACGCTGCTTCACATTCTCCACCTAAACACCAAGAGCAAAAGAACATGACACCGCGAGTTAAGTAAAGATCATACAACATTACCAAACTCATCAACTAGATTACTTTTAAGAAAGCATTAGGAGAAATTTACCTGAGCAGGGTCTATCTCAAATGAGTGAGTTTCTTTCTCTTCTGCTGCTGCTGCCAATTCTGCTTCATTCAACAGCTCCCCGGGTCCTGCTTCAAGTTCACCGCTTGTTTTGCCGATAGTGAATCCATCACCGCCATAATATGGCTACCAAAAAAGTTAATCTAAGTTGGTTCGACATACTGACACTGTGGAGAATACAATGGTATATGATTAAAATATTACACATTCAATGAATCAATGAGTTTAAGAAAAAGGATTATGAGTTTATCTACCAACTGAAACATAGTTCCAAGGAACTTAAGGAGTTAGGAATATAACCATGAAACCAAGAACCTGAGAGAATCAGGATATATATATCTGCCACATTGGTGACAAAAGATGCAAAAACCCGTAGAGAACAACAAATCATGGTATTGATTTCCATCCAGGATAAAATCTTGAAAGTAAACATAAAGCACTAAATGGAGGAGTTCAACATACCTCAGAAGAAAATCTAGCTCGGTTAATAACATCGTCACTGAGAAGCCTTTTCAACACCTGAGATTATTTTGTGTCTACAATTGAGCAAAAGCAATGGAAAAACGAAAACCAATATCCAAATACACAAGAGCAGAGACAGAGGATCAGCCTGGTGAACTTACTTCCGGGAATGGGGATTCAATAAAATACCGATTCTTCTTCAAAACGAGCTTCACTTTCCCATAATTAGCAGTAGAAGCATGGATGAACTCAATCATCTCCTTTGGTAGCTTAGTCTTAGACAGTTTATTCAAAACAGAAATGATAGTTTCTGTCTCAAGACCAACGGAAACAGCAGCATACAACGAGTGTGGTGTTAAATTATACTCATGCATTGACTCAGGCCTGAAATAGTAACAAATGAATGAAACTCAATCCAAAAATCATAACTTTTACATTGTTATAATAATCAAAACAAAATCGAAATCTCTTTATGTATGATGAGGCACCTGCAAACGGGTTCAGCAATGGCAATAAGAAAATCATAAGCTTGTTTATAGAGAGGAGAAAAAGTCTCCAAGAAAATTCTTCCATCAGCACAAGCCCACAAAGGCCTATTGCCATGATCTGGCTTCAACTCCAGTTTAGTAAAATCTCTCTTCTTCTCCTCTCCTTCACCTTCAAAAACCATTACAAATTTCTAATCCAATTTAGTTCCAATTTTGATATATTATGCTACCATACAGCGAGAGAGTAAGTTCACCATCACGTGAATCTTCATCATCATCGTCATAGTAATCTTCAGCGTTTTGAATGTTCTTCATCTTTTGATCATCCTGAGATTATTTTTTTTAGCCCTAAATAATATAAAACCAAAAAAAAAAAAATCAGCTGAAGAAGAATCAACACGAACCTTGTCACCATACTTGATCTTCTTGTTGGGTCTTCCTCTTTCACCTAAACATCAAAATTTCACCAGTGTTTTTTTTGGCCGGATAATTCGATAAACTAAGCAAAATCACTAAGATCGAGCTTAATACCGTTTCCCATTTTGATCTTCTTCTTTTTTTTTTCCAATTGATGTTATCAATTCGCGATTTCTCAGAAGACCAAAGACGGAAGACAACCGGCGCCGTGAAAATTTACCGTTGCCGGGCGGATTTTGAATCGGATTCGGTGTCGGGTTCGGGTATGGCTGAGTCTGTTACTGGTTTAATGTCAAGGAAGAGAATGTAAAGCAGAAGATGCAAAAAATATGGGCTTTAATATGGGCTTTCTTATTCTCAAAATGAGCCATATCCAAAAAAAAAAACACATCACTCTTTCTCGCTTCTGTCATCGGAAACCAAAATGGGTTGTAGTATTTAGAATTTCTATAAGTGCCCTGCAAAGAAACAAGAAGATTTGGCAACAATGTACTTTCTTGTACAAGAAGAAACATGTGTAGCTAATTGAGGCCAGCGTAGATACCTCGGTTTTGAAGTTAAGAAGAGTAAAGTCCGAGCGCCAATTCATCTTCCCGATCAAGCGTAACAGCATTACTAGATCCAGTTTTGAGTGGTTCGCTACAAAAACAGCAATCATTGCTCAAAACCACGGCGTAATTTACTCCATAAAACTAGTTGAAATTCAATCATCGAAATGGACTATAAACCAATCATTATAGCACGACTGCACGAGATCGAAAACCCTAAGATAATCACCTCTCAATCCTCCTAGACTTTGTGCCGATAATAAGGGACGATATCAAACTGGTTAGGCTTGTAGCCCACGGTATCTGGCCACAGATTTACAATACGCATTTGACTAAATTTTTTTTTTGCTAAACTGTAACATATTGAAAAAAACCTAAAACACTTTGGATCCTTGGCGAAAAAGATAAAAACAAGGATTCAAAGAAAATTGTGGGATCAAAGAAAATTAAGGTCAGCTTTACTTGAATTATATACTTTGTGTGATGATGCTATAACAAAGAGTGAAACTGGAAGTTTTGTTGATGCACTTGAAATGGTTATTTGGCATGACATTTTGTTTGCTATTAACTTGGTGAGTAAGAACTTACAAGCTAAATCTATGTGTATTGATAACGCAATGAAGCAAGTAGAAGGTGTGATGTCTTTTTTTGAGAATTATAGAAACGATGGATTTAGTTCAAGTATGAATATAGCTAAAAGTCTTCCAAGTAAGCATTGAAGGTTTAGGAAAAAACAGTTTGATAAAAACAGTCATGATGAAGTCATTCAAACACCTCAGGATACTTTAATTTTTTTTTTTTTTTTGGTTGTTGTGGATATGACAATTGCTTCTTTGAGAAGTAGATTTGAGCAAATGAGAACATTTGAGATTGTTTTTGGATTCTTCTACAATCCGGTGAAGCTAAAGTCACTTGATGCTATTGAATTAAGAGAGAGTTGCACTACTTTTCATAATACATTTCTCATAGTGGTTCATCGGATATTGATCTGGATGAGTTTTTTTTTTGAGTTAAAAATATTGCAGGTGACTTTACCCGATGAAGCGATGACACCTATCAAGGTTTTAGAGTTTGTAAAAACCATTAATTGTTATTCAAATACTGCTACTGCTTATCGAATTTTTCTATCCACTTCCGTGAGAGTAGCATCAGCGGAAAGGAGTTTCTCTAAGCTAAAATTGCTTTAAAATTATTTGAGATCATCAATGTCTCAAGAAAGATTGAACGGTTTAGCAATTTTATGTATTAAAAAAGACGTTTTGGAGAGTATGGATTTGGAAACAATTATCAATGATTTTGCATCAACAAAAGGTAGAGTGAAACGTTTCGTATGATCAAACCCTTAAAACTTTTCAATTCAATTTTGGTTCAGCTGACATTGACGATAACAAAATGATTTTCAAAAATTAAAGAACTTTCTAAGATCAATTAGTCAATTCACATAATAATACAAATATCAAATGTTAACGGTCTTTCAAGATAGGGTGTCTTCGTTTAGGTTTCTTCATTTGCTGAAACAAATTTGCACAAAAGTTAGAACTCAAAACAAATAGCCGAAAATGAGTTAAAAAAAAAAACTCTTGAAAGCTTCTCTTGTCTCACCCATAACGTTTTCTGAACATTTGGTGTCGTTGGGTTGGGTCTTTAGGTTTCTTTACCTGTTGACCGGATTTGTGACGGCCTGAGTTGTATTCCATGTAGACCCTTCCCTTTGCACCGGACATTGCACTCATCGATCCCATGCTTCGTCGCGCCTTTTGTAGAGCCATTCCGTCTGTGTCTTCTTCGAGTTGCTCTAAACCAACCAAATCGTCTCCAGCATTCAACACCTTTCCGAGAAGAGACAACTGTTCTTCTTGACTGTGGTAGCCCAAGCTTGAACCCGCGTCCGGAGGTGGGAGGCTTGTTATTACCTTGAAGCTATAACCTTGGTCGATCAAAAACTGCTGTCTTTTCGTTGAATAATACATTTCCTGCATTTTCAAAATTCACAATCCTTACATCAGCCATTCGCCACGAGCATGGCCGTTCGATTTAAAGCAGATTTTTTTGTGTTTTGGAAACGAGTCCGGACTAGAACTGAATTACATAATTTGGTTCTGATTGGGTCTGATGAATATTCGTTTTTATGGCTACTTCACCCAATTTAGTGATTTACCTGTGTATCAGTAGAAACAAGTGAGTAGAAGAATGCATTGTACTCTTCTTTTCCACCGGCCATTCTGTCTTCAAGTTTACCCTGTTTTTGATCACGGAGAAATATATCTAAGTATCTAACTAACAAGAGGAACTAGGAGAGACACAAAATGTGATGAGTTATAATAACGAAAATCATACCTTAGCCCTAAGGATACGACCCAAACGTTGAGCCTCTTGACGTCTAGAACCAGCATGTGACGAAATCTGGATAATCACATTCGCTTCAGGGATATCTATAGAGTTATCACCAACCTGTAGTCATAGAAACCAAACCGAAATTAAGTTCCCTAACAAACATGGAATGGACAAATTTCTAAAATGAAGGAAACAATGTAATACCTTTGACAGGAAGACAGTGTTCACGTCTTTACTGGTTTTGAATGCCTCGAGAATTTTGGTTCGTTCGATATGGCTACATATTGCGCAGAGAGGATTATCAGATTGGAAATTGAGTGAAAAATGAAAAAAAAGAAGTGTGTTTTCAATAGAACTTCTTTAACGAACCTGGTTGCACCATAAATCATCGGTTTCCGGAGTTTCATTGCATACTCTGTAAGTGCAAAAAGATTGTCTGCAAAGACGATGATTTTATCCCCACGTTGTTGTTCATGGAAACGTATCAAAAATTCACAGGCTCTGAACTTGTTAGGGTTCATGACATAAAGTGCCTGCAGATTCCAGAAGACAAGATATGTAAATGTCAGAACAATTGAAGAGGTTTCCTAGTTCCTATTACAGGGTGATCTATTAGAGCATTTGCCAAATTATTAGACACACACAGAGAACCTATTATATTGATGTTTACCATATTTTACGGCTCTAGACTAATTCATGGACTCTAGTGTATCAAAAGAAACAAACATAAAATCAGATAGTAAATTCTCTTAAGATTTTTTTTCCAGCAAATTGCCGAGGAAAACAAGAACAATGCTAAAATAGCATATATTCATGAACCTGTTTTTTCTTGGAGTTCTCTTTCTTCAGATATTCTGCAAAAAACTCTTTGGTCATAGGACACCATACTTCAGCACACTGAACATTTGCAATAAAGCCTCCTTTAACTAAATCTAGCCAATTGGCTTCATATAGTTTCGGGCCAATGAGGAAGTTCAAATCTGTAATCTTTTCGTCTTCTCTCACAAGGGTGGCTGAACAAAAGACCAAAAAGGAGACTTAGCTACTGCAACTAAAGTATAACACATAATAAGGTATGTGGAAATGAACTTTTCAATTACCTGTAAGTCCCAGCTTGCAGTGAGATTTTGTGATACTGATAACTTTCCTAAACATATGAGCTGGAACCACATGCACCTATGAAAAACATAACTCTTAAAATGTCACACATTGAATGGAAACTTCTTATTTGTATATCGCATTAACACTGGATACACCTTACCACAATGTAATCTACCAGCAAACACTAACTTCAATTCAAAGGCACATCACACTAAGAACAATGTGATTACCTCGTCCATAAGCAGCAACCCCCACTCTCTGTTTCTCATTTCTTCTATAATCTTCTCTGCTTCTTCAGATCGTTTACCACCAAAGGCAATCATATTGTAGGTTGTCACAACAACACCAGCATTTCCACGGAATCGTTCTTTACTATCAGAAGTGAAACGGCATATTTGGTCATCTCTTATAGTAGACCACAACTTAAATTGGTAGGCCCATTGATCCACCGAGACAGCATTCGTTGCCAAACAAAGACAACTCTTCTTTATACGAGCCGCTGCAGAAACACCAACTAGAGATTTACCAGCACCACAAGGCAACACTATAATCCCAGATCTTGCTCGTCCTGCAGAATCAATATTCTAGATCAGTCACAATCTTTGAGGAGAAATTAAAAAAGATACTTATCTATTAGAAGTTCACAATGAAGCTAGATCAGAACACTGTATGAAAGTACAAATCTAAATATCTAAGAGAAGTTCACTATCAATTTAGCAGTCGCTCTAAACAAATAACTAAGGAAAAAAAATGTGGCGTAGACATTTATATCATATTACCGTTTCCAAACATTTTGCTCAAACTTTTTTCCTGGTATGGCCTTGGTTGTGCATGGGGCTTCAGTTCCATGTCAAGATCAGGATTAACCTGACAGACACCATCAAGTTATTAACAATCACAAACCTGCAGTGCATATCATCTGGTAAGCAAAAACTTGGCCTGAAGTGTAATATTTGTTACTCACATTGTCGTTCCTGAAGTCATATTCCTCTAACATAGGGTAATTCAAGGCATTTGGTAAGCAACGCTGCTTCACATTCTCCACCTAAACACCAAGAGCAAAGAACATGACACCGCAAGTTAAGTAAAGATCATACAACGTTACCAAACTCAGCAATACGATTACTTTTAAGAATCATTCCGAGAAACTTACCTGTGCAGGGTCTACCTCAAATGAGTGAGTTTCTTTCTCTTCCGCTGCTGCTGCCAATTCTGCTTCATTCAACAGCTCCCCAGGTCCTGCTTCAAGTTCACCACTTGTTTTGCCGATCGTAAATCCATCACCACCATAATATGGCTAGCAAAAAAAGTTAATAAGTTGGTTCAACATACTGTGGAGAATACAATGGTATAAGTCTATAAGAGATATGAATTCCACATTCAATGAATCAAGGAGTTTAAGGAGAAGAATAATTAATGACTTCATCTATCTATTAAATAGTCAAGAGAGCTTAATATTTAAACAGGAAACCAAAAGCTTTGGAGAATCAGGATATATATCTCTGCCACATTGTCAACAAAAGATGCAAAAACCGTTGAGAACAACAGATCATGGAATGTATTTCCATAGCGAACATAATGCAATAAATGGCAGAGTTCAACATACCTCAGAAGAAAGTCTAGCTCGATTTATAGTATCATCACTGAGAAGCCTTTTCAACACCTGAGATTGTTTATCCTTAATGAGTGAGCAAAGGCAACAGAGAAACTAAACAAATATCCAATACACAGCCTGGTGAACTTACCTCCGTGAATGGGGATTCAATAAAATACCGATTCTTCTTCAATACCAGCTTCACTTTCCCATAATTAGCAGTAGAAGCATGGATAAAATCAATGATCTCATTGGGTAGCTTAGTCTTAGACAGCTTATTCAAAACAGAGATGATAGTTTCTGTCTCAAGACCAACGGAAACAGCAGCATACAACGAGTGTGGGGTTAAACTATACTCGTGCATTGACTCAGGCCTGAAATAGTAACCAATGAATGAAAATCAATCCAAAATCATAACTTGTACATTGACATCCCTATACAAATTCGAAATCTCTTAAAAAAAGTGAAAGATGAGCACCTGCAAACGGGTTCAGCAATGGCAATAAGAAAATCATAAGCTTGTTTATAAAGAGGAGAAAACGTCTCCAGGAAAATCCTTCCATCAGCACAAGCCCACAAAGGCCTATTGCCATGATCTGGCTTCAACTCCAATTCAGTAAAATCTCTCTTCTTCTCCTCTCCTTCACCTTTAAAAACCATTATACTTTCAATTCAATTTTTTTCCCAATGTATCTATGTAATTATGCGAGATTAATCAATATACCATCACGAGAATCCTCATCAGCTTCGTCATAGTAATCTTCAACGTTTTGGATGTTCTTCATCTTTGGATCATCCTGAGATTTTTACAGTACAATTACACACTAACTAGGCATTGAAGAGCCCTAATAAAAAAACTCATCTGGAGAAGAATCAACACGAACCTTCCCACCGTACTTCATCTTCTTCGTCGCTCGTCCTCTTTCACCTAAACATCAAAAATTTCCCAGGTATTGGCATACTCTTATTCGCCGGATAATTCGATAAACTAATCAAAACTCAGTAAGATCGAGATTCGAGAGACCATTACCGTTTCCCATATTGATCTACTTCTTTTTCGCTCCTCTTAATCGAATCGATTTTAGATATTGTCTCTTGTATTTTCAATTCGTGACTTCGCAGATGACCTAAATTGTATGTACGACGGAGGGAAGACAACCGGCGTCGTGAAAATTATCCGTTGTAAGGTATTCGCTGCGTCTCCGGCGGAGTCGGTGACTCGTTTGAAACGGAGGAAGAAAATTGTTAAGCAGAAATATACGAACACGATTCATATATAAAGGCTGCAGTTACAGACAAATATGGGCTTTTTAATAGGCTTCTTTAAAATGGGCTTTCTTATTCTTAAGTTAAGCCCATTCCTCTTTTTTTTTTTTTTTTGTCAACAACTTTTAATTAAAATTTAAAAGAACCATTCCTGGAGAATGTTGTTTACATAAGTGATATGATGCGGTTCGGTACGAACTTTTCGTGCAAAGTTATCCGCTTTTATATTTACACTTCGAGGGATTAGAGATATTGAAAATTCCTCCTTCTCGCTCTTCAAATCTTCCAAATACACTGCAAAGGCCGGCCATTCGGTTGGCGAGAACACTATCTTCACCAGGTCTGAACAGTCTGTATAAAAAACTACTTGGTTATCGGCTCCAATCATACACTTCATCTTTTTTAAACATCAAAAAAATTATTTGCCAGACAAAAAATAAGTAATATAAATATGTTTATTTTATGAACAATGGTAATTTCCAATTCATAATCTTTTGGTCCACATGACACTATGTTTCAGCCGATTTCAGTTACGTAAATTCGTTTTTCAATTAATTTTTTTGTGTGTTGATTAGATAGTTAAATTTGTTATTCTTCTATATGCATATATGATATTTTTCACGATATTTGTGGATTCAAATGACTAAAACGACATTGTTTCTTTAAAATAAAATGACACCTCAAAACTGTTGATTAAATCTTTTTAAGTCAATGTAGTTTTACACTCAAATCGAATAGTTTAAATAGTTCATTTGAATTATTTTAGCATTGAGATTGAAAAACATTGTATCTTTATTGATATCTAAAAACGCACAATCTGTTCATGTTGAAATACACTATTTTCTCACAATATTTTGCAATGAAATATTTCCATCAATATAACGACTTTAGTTAGTAATTTTTTTACAGTTAAGTAATAAGTCAGCTAATTAATAATGAAAAATATCTTAAAATAACACTAAAACAAGTTTTATAGAAAATTATAGCACATACTACAAAAAAATTCCAAAATAGTTCATATAATTTTTTCCTAAAAAAATTAGCACCAGTTTAGTTTCTCAATAATATCACAAATTTGTATATAAAAATATTTATTTAACCTAAATAATTAGAAATAAAATTAAAATTTTAGATTTAGATTCTCTATTTCCAAATAAAAATATATATATTTATACCATTTAAAGGTAATTTCAGAGAGTTGCCAGTAATTGTAATAATAATGAATTTATAAATCAGGTAAGTAAATGGAGTATAATATATCAGCAAAAAGAGTCTTCTAATTTCTTAGGAAAGTCATTTTGATAGAGCGCACGATAAACAGCACCGCAAAAAGCACAGAAGCAGAGAAGGACGAAGACAAAACAAAAACAAAAAGCTTCTTCCGAGAAAAAAAAAGTAAAATTCTCTCTATGATTTTGAGATTTTCAATTTCTCTTCTCTGATTCAATCTTGAGAAGATGATCGGTTTCTTGTTTGGTGTTTTGATCTTGCTAGTGATCGTTTTTCTTTAGGTTTTGAGCTTGATTTTTTGTGTGAAATTCTGTGGATTTTATTTTTCTACTTTTTTGATCCGTTTTTCTTCTTTGTGTCTATGCTAGATTCTGAGAATTCTGATGTTTATTGTTGCTTTGATAAGTTTCGGTTTAGGGTTTTACGGATTAGCTTAATGAAGCTTTTTTTCTTTTGGGTTTTTGGGATTTAGTGTACCTGTTGGAGTTTGAATTGTTGTAGCTTTGGGGTTTAGTATAAAATTGATTTGAATTCAGTGAAATTATGTGTTTATGGTGCTAAAAAGATTGAGAATTGTAGGAGATTCACATAGGCTTTTAGTCTCAACACTGTTGTCTTGATTTTAATCGGTTTCGAGAAGAGGTTTTTGGTGTGTCAGTTGATGATTGTTGAGAGTAAATTTGGACTGTTAGTAGCTGAAAATTTTGGAGTAGATGTTCTGCTCTCTTGGTTTTATTGTTAGTAGCATATGATGAATCTGATCAGACTTTTGTAGACTGCTGAAACTGATATCGAAAACGACAAAGCTTGTTTGAGTTTCTTGCATTATATGTGATGAATATTCACATACGGATATCGAAATGTAATTTGTTTCTTGTTTCTTCGCGTTTCTTGTAGGTTAGCATAGATGAAGAGTCTTCGGTTTTTGTAGTTGTTGTGATAAAAATAGAGAAAAGAAGAGATGGGAGGTTGCTGTTGTTGTTCTTCTTCACGAAGAGCTGATGTAGATAATGGACCTGCGTACTACTACGTTAGTGTTATACTTCTCCCACTTCCTGGCTTTTTTTTTAATGTGTTCTTGCTTAGTTAGGCTGAAAATAACTCAATCTTGATGTGCTTCAGGCCATAAAATGAGTTAAAAGCCATAACGGGCTTTCGAGATTCATATGGGAATGAGTTTTCCATTGTAAGATCAAATTTGTTAAACCTTGTTTTCTGACTTGTATTGCAGTACCCAAGGGCAACAGAAGAGCGTGTGCCTTTGTCTTCCGCTCATAATAGGACTTCCTCTGCAATCTCTACTGGTGTTGTAGTAGTAGACACAAACTTAGAGACATCATCTCCTGATGCTTATATACCACCGCCACTGCCTATCCCTTTCGATGTGGCTATAGGGGTTCCTCAAACACCAGCCAGTGGTGAAGAGGCTACTTGTGTTGATATTAGAGAGGTTTCAGTGGACTCTGCTAATACCGAGTCTGCTCAAGAAACAGTTGATGGTATTACTCTCGGGGTTCCAACTACATGCTCACATAAAGAGACAGATTGCAAAATCCAAACAGAGATTGATCTTGAATCTACTGAAGAATTAGACCCGAAGCTATCAAAAGCCGTCTTTATACCAATAGAGGAAGAGGAGGATTGTCCCATATGTTTGGAAGGTAAAAGTTTTTTTGCCTTTCCCACACCTCAAAGACATAAACATAACCGTACCCTTATATGACTGCGAGAATGGGTTATGTATTATATTGTCTTTGCTTTTGATTCAGAATATGATATCGAGAACCCGAAACTTGTAGCCAAATGTGATCACCATTTTCACCTTGCATGCATTCTAGAATGGATGGAGAGAAGTGAAACCTGCCCCGTCTGCAACAAGGTACATTCTTTTTATCCAGTTCTCTTTGGCGTATGTCGACAAACTCTAATCTCTAAGTAAACCGTAATGAGTAGTTCCAGTTCAGCTTGTTTACATATTTCGTTGTACTTCCCGGGATATGTCTGAGAGAATCCGTTTGTTCTGCAGGAAATGGTATTTGACTCTCCTCTCGACTAGCAACCCGCAAATACTGCATCTTAGAAGGCTCAATTCTCTCTGTATCCGAACAAAGAAATTAGAGAGAAGGAGAAGAAACTTAAAAGAAAAAGAAAATGGTAAGAATACACTAATAGCTGATTCACAAAGCTGAATTTACGAAACATATCAGTGTTGATATACATATGTTTGTGTACAGACTTTTCAAGTCGTCTACAAAAAAAAGGAGATTAAGAATTAGAGTTTGTGCTTTAGATTCACTTCTGTGAATAAAAAAAAAAAAAAAGACAAAAATGAAAAACTTTCTTCTAGATGTTTTGATTTTGTTAATTCTTGTTTATAGGTTCTTTTAGGAGTGTTTTTAAGCTGGGGTTTCAATTTGGGTTTGATTCAGTTTTTTCTTGGGTTTAAGAAAAATGGTAATCAAACTGAAATTGAGTTTATTATGTATGCATTGGGTTTATTACGGTTCGGATTTAGTTTTGTTTAGTACTTATTTATTTTCTTTTTATTGCTATGTTATGTAATATGAAAATTGTTTCTAGTGTGTATGTTTTAGATTTCTTATTTTCTTAACATCTTCGAAAGTTTGTTTGTTTAATTGTCTCATTAGTTTAATATGTGATGTGGTACATCTTACTTACATGAGTAAGTCAAATTATATGAGACTTATCTAGTAAATGATACCGTTACATGTGGGTGGATTCACTATTAGTATATTGCTTTGTTTAATAAAAATATTTTGTAGTCACACTTGTGACAAATGAATAGTTGCTGATTTTAATGAATCATCGGAAAGTGTATATCGAAAAATACTTTTATTTTAAAAATATTTTCTTCCTTATTTTTTCCAGATAAATACTTTACAGTACAGATTTATGTTTTTAAAATGTAATCGGACATGAAAAATAAATAAAATAAAACAATATCAGAGAAACACAAGCCTTAAAAAATAAGAAAATGAAAGAAACACAATTAAACAACGAATAAAATGTACAAAAAAAATGTACGTATATCGAATAATATTCTTAGGAGTTAGGACTACAATCACTAATTATGTAAAAAAAAAAAGAACACTTGCTTTAAAAAAAAACACACTAATTACTTAAAACACCAATTAACATATTGTTAAGAACTAACATATTGCAGCAAAAAAAAAAAAAAGAACTAACTATAAACACTAATTACCTAAAATACTTACAGATATTTTAGGTACGTATATGAGCAACGAGTTAAAGGTAAGTTAATAACCATTTGACTAAAAACACTTTTCCAAAATATACTAATTATAAGAAAAAAATTACAGATTAAAAAAAAAAAATTTAAAATCTGATCTAACTTTGGGAGAAAGTAATTAAAAAAAAAACTTAGGGAGAAAGTAATTTGAAAAGCCAAAAAAATCACAAAATTTATACTAGAGAGATTCTTATTTCCAACAACGATATATATATTTAGAGATACGGTCTTCCTTGCAAACTTGGATCATTTATTTTGGAGAATACCATCGGAGTTTGATTCTATAGCTTTTCCTTGGATTATTTGGTATATTTGGAAAGCACGGAATGAAAAATTGTTTGAAAATGTGGATAACGATCCGTTAGAGGTTTTACGGTTAGCGGAAAGAGAGGCACAATTATGGCACTCAGCTCAAGTGGAGCTTCATACTGAAACTCAGGCTTCAGTGGAATTTCCAAATCGGCCTCAAACGAGGGGGGTGTCCCTAGATTCGGACTTTACAGGATACCGTTGTTTTGTGGATGGATCCTGGAAAGACAGCGACAAGTTTTCCGGGATAGGGTGGTTTTGTACACCATCAAACGGTGAGCCATCAACAATGGGAGCTGCCAACCTCCGTAGAAGCCTATCTCCGCTACATGCCGAATTCGAGGCCCTCCTTTGGGCGATGAAGTGTATGATTGGTGCAGATAATCAAGAGGTAGCATTCCTTACAGACTGTTCTGACCTGGTGAAGATGGTGTCTTCCCCAACCGAATGGCCGGCCTTCTCAGTGTATCTGGAGGAATTTCAGAGCGACAAGGAAGAGTTCTCTCCCTTCTCTTTATCTTTAATTTCTCGTTGTGCAAATGTAAAAGCGGATAATCTGGCACGAAAAGTTCGTACGGAACCGCTTCATATCACTTATGTAAACAACATTCCACAAGAATGGCTCTTTTGAGCACTATTTAATTACGGATGACAAAAAAAAAAAAAAAAAAAAAGATACGGTCTTCTTCGGTTAACTCCATCATCGGTGTACGTGAAGATATTAAATAAAACAAATAAACAAAACTCTTTCCTTTTTTTCTCACACATTTCTTTTCATCTCCACTCGAATCCGGAAGAAGAACAAAAACCAAAAAAAAAAACCCAGAAAATCAGAGAAACACAAGCGACCCTAGACACAGAGAGAAAAAAAAATATGTCTTCGCCAAGCAAACGCAGAGAAATGGATATGATGAAACTGTAATAAAAAACTTTCTAATTTTTGTTCTGTCGGTTTCATCCTAATTTTGTTACTTTTGATTTGAGTTTTTATTTGTTTGAATTGATTTGATCTTATGTTTTTCAGGATGATGAGCGATTATAAAGTGGAAACGATCAACGATGGCATGCAAGAATTCTATGTTGAATTCAATGGACCCAAAGACAGTAAGATTGAAGAAATTTTTGTCATCAATTTTGATTTACTCTTGTCTGAGATTAATCACTAGTTTCGTTGATTGTTGTCTTAATCAGTCACTAGTATGTGCTTTTGAATCTGTTACTTATGAAAATGATGATAAGGGTTTTTGCAATTATTGATGGGTCTCTTAGATTTTTTGTTCATATTTCTGCATAACTATGAATCCATTATTGGTGGTGGCACGGTGGATTCGGATCTACAGCGGTTCGATTCCACCGTGTTTTACACACTGTGTGTGTGGTTTACTTACTTGGTCACTTTTGGCTATGGTATGAGTACTTTACTTGTGGTGGGCTTGCGAGTTTGCTCACCCGGGGATTAGTTAAGCGCTTCGGCGAAGTTCGGTTCGGATACTCGGTGTTAGTTGTGAAGAAATGTTGTAAAAGTATTATTCTATATTTGCGGGTTTAATGTGTGTTGGTGATAGGTCTCTATCAAGGAGGTGTGTGGAAGATAAGAGTTGAGCTTCCAGATGCTTATCCTTACAAATCTCCATCTGTTGGTTTCATTACTAAAATTTATCATCCTAATGTTGATGAACTGTGAGTTTTTTAATTCAATCACTAGATGTTTTGGATCAATTTATTGGAATCTTCTTGATCTTTATCTTTTGTTTACGCAGGTCGGGTTCTGTTTGTTTAGATGTGATTAACCAAACTTGGAGTCCTATGTTTGGTAAGGGCCAAAACAAATGTGGTTGATTTTGAAATTTTTGGATCAAATGATTGTTGTTGTGTTGAAGATTTGATTTAACTTTATGTTTTTTTTCAGACCTTGTGAATGTGTTTGAGACATTTCTTCCTCAGCTTCTTCTGTATCCAAACCCATCAGATCCATTGAATGGAGAAGCTGCTGCGTTAATGATGCGTGATCGTCCTGCTTATGAGCAACGAGTTAAAGGTAAGTCCAATCAGATTCTCATGTTAAGAGATATGTCAAGATTCTGAAAAATCTCTTAGTTGCTTGAAGTTTTCTTTTTATTTGCTTCCGAGGTATAGAGATTTTAGAATACTGAGAATAGTTTGTGTCTTGAACCTTTTCTTAACCTGTGCGTTCTTGAAATTACCATTCTTAACGTTGAATGTTCCTCTCACTCTTTCGTGTTTCTTTTTGTTCTAACGAATTATAGCTTTTGTTTGGTTAATGTAAGAACTGAATTTTCGTAAATCTTGGAGCTAATGTAATGATCTGCTAGTGATTATACGTTATAAACCCGTAAGTTGATTTACTCATTAGAATCTCATGATGAAGATAAAGTTTCTGATCATTTTAAAGTTTAGAAACATTTAACAAAAGAGGTGAATAACGATATCATTGTAAAGACTTAACCATAAGTTTAGCCGTTAGGCGTTTACAGGGTCTTGTATTGTTGTGATTAGGGGTTTTTTGGGGACATTTTGAGGAAGTTTGATGGTTATTTTGTTGGGTTTTGCGGTTTCAGAATACTGTGAGAAGTATGCAAAGCCAGGAGAAGGTTCAGAAGATAAGTCTAGCGATGAAGAACTAAGTGAAGAAGAATACGGCTCAGATGATGAAGATGATGATGATGATGATGTTGCAATTGCAGGCAAACCAGATCCTTGAACCAGCTTTGGTAGGGGACTTGTTCTATGTATATGATCATGAATGAATTATTTATGCTTATAACTGAACTGTGAAATCTATTTCCCCCTTTGTGCTTTGTTCACCTGTTTAATTTATCGGACCGGACGTTTGTGTACATTATTAGACCGAACCGAATTGTTAGTCTTTTCGATTTCAAATAAGTGGGTCTTACCGGTTTAAACCGGTTATTGATTCAGTAATTTCTTTTCATGAAGGTTTTCTTTTTCTCTCTAACATATTTTACTTTTTACAATTTGAATTTGAATCACAGTTTAAATTAGAAACGCATTATACAAATCCGTCTCAATAGCCAAAATTTTCAACATTATTTGATTTATGGTTCATGTGTCACATTTACTAAACTCCTCTTTGCAATATGGCTTTTGTTTTTAATTCTCAAAGATAACCTTGAACATTCACCCTAAAACGATAATATACCAAAATCATGTTTCATTGGATCTAGTTTTTGTCAAAGTTATATATTTGTCCAATTGTTAATAAGTTATAAAATTCTTCAAAACATTGGAATCAGTCTTGAATTCTCTAGTTATGCATTGTCAGGTGCTCCAAAATCCACAGTTGGTTTTTCTTGCAAAACTGTGCCAGCGGTAACCACTTCAAGAAGTTTGCTTGTCAAGACTCAAAATCTTGAAACAGCTAAAATCTTTCTAAGAATTTGACCCCAAAAAAAAAAAAAAATCTTCTGTAAGATTTGAAAGCATCCAAATAAATCAAAATCATAGTTCCCTATATTGCTGAAATTAAATTCGGAAACTAAAACAGTTGTGAAATAAATAGAACTGATGGGATTAAATCATATAAAAATAAACCCTACTCAAAAACATCGACAATTCGGACAGGTTCGTTTCTGTTTCAGCCAAGAAACAATACAAAAACGATGAAAAACATGTCTACACTTGTTTATACGGACAATGGCATGGTCATCTTCAAACTCTTCAAGACAAATTGAACAACAAATCCATCTTCTTTGATGATATCTTTAAACTCCATTTCCTTGATCCGACTCATATATCCGGTTTTGATGTCTTGTGGAGACTGAGGTGGCGTTAGATGTCCGGACTCAATGTCTTGTTGAGGCAGAGAAGGAAGTGGGTTTTGGTGAGTATTAAGAGCTGATTCCATAGGAGGTGGTGGTGGTGGAATACACTTGAATATATTGTTGCAGAGTTGTATGATGAAACCTACGATGAAGATGAGTACAAAAATGACCAATGGAAAAGCCACTACATACTCTTTTAATAAGTTTATATAATTATTAATTTATGATATTAATAAAACCATATGTTTATATAAGATTTTCAAAGAAATATTATTTTATTATTTTATCGAATTGCGTCATGGATCCTTAAGTGGATCTTTTAAGAGTGGTTTTGGTTATTAAGAGTAGATAACAATATTCTAGTAAAAGATAAAAACTAATAAACTATGAGGTTGAGCATTGAGGTAAACTCATTATTGTCTTCTATGTACCAAATTACCGTGATCAGGTAGGTAATAAAGGAGCTTTCATTTGATTTAAAGCTCGAGAGATCAGCCTAATCAGTTTGATATAACGTTTCACCCGGATGTAAAAACGAGGTAGCTTCAGACAAATACATAGAGCTGGTGGGGTTCTGATTTTACTGCTCTAGTGAGTCCAGATTCAAAATTAGATCTTTGTTTTAGATCATTTACCATATATATAATTCCAAGTTTTGAGGAAAAAAAAAAATAATAATTCCAAGTTTATGTTGTAGTCCATACGCCAAACTTTTGTGTGATTTTAGTTTTAGAAATTCATATTTCAAAGCAAAAGCTCACGTGGCACCAATTATCCTATCAAGGGAGAGAGCTAACGGTCAAAATATCATCTTGGTCGTATTAAAACTCTTCTGTTTTTTCTTCTTATCCTCTGCAAAAAAAAAAAAAAAAAAAGCAAAGCGAAGAAGGTCTTCTGATTTGCTCGTATGAATTTTCCGACGATCCCTCATGAATCGAACGTTGTTTCCATCAACGTCGGAGGCCGAATCTTTCAAACAACGAAACAAACCTTAACCCTAGCCGGAACCGATTCTCTTCTATCTCAACTCGTCGTCACTGAGTCAACTCGTTTCGTCGATCGAGATCCCGATTTGTTCTCCGTTCTTCTCTATATCCTCCGTACCGGAAACCTACCTGCGAGATCACGCGCCTTCGATGTTCGAGATCTGATTGATGAATCTAGATACTATGGAATCGAGTCTTTCTTAATCGATTCACTCTCGAATTCGTCGCAATTCGAGCCGTTCGATCTCCGTAGATCTAGGATTCTTCAATTAAACGGTCGAGATTCTCCGTCGGCTATCTCACCGACGTTAATCGGCGGAGGTCTCCACGTGGCGCACGGTAGCAAAATCACTTCGTTTGATTGGTCGTTGAGGCAAAAATCGACTGTGTTGACGAATTTCTCCGCCGTGGATTCTCTTCTAGAGATCTCTCCGGGAGTTTTAGCTGCCGGAGCCACTGATTTCCCAGGTTTGCAAATCATCGATATCGAAAACGGCGGATTCGTTCGTACGACTCTGAATTGGGAAAAAGTAGCTAGGTCTAGCTCAACGGTACAAGCCATAGGTTCTTCTCCTGAGTTTCTATTCGCTAGCTTTGAATCTAGTAGAAGGAACTCGAATTCGATTATGGTGTATGATCTTTCTAGCTTGTTACCTGTGTCTGAGATTGATCATTGTGAGATTTATGGCGCTGATATTGATTCTGCGATTCCATCGACTAAGTTGAGATGGATTCAGAGTTGTAATTTGCTGATGGTTTCTGGTTCTCATACTAGTCCTTCTGGTGTCAATGGTCACATAAGGTTTTGGGATGTTAGGTCAAGGAATATGGTTTGGGAGATTAAGGAGACACAAGATTGTTTCTCTGATGTTACAGTCTCTGATAATCTCTCGGCGGTGTTTAAGGTCGGTGTGACTTCGGGGGAAGTTTCCTATGCCGATTTGAGGAGTTTAGGAACTAAGGATCCATGGGTTTGTCTTGGGGAAGAGAAGAAGAGAAGCTTGAATGAGAGAAGAGGAGTTGGGTGTAAGATAGAGAGCTATGGGAATCATGTGTTTTGCAGTAGTAAAGGAAGTGGGATAGAGCTTTGGTCTGAAGTGATCACGGGTTTGCTAGGAAACGCAAGCCGGGATGTACCGGAAGAGAGGGTTTTTAGGAAGAATTCGTTTGGGAAATTAGCGGATTCAGGAGAAAACAAGATAACCGGTTTGGCGTTTGGAGGAAATAGAATGTTTGTGACCCGAAAGGATCAGCAGTCTGTTGAGGTTTGGCAAAGTCCTAGTCGTGGAATATCGATCTAATGCGCAAGTAGTAAACGTTTGTTCGAGGTGATCATGAGTTGGTTAAAATCGAATCCAACTAAACTAGTTAGCGACTTACATTGTCTTATAGAAAAATGAATGAATGAATCTTAATCCCATTACTTGATGAAGCTGCCCCAACCATGAATTTCTTATTTCTGATAATCTTATAAAAAGGACTTACATGGGTCGTCACACCGTGGCTGTGTAGGATATTTGAATTCTAGCGACATGACCTTATACAATCACCTGCAGAGAGAAGCAAATGACCATGCTTGGGGAAATGTCAAATTGCAGAAACACCTTTCGGATTCAAACGGTGAGTTACAAAATAAACATCTATAATTCCACTAAAATTAGCGAGGATAAAGACATTTGTATTTTATTGGAAGAAAAATCCGGTCAAATATTTCGAGCTAATTAAGGAACAAATAGATCATTCACTGTTGCTGGTGTCTCTGGAACAGGCCTTTATCTACCAGAGCTAGTTCTGTAATCGGAGAGGCCGTTATTACAGTTGCTAACTTCAGCTTCGGGAAATCTGTTACCAGAAAATCTTATGGCTCCACCTGCCATCATCAGACCTCCGAACATATTGTTGTCGTCTCTCTGCTGTGAAGAAGTCGCAGAATTCAGTTGTGCTGGAAAATTATAACCACCTGCCATCAGATTAGGCTGAAAAGCTGCTGGAAAACCAGAAAAGTAACCATTGTTGTGAAACATAGAATTCTCAAATCCTTGTCCTCCTGTGACTCCTGTCTGAAATTCAGAAAGATCAGGAGTCTGAGCTACTGGTTGTCTCATTTGAAAGTTAGTGTTACTTGCTAATGGAGTAATCCCTTGGCTTGAAGAAGCAAACAACGAAGGAGGTACAGGAAAACTCTGCAACAGCGATGGTGAAGACATTTTTGGAAACAACGAAGAAGGTACCGGAAAACTCTGAAATGATGATGATGAAGCCAGTTGTGACGCAAAGGGTGTCACAAAGTTATGATCTTTCTGCATTTCAGGTCCTGTGCTCTCCACCATTGATGATCTGTTCTTGTTGGTATTAGCTTCGCTTGTCTTCTTTAGTTTCTTACTCAGATTTGGAGCTTGAATGGCCAAAACAATACTTTTCTGGCTCTTCACGGTCTCGTTCTTCGAATAATCCATCTCATTTTGCGCAACAAGCGCTCCTTGACCCTCCTGTTGTTGCTGAAAGTAGTTTCTGCCTAAACCACCTTGACCGCTCTGAAGAAACCTATCCAACGGTCTACCATTACAATCAAAACCTCCACCGTTTTGTGCAATCTCTGGACTTTTCTCTTTAGGTGTATTCATCTCTTGACCGCTCTCTAGAAACCTATCCAACGGTCCAGCAGTACAATCAAGATCTCGACCGTTGTGAGCAATCTCTGAACTTTTCTCTTCAGGTATATATATCTCTAGACCACTCTCACCCGGTTTGCTCTGTTTTTCACTCTCCTTCTTCTCCTCTTCTTCCTTCTTCTTCATCTTCTCAACCTCTTCCTTCTTCTTCTTTGTCATCCTCTTCTTCACTGATTTCGGTGTTGCTACAGCAGCAACCCCTCTCTTCTTCAGAGGTGGACGAGACGCAACATTTTCATCGGGTGCTCCACACAATTCAGTCTTCATCCAATCCATTAAACGCTCTCTAGAAGCCGTAAGATCATCAAGCAACGTCTCCATAAACATTCCAACACCGTCCATCCCCATTATCGTTTTTTCCTCTTTCTTCTTATTCTCCTCTACACAAACAGTTTTCGGTTTCCTTTTCCTTACTTGCTTAACTTTCTCAGGCTTAGTCTCATCTTTCTTGCTCCTCCTCTTCCGGGTTTTTACAGGTTGTTCTGTAGTCACAGTTTTTGTTCCCTTATCGATCTGTTTCGACTCAAGATTTGGGTTATGAATGATAGGATCCTGTGTCGAGTTTGAATCTGGATCATCGCTTGAAGAATCTTCACAGTCGTTCTCTTTCCTTCTGAAATCCCATTTCTCACTGAATCTTGGCTCATTTCCCATTCTTAAAGATTCAGTCTTCTTTCACTCTGTTCTTAAAGATTGCAACTTTCTTTCAAAGATTTTTCAGACAGCTGCAAAAAAACACAACAGGGATAATTATAAACAACATAAGTCTGTTATGATGGATCGAAATAGATTACGGATCATATATATTAAGCTTAAGAGACCTGATTAAAACGAAGAAAGACACTTACTCCACATAAGGAAAAGCTATAAACACATCTATGTTTTAAACATTCATTTCTGTAACACAGGTAAATAGAGAATGCATCTAGTAAATCATAGTATTGCGATTATCTCAACTTAATTCAAAAGAGATCCATTGTAAACTACATTTTCAGGAACTAAGAAGTATAGACATAGGTGGGAAAATATCCGACTATTTTTCATAGGGTCGGCCACTATGGGAATTAGTCTAAGTTTCGGCTTGAGATTTTCAGATTATCCAAGAGAAAATATATAGATATAGATCTAAGAATAAGATGTCAAAAAGTATATATAAAAACATGTAAATGGAAGTTCTTACCGGAGAGAAGAATTTTCAGGCCATCTTCACCATTCTCTATCTCTCTCTCACTCTTGAGTTTTGGCTGATCTCACAGTTTGTATCATTGTATGTACACTCTATATACAGACATATATCTTTCAAATTTATGTTTTCGGTTTTGCTGTTAAAAAGGAAGGAAGTTATGTTTTTGTTTGAAAAAATATTTTCCATATGAGGTATATTTTAATTCAATGAAAAAATAATTTTAGACATTAATTTTGGTTCTACCTTCTAAATAATAATATTTGAACTTTCCATGATTGGAGTTTTTTTCTTGATAATCAGGTTTACCCATTTTTCTAAATTTAATTTTATTACACAAATTATAAAGTAAATTAGTAGATGATAACTGTCTTTCTAAATTTAATTTTATTACACAAATTATAAAGTAAATTAGTAGATTATAATTCACCTTAGAATTTAAAGGAATAAGATTCAAGTATTTATACTATGGTTAAAATATTTTTGTTAAAAAATATTTTAAATGATAAGAGTGTTCGGATTTTCCATTAATTTATGAAGATTATTTTGAGTTTGTGTTTGAAATATCCTTGATATAAAACAAAAAGAATAACATGAGCTGGTAACTAAAACATAATAAGATATGACTAGATAGGTAAAATTAAATAAAACAAATTAGAAAGTAATTTGGTCAACACCTCTAAATTTGTAAAAATAAGATATTACAGCATTTATTTTTGTTGATTTTCACCATGTTAATAATTCAATGAAATCATTTATGAGCCAGTTAGGAAATTAATCTGGATTTCTTATCATAAACTTTTACCTCTCTTTTTTTTTTCTTGAAAGTGCCAAAATGTAAAATCTTCTCCCGTTTCGTGTGAAGCTTTTTGACCACTAATTTTCATTTTCACATTCATGTTTTTTTCTTCTTCATAATTTCACATTAATCTTGTGCTTAAAAAAAACAAAAGAATATTAAAAAAAGTGATTAAGAACACAAAATCATCTAAATTAGCTATTGCTATTACCCTTAAAATAATCTACCTCAAACAAAATACTCGTAGTTTTTGTTCCTCTTCACCTACGTTAAGCAACTAAAAAACCAAGACACAAAAATAATAAGGTTTTGATTTTACATGAATACCTAAAACCCGGTTAGAAGAATACCAAAGAATAGGAACCAAACCGGGATTTCTTTTCCTTTTCTGTCAATTTTAACTAAGTAGTCTTCAACAGATCCATGCAACCCTTTGAAGTGCCTCTTTGATCATTCCTGGTGTCGCTATTTTTGACCCCTTGTGCTGAAACCAACACATTTCATGTCAATCTAGGATAACCAAATCCCGGTTAAGCAAAAATTAGGTTAGAGAGTATACCTTGCAATTGACGGTTAAGCAGAGCAAACCGTCTCCAGTCGAGGATTGAACCGAATGAGAATCCAAGTTGAGATCACTAATCACATCCATTATCTCAAGCAATACTCCTTCTCTCCAAGCACATCTAAGCTCAATAACCACCTCATTACCGAACGAACCAATCCTTAGATTATCGGTTAAACCGGTAAAACCGGTATCTGCTGGCTCGGCTTCACCAACATTGTTAACCGAAACTTTCTTCCCATTTCCGGTTTCATTGTTTGTGCAATTAGCTGATGTTCTTTCTCCTGCATCGCATGGTTTCTTCCTCTTCATCGTCATCGTCCCACGAGTTTCTGTATCAGTTGATTCTCTGCAAGATTCTAGTTCTTGAACCCGTCTCTCGAGTTCTTGAAGATACTCTATCGTATCATCAAGAATCGATACTTTGTCAATCTATATATCGAAAATGTTAAACCAAAGATTAGTTTCCTCGCAATATATATGGATTTCAAATTTTGAAGATTCGATTATATATATACCTTATTGATTGAAGGAATGATTGATCTTAAGATCATGAACCGTTCGTCCAATTTCTCACACCGTTTCTTCTCTAAAACTGCGTGGTTCCCGGTTTCATCTCTGGCCTCTGGTGAGTCCAACATTAACTTCTCTTTCTGGTGCACTCGCGGAACCTCGAAAATAATTTTCTTTAACATTCCTTGTGATGGTGCAGTGACCGTGGCGGTTCCTGATGATGATGACGATGATTTCTTCCACCTCGTGAAGCTTGACTGCTTATCGCAGTTTCGAAACTGCGGTCCGAGAATTAACTGATGGTTGGTCTTAAAAATCGTGGAGATCACACTTTGGTAATGAACGTCGTCGTTTTTTGGATCAAATGACAACGTCTTCACATTTCTTTGCTGCTCTTGAATTTGCCCTAGTCTTTGAACCCTACTCTTTCTTGCACCGTAAGAAACCCGTCCAGCCGCCCCTTCAACAAACGTTTGAGAGACGCAATCGCTGGAATTTAGCGACTGGTGAACGCAGTTACTAAGCTCGTCGTCCATGAGCTGCCAGCTTTGCACCTGAGAAGCTCCTCCAGTGATTCTTTCGGTCATGAACGAATCATGATCTTCTGCTACTTGTTCATGTTCCGGATCGAAACCGTTGGTAGTTCTGCTCGGAGAAGCTGTTGGAAAAGGCTCCGAGCTGAACATAGGCGCGTAAATCTCGTCGCCTAGAATCTGTTGCGGATCGAGAACGTTGTCCATGTGATAATCGGATCTTGTTGGTACTATCGTAGCGTAAGGATCAGGGGCTTCGAGGAATGATGTCTTCACGCATTGTATTACGTTCATGTCTTCTGTAATCTACGAGACGAAACACACCAAGAAAAGCCTTAAACAATAATACCTTGAATGTTCTAAACATTCGAGACAGAAAACATAAATATTGGCTTACATGTTCGGTGGTACCAATCTCAACGACTCCTCCAAGAAACGGGAAGCAAACCACTGTCTTAACCGAAGCACTCTAAACCACCACAAAACGCAAACGATTTTAGCGTTTCCAATTGCAAAAAAAAATGTTGAATAGCAACTACATTAATACTACAACTTACTTTTGCTAGAAGAGAGCGGCTAAAGACTTTACTATCCGCTGTATGAGCGTTGCACAACCATATCGGTTCACCGTTCGCAAACGTCCGTCCAGGCATTCTGCCAAAACAACAGGTTAATATTTAGAAAGCAGCAATGCATTCTAAGCTTTTCCTACATTTTTCTGCCTAGCATTTTCATAATTGTCGAAAGTTAGGTGTGTGCATAAAAACCGAAACAAAACGAAGTTTATACTAATCCAGGCAGAAGCAAACTTTGTAATTTGTATGATGATAAACCAAAACTAAACTCTAATAAAACCAATGTTTCTAAATCCGACCCAGATGGTGAACCGGACTACTTTTTAGATTTCTGGGTCACCGGGTCGTTGGGTCAACCGGGTCCAACCCAATTAATTAAAACTTATTAAATATTTATAGAGATTATATAATTTTTATAATATAAAAAATAAAAATAAACATACTATATTTAATAAAACCAATAATTTATTAGATATTTATTTAAAATTAGTTATGTTTTAACTTTTTCTTTTTTAATCTGAAACCGACCAAATCCGAACATTAAATTTTAAAACCAAACTGAAACTAAAAAATTGGTTCTAGCTCACACTTTTTTTCTGCCAAACCCTGAAATCTAACAAACCTAAACTGAACCATAAAAGTCGAAATCCTTGGACCTACTTGTATTAAAAGTATATTTTGTCATTTTGTTTAAAACTGGCAAAGATCAATACGATCAGACACATAATAAATGTCAATGCTGATATAGGAAAAGACGGAATTACCCTTCACCAATGTTGAAGACGAAAGACATACAAACCAAGTAGTACCACTCGGTGTCGGCTAGATCTTCCGGTGAAAGTGCGGCGGCGGAAGCTCGTCTAGTTACTTGAGATCCGGCAGCGGCGCCGGAGGAAGAAGATTCAGCAACGGAGAGAGACTCGTAAAGCTCGCTAAGCTGCTCGCTCCTCCGTAAACCAAGCTGATCAGCTTTGATCTCCGAAGCTTGAATCGTCTTCCTCGTTTTGATATCTCCATTATAATATCCATCTCCCCATTCTAATACTCTTTTATTTTTTTAACAAAAACAGAAATCAAATCGAATCAAGAAAACAAACAGAACATTTTCTTGAACTAATCAAGAACTTCAAGAAGAAGAGAACAAAAAAAAAAATCTAACTTTTAAAGAAGATCAAGAAACCTTGTATGATGAGTTTAAGACTGCTCAAAAAAAAAAAATCCATCGAATCAAGAAAAACCTAGAGAACCTAGTCTTGAGGTGAAGAACTTCACTAGTGAAACTTAGAAGAAGAAGAAAGAAGAAAAATATAGTTTTGAAGTGAACCCATAAGTTTTATCTGAATATCCGATTAAAATCAATAATTTATTTTATCAATATAACTTTCAAAATCTTCAACATCTAGTTTCCAAGGAGTATGATTATGAAACTTACCCAGATTGAGAAGCAGAGACAGACCAAAAGATACCATAACTCCATTGAATGTTTCGAACTGAAACTGCGAGGTGTTTCTTCAGATTCTCTGGCAAAGTTGTTCTGTTTTGTCCGGTAGCCATTGTTTCTTCATCCCTAGATCCCATGAAACCACACACAAAAGGGAAAAAAAAAATCAGACTTTTTTGTCCTGATTTAGAAAGAAATAGGATACTATGTTAATTTTATAGCCCAAAAAGGAAAAAAAAAAAGAGAAACCTGTAACTCTTTACATTTTTTTTTTTGAAGTATCAGAGAGGAAAAAAATTAGATGTTAAGGTTTTTTGTGTTCGTCATTTGATGAAACGGTTTCCGTTTTCGCCGGAACAAACAGAGAAATGTTTGAGGTTTTTTTTTCTTTGGTCACTCCATACTTTTTTTTCTTTAATGTTGTTTTGAATATTAATTTTGTTGTTGTTTGAGCTTGAACTCGAAAGACTAGAAGAACTGTCTACGAATCCTTTTTTTTCTTTTAATATCGGTATGACGATATCATCTTAGTTGTGTACAGAACAAAACACAAGACATTTATGACGAATACAAAATGTATAATTTTTTAATTAATGATTTAAGAGAAAAAAATAGGAAACAAAAGTAGAGGAAAAAAGCAAAACGGTGAGTATCTGAAGTTGATTGATTGTACCTCTCTTTTTATCTTGAAGTTGATTGATTAGTTTCTCATTTGTGTTTGTGAAGAACAACTTTTTGTTAAGACATTCAACTACAGTGTCCATTGTTGGGGATTTTTTTTAGCTTTCGAGTAAACTACAATGTCCATTGTTGTGGACTTGTGGTGATATCTTCAATAATTTTTCTCTTCCCTAAACCCTTTCTTCAATCTCTTTGTGGTTCTAGAGATCTCTTTTTTGGGATATTGAATTATCGTGTGTCTCTTCCAATACTGATTATAAAGTTAAAATGTTAGAGCATTTTTATCGGTAGAAACTTTATCAGCTTCTCAAAAAATATTATTTTAATAATTTTGGTATAATATTATCATTTATTTTAATTTTTTTTATATAAAAAAAGCATTTATCCAATTACAACAGAACATATGTTAAGATACGTTTCTTATAGTTTCTTGAGAAATGAGTCTCAGTCTCTCTCCTACTTTAGTATTACTTTTTATTTTTTTAATTAGTCAGAACTTTTCTTAAAACATGTGGATGAAGATGGTCTTAGCACGTCAAGACTGAACTTCAGACCCATTTTTTCTTGAAGAAAAATGTTTCCCTTACCTAACATTAATACCCAAAAAAAAAAAAATGTTTCCTTGACTTTGAAATCTTTGAAGCAATATTGACTAGAATACCATCAGCATGTGATCAGAGCATATATATACCATTACATTAGAATGGAAATATAAATAGTGTCATTATCCAAGTCCAATCTAACCAGCATCGTATGATTTCTTTCTTCCGTATATTCTAGTCAGTTTTTTACTATTTGAGTGATCGAAATATATTCTTCTTCTTTTTTTCTTTTCCTTTTTTGTCTTAGTTACTAAATGCATATATATGTAGTTTGTTATTGTCGGTGAGTAACATCGTGTATTCGTGTTATGAATTTTCCAAAAGTACACAAAACGACCGCAAGTATCATGTCTCAAATCTGAGCATATGATTAGCAAATAAAACAATACTAGTCAAATCAACAGCTTTTTACTCAGTGTCAAAAACAAAAGCTAATTGCTAGTACGAATCTACATTTTAGGGTTCCTTACCAAAAAAAAAATCTACAATTTAGTCACAATAATAGAAAATTTGAGGAGAAAAATTAAAATAAAAGGACAGTCTTTACTAAAATTGGGAAACACAAAGAAAAACACGAAATTAATGTTTGGCCTCGAGGAGTTCCCCCGATACGTGTAGACAAACAATCTTAATTTTTGCAATCACATCTTTATAATAAAAAAATGTAAGGACATTTTCGACGTTGATTCTCCCTATAGTCCTATACTTATAATATTATTATTTTTTAAACTTCTCTTATATTAAAACCAGAATTTACGAAATATTTATGCAACTATTTAAAATATAATTTTTAAATAAAACCCCTGCTAAATGGACCATTAGTACTTTATTAGTTTCCTTTTCTGACATCTAGAAAAGAGAGAGACGTTGACGTCAAAAAACATTAAAAATAATACGTACACGTTCGGTCCCCTACAAGATCAAAAGTCTTTAAACATTCGTAGTTTGGTGTTGATCGGAGGTTTAGGTAAAATTAATCGGATGTGATGATGTTTGAGGGTAATTGTTTAGGAATATCTCACTTTAAAATTTGAAAATAATCTAATTAATAAATTCTATTTGGTTGATTATTAATAGGAATGAGATGGCACCCAAAAAAAAAATTGGCAGATTATGATTAATGATAGTAAATGTTAATATGTTAACTTCATATTAAGTTACCAGTAGATTATCACAAAGCTTCATATATATTTCATGAATTTCTAACAATTTTTTAGAACTCATATCAAATTATTGCTTATAGTTTTACCTTTTGTGAATATATGTATACATGCAGCGATATAAATTTGGTCTGATCCAAACTTACTATTACAAAACGTAATTTGGAAAATATATTTAGTATATACTATATTATGTTTTCCTTGACATAGACGGCACATTTGAAATAATGTTGTAAACCCGTACGGCCATTAAAATCATAAAATTGTGGGCATCTATGAGAAGATGAGAGATTCAATGCTATATGTATCTGACAATGGAAGCATGCCACTATTTTTCTATTAACTGGTTTGTATCCTCTCTTCTATGTTATAAACATGTTTAATTTTCCCATATACTAAATGACATATGCATATAGCTGAGAAAATGGTATTTTAATTTGGATATACTAAATTGGTTTAACAAGGAAACATAAGTGGTTCCACTTTCCACCTCATAAGGCATATTATCATCTTATATGCATCTCAAGGTTCAGAAAAAAAGCTAGATGCTTCAGTTCATAATTATATAAAAGATAGTTCCGCTAAAGTCAATGAAGTCAACAATGTAAATAAAGGGTTTTTGATTTGCTTCTTGTTTATGATTTGATTCAAAGATCATGGTGGATATTGAGAGGGAGAGAATCACATGAATTGGGATGGGAATTCAAAAAATTATACTTAATTGTAATCTATATTGGCTTGATGAGACAATTAATAAAGAAGAACCAAGAGTCATTATTGTCACTGGCTTTGTTAATTAAGCCATCAACTATATATAATTTTTTTTATCATTTCCCAAAATTGTCATTATTACTTGTTGCGTCTCCATGAGAATCATAATGAACATTAGACCTTGTTTATTTAATTATATCAGTAAGCCCGTATCCTCTTTTGTTTTATACTGCTTTGTATATCATTATTTTACTTAGACTCTAGTATTAAACTAAATTTTAGATACCTATTCTTATCTACCATATTTGAACCTATTTAAATATTAGTACATTATAAGTTTATACTCCCTCCGTTTCACAAAGTGTATCGTTTTAAAGTTTTAATTTCGTTTCATAATTAAAGAGTGTTGTTTTGTGTTTTCAATGCAGTTTTAAAGACTAATTCTCTTTTTTATTTTCACTATTTTAGCTTATTAATTAGAGAGATGATATTATTTAGTGTATTAATAAGGGGTAGAAATGAAATTTGTTTACTTTTCTTAATTTGTGTGAAAAATGAAAGAATGACACTCTTTGTGAAACAGAGAGTACAATCTTTGTATAAGTATCTTCTCTCTGTATCGTTTTCTTTTCTTTATTTTCTTAGCAATCATGTAAGATAATCTTTTTAAATATAGGCAACATATTGGGAAAAATTGATCCGCGCCATTTTCGGCAGATTACAATTTGTAGTGGTCTAATACTTCAGCTCCAATTTTTTTTGCAGATAACAAATTTCTATATGTATTCAGTTCGTTTTTTTATTAACTGTACTAGGTCGACATCCGCGCTACGCTGCGGGGTATTTTTTTTTTAAAAAAATTATTTAAACAATCAAAACCAAATTAAGCAATATAATTACAACAAAAATAAAAGAAAAAGGATTTGAAAAAAAAACACACCCTTCATCTAAAAAATGTATGTTTACCGTAAACAATATAATTACAATTCTGTATATTTGTCTAAGAACTTGACGACATACCCTTCATCTTTGTTTTGCCATAAGAAATACAAACAAGGTTATCTCATAAATTCAGGATATAAGATAACATAAAAAAACATGCAAGAATAAGAAAGTTTATTACTTTGACTTTACTGTTGAAATCAATCAGCCGGTCGACCACAAGAGACATCAATCTCTCTTGAGAAACTTATTAGATAAAGTTAACTAAACACAAGTTACGAAAATCCATGAAAATATAGAAATCGAAAAAGATAGACCATGTTTTGTTACGTTATGGGTTTTAAAATGAATAGGCTAAATAATTCATAAACATTGGTTAATATAACTTGGTTCATGACTTAAAATTAGAATGTTCAATGATAAACAGTTACAGCATGACGATCATACAATTCTTAACATTTTAGAGGAACCTTGGAATCCCATCTTTTTCCTTATCTTTCTCTAAACTTATATTTACCATTAATGTTCTTGCAATAGCGTAGATTAAGTTTTTGAGCCGGCGTGAGATCACCTTCATTCAAAATATAAATCACAAATACAGAGTTTATTCTCAACTTTTTGCTATGCTAAATTATATACTCTTATAAAATAGATCACTAATAATAACCAATTAATGAATAACATTTGTGACGTTTTCGCCAAATTTACAAACAAGAGCATAAATCCAAGATAAGTCAAAATGCAATTGCAAACTTCACTTAGCTAATGGTAACAAAATTATTAAAAAAAAAACAAAAGGCATATTAAATATTGTTACTATGATTTCAAATCATGCTTGTGTAGCAAAAATAATTTTAACATAAATAATCTAAGGTTTTTAAAGTATAATATTTGCTGAAAAATATTTACATATATCACAATATGAAAACATATCTAACATTCGTAAAAAATATACAAAAACATAAAATAACAACAAACAAATACAAAAATTTAACTATACGGTACATTTCTTTTCTAAAAGTAAGATAGACAATTATTTATTCGTGTATGCATATATAAAATAATAAAATAAAAACAATTAAATTACGAGCAAAGGTAAAATGCAAAATCCAAAGAACCTTTTAAATTTTTACTATAAATACATATATTATAACAAAATTAATTTACAAAAATTATCCACGGCGTAAACTATTTGTTAAATTCACCTCATGTATGTTGTTCTCTAAAAACAACTTGATGTCAAACATATTTTCAAAAATAAAGATGATAATTTTGTTTTTTTTTTTTGTAAATATTGAATTATTAAAATAATTAGAAATTCATTTATCATTATCAAAAATTTTAAAATTATTGTGTGTATTATTTGTTTTAATTTGTTTGGTTATCTTTTTTAAATGATGTGTTATTAATAATCATACATATAAAAGTAGGGTTTCACTCTCCCATGATTGGTCCACTTGGCATTTTTTTTTTTATATTTTCTTAAATTTACCTTTAATATATTAATCTCTAATTAACTCCCTTTAAAACTCATGTGTAACTCCACATTTAAATTCATTTGTAACTCCTCCACTAAAATGCATTAACTATTTGAAAATGATATTGACTATAATTTAAACTCTATATTTAAACTCAATAGTAACTTCTACCAATAAATAATAATTTGTAACTCATACTCAATAATTATAAGAGTTTCACCACTTCTCATCTATAAATATCAATTCTCTTATCATTCTCCACCATATTTTCAAATCTGTAAATTTACTTTATTTTAAAAGTAGGGTTTCACTCTCCCATGATTGGTCCACTTGGCATTTTTTTTTTATATTTTCTTAAATTTACCTTTAATATATTAATCTCTAATTAACTCCCTTTAAAACTCATGTGTAACTCCACATTTAAATTCATTTGTAACTCCTCCACTAAAATGCATTAACTATTTGAAAATGATATTGACTATAATTTAAACTCTATATTTAAACTCAATAGTAACTTCTACCAATAAATAATAATTTGTAACTCATACTCAATAATTATAAGAGTTTCACCACTTCTCATCTATAAATATCAATTCTCTTATCATTCTCCACCATATTTTCAAATCTGTAAATTTACTTTATTTTATGTTCTTGCATGAGTTAAAAACAATTGTGTCATGGTGATAGTGAAGGTTTGATTGTAATATTTATTTTTAAAGATTATATGATATGTAGTTTACATTGTATTCAATTTGTATTTCGTTTATTGTATTTTTAGAGATTATATGGTATATATGTAGTTTATATTGTATTCCATTTTATTTTGTTTTCACCGCATTACAAGAATATATTTCTTTCATTTTTAGTTTTCAAAATTCTTGCTATAATATTTATCTGTTTCCCGATTTATCTATGGAAGTTCAAAAGCTAACTATTCTAATATTCACACAAGTCAATCAAATGTGAAATGATATATCTTCGTTTTTTACTATTGGTGTATGATTATTCTCTTTATCTATTTATTCAAACAAAAAACAGTATTCGATGTTTTAGCATTTTGAAATTAAGAATTTTAATGCATTTCTCAAATATATGTTCTAACATGTAGTGATATGAATATCATTGTAGTATTTTTCCAAGGTTTGTGGTCAAAATTATTTTTTCCAACAAAATTAATTTAATAAAAACAGTTAGATAATCAATAGCAAATGTTTAAATATCATGTTGGTAAAAAGATGTGAGAAAAAGTATCTTTAATGAAAAATGTATGCTATTCATGTTAGAAGAAAAATTGTTTTTCCTTTGTATCAAGCACACAAAAATTATGATTGTATATAAATAAGTTGAATTTTCTTAAAATTAAAGATATTAGAACTTAGACTTAATAAAAAAAATGTAAGTATGTGTTAGATATATCTAGAAACTACAGTATTCTTGATATATGTTTTTTTAATTACAATATACAAATAATTTATAAAATATTTCGAGTCGTACCACTTAATTGATTAATTCTTACAATACTAAAAAATAAGTGGTTAAAAAATTATGCATTGTAAATTTGTAATCATAGAAGAATATGTGTGATAATATTAAAAGCATAATTTTCTTTTAGTTTTCATTTCAAATATTAAATTCATGTTTACATTAAAATTGTAACAAGTCACGCGTAGCGTGGCTACATTCATCTAGTAATAATAAAAGCTGATGTGGTATGCTGGAAAGCTGATGTGTCAAGCTTGAGAGCTGATGTGTATTAATTGAAATGTTTTAATTGGATGATAATTTTAATGAGGTGTCAAACTGAGAATAGCCCAAAATGCTGATGTGTCAGGCCTGGAGAAATTCTTAGTGTTATTATTGTATTGATTATTGCAGATAAAACCTTGTCAACATTAGTTAACAAGTACTGATTTTTGATTGCAAACGAAACCATATATATATGCTGCTACAATTCAAAGCAAACAAATCAGTGGTTAATTAGCTGAACATCTTAAACGTTCTGATTAATTTTATTTGGCCAATTTTGGCTTGTGCTATGTAACTTTCCCTTTGAAGCTCTTTGAATTAATTCAGTTTTTGACAAATAGAAAAAAATTAAATTAAATAATTTCTTAATTTGTGTGGAAAAATATTAAACATGTTTTATTTTGATACAAATTAAAGAAACTATAGTTATAAACAATCTGAACTTAACAAATAACCATTTATCATTTTTCTATTTTTCTATGAGAAGGGTAAGTTGGACCCAAAAGAAACTCTATGTTCCTCAAATTTTTAGTACTACGCAATGACATGCATTTGTCTAAATTTCATGGTTTCTATTGCTATCAAACCAATTAACTCAATTTGATATGATAGAGAAGTATAAAAAGGGATTAATATCGAGAGCTGAACATATTAAAACTAGACTCTTACTCATAGAGACTCGCCAATCAATAAATTGAATGGAACAGTCCACTGTTTTCATGGTCCACTAATTTAATTAGCATTAACAACTGTGTCAGGTCGAGCCAATCTCAATTATTTTGTTCATCATCAAATAGCATTAGTTATTACAATAAAAACGTACATTCGATGTATAAAGTGTAAACCTATAAAGAAATGCAAAAACATAATGTCCTTACAAGGTTAGATTAAACATAACTCTATTCTTTTTAGTTTCTTTTTGGCATATGCTTTTATTTTCATCGAAAAATTAATTTTTTTTATATTAATGAGAAGTAATATATATCCTTGTATAATTGTTGATGCAAGTATTCAACCATATTAGAAGATTGGAAACAGTAGAATAATAATCTGAGTTACAACCATTTTTGCCAAAAGATGTGCAACCATATTATTCTGACGTCTAGTAAAAACAAAATATACGTCTCGAAACCGGGCGGACGTCTAGACCATGTTCGTGTTTGGGTATTTCATGTAACTATGAACAATTTTGGACAATTTATAGAAATTCTTATTTAAAAATATTTCAATAATTTAGGTAATTTTATTCTTCAAAAACATATGTCAAATTAGTGTTCAGATATTTGAATTATTTGTCAAATATATTAACTTTAAATGAGGAAAAAAAATATTAACTTTAAATTTCATTAAAATTCACCCTTGATTTCTTACAAGTTATAATTTTGACGGAAACTTTTTTTGGCAGGAAAATATTAACAGTTTTTTTTGGGGATGAATTTGTGTATTTTTGTATTTTCTTAATTATTAATTTTAAAATTTGAAAATAAGGCTTTAAAATTGCTATATGCGGAAGTTTGAGTTTTGGATGCTATTTGTGTCTATAAAACTTCATTATGGGCTATTAGAAATTTCGTTATATTCATTTAAACTTTATTTCTATAAATCTAAATTAATTGTCTCTTTTAATGAAAAAAATAGTTGTCTCTTGTAACCTCGTGTGGTTATCATAAACAAAAAACCTCGTGCATTATGTATATACGTATTTCACACGTATATGTGTGTGCATGGAGATAACATGTCATTGTCTCATTTAATTTGCTTTGTCCCTCATGTATACGTCCTCGAGCACTCTTACGCGTAGATCAAATTGCGTCTATATACACATGTTTGAGTTAGGTGGTCATGAGTCTCGTGACTCGCCTTTCAGTTTATTTTTCTCATTAGAAATAAATTAAAATCCATGGTACAAATTATTTTTGGTTATTCTTTCTTGTAGTAGTATACATTTTTTTAATTCTTATGATATAACTTATCAAACATTTTAATTATGTTATTTCTCACTCACAGTTGATAAGAAATTTTAAACTGTGATTTTTTATTCATTTTTTTTTCGGTAAACTATAATTAAATTTTGTTATGTAAATTTACATAACTATGGGGATGTGTTTTTAGTCTAGTGGTTAAAATCTATTTGACTCTACATTTTCCATCAAAATTCGATTCTACTAAATTGCGTTACCGTATGTAGTAAAGACTGCATATTGATCGGGTCTGAGCGATCCAAAGATAACGAAAAAGAAAATTACATAACTAACGATGAGATCTAGCCTTAATATATTAACGTCTTAAGGAATAAAGATACTGCTCTACTCTAGCAAACTCGTAATTATTAGTGATTACCTTCTTTAATTTGAGGGATTATCTTCCATAAAAAAACACCATCAGTTTAGTTTAGATGAATAAGACAACTTTTTGTTTTGACAAATTGATCATTTGCGTTTCAGTATACGCCACGTGCTTGGTAATAAAAGAATTCTGAATTATGTCTTCTTATTATAATATGTAATTAATGCGAAAGCACATTCTCTTACTTTTTCATCATTTAATATTAATCATATTTATACAACTATTTTACTCCACCACTCTTTTCCACGATCTATGGATGATCTGCGTGGCGCCACGCATGAACAAACAAAACTAATTAAAAATAAATAAATCTTTACGTGTTCATAAATACTAACGGATTCACTGAAATACAACTAACAATATCTCTGAATTTAGATCAAATATATTAAATGACATCACTGTAAGAGCACCCACAGTGGTGCATGTGGGTGGGTGTGTATTAGTGAGGATTTAATAATAAAATAATGTAAAAAGTTGCCAAATGATTTTAATTTTCCAATTACAAAAAATAAATGACCAACCAGACGCTACCACGTAATCCCACATCCGGTTGTAACCTTACATCCCACTTGCGACTCCAATCCCACTTTTCTCTTATTTTCAAATACTTTAATGCTCACACCCGACTTAAAAATGTACCAGTGCGTGTGCTCTAATACTAACAGTTTCTGAACCTAAATATGTAAACATTTTACTATTTCTGTTTACCTACATGATAAAAGTAAATATTCTTTAGTTATTCAGTCAATAACCAAAGAATAATTAAAGTAAATTATTCTAAAGCTGTTGATTGTGTCATAATGATAATACAATTGCAGTTCTCTATATAAACTTAATCTTGATTTGGATCGACTACACTGGGTGGTATCCACTGCAAATAGATTCCAGGTTCTGCTCAATATAACAAATCTTGTTTTTGTTGTGTCGTGTGTATAAAGTGCTGATAATTCATTTGGTTGATAAAAGATTATACTGAAAATGATATTTTACATATTTTCAAGTATTGCCAAAAAGTCATTATCTAAGAAAAAAGTTAGTCCACTAACTTTTTTTTTTTCGTCTCAATAATTCAATATAAAAGGATTAGTTGTGTTACAAACAATATAAAAGAGATCAAACAGAATCACTAACAGAGAGAAAAAGAGTATTACCGAACCGTAATACAACTCTCATTAGTTGTTTTATGAACTCTTGCCTCTTGGAAGACAGAAGCCAGTTAGTCAAAATAGTCAAAAAAGAAAAAAGAAGTCAATGGAACTTGGGCCTTTAGCCCGTAAAATTGTGTATTTTATTTTCCGTCCAATAATATTTTGGCCCATTTATTCTCCATGATACTCTTTTCTTTTTTTACGTTTTTTTTTGCTTCAATTATTTTTATTAATGACACTCAAATCAAATGCCACAAAAACAAAGCGGGAATGTCTTTGTAGAATTTGCGTAAAGCAAACTCAAACGTAAAATAAAACTTCCTATATTTTTTTAGTTCCCAATAAACTTTTGTTTTTACTAAATATAAAAAATAAAAATAAAAGGATCCTAAAACTTTCCCCGTAATTAGCTTTTTTTTCATCTCCTTTTTCTTGTATTTTTTCTGGACAACCAATAGAGAGGGAAAAAAACTGGAAATTTTGAATCCCTTTCCGGCTAAGGATCAACCGTCTCAATTTCTCTGTTGAATTTCTGCAAGACCATTCAACATCCTTGGCCTTTCAAGAAGTCTCTCTCGAGGTTTCTCATCGCGCTCATAGAAAATTTTGGTATCATATTTGTGAATTTGAGTTCCTGTTGATTTGTTCAGCAGTATTATGTTTCCTGTAAATTAGATTCATTTCAAAACTTATTGCTTCCGTTTTCACCAAAAAAAAGCAATGTTTTAGGCTTTGCTTTCTTATTTAAATTGATGTTTTTGGATTTCTAGGCAAGTTTCTTTATATTTTCAACCAAACCTGTATAAAATAATTATCCTTTAGTTATAATAGTGTAATTTTCAAAAATAAATAAATGAATTTAAAATATATCATGAATGAATGAATGATCCCTCGATAAGAATAAGAAAACTTACTTAGCTGCGAAATATCTATAAATTCACAATTCTTCAATTTTATATTTACACTTCATATATGAATGAAGTTTAGACGTTCGAAAATAATAAAACAATGAATATAAAAAACTTTTGGTCATTTTGGATGTTTTTAATATGTGTAAAAAACTCTAAACCCCATTAATATTATCTATAGCGTTTGGGTTTTTCCACAGCAACGTTTATAAATTTAACGTTTGAATCGAAACAATTAGCTTATAACAGCTCAATTTGGTATGGTTTTCGTCATGCAGCAGCTATATATTCTTGAAAGTTTATAGTAGGAAAGTTTGATAACTAATGCTCATGACATGATGTACTTGCTTTTACATGTCCAGTTATGAAAAATCGAATCAAAGAAGGATCCAGCATGATTAGTGTATATGGAAGATCAGATGGATCAAGCAGTATTCTGAGTTTTAATGGATCCGAAAGTCGTGAAAGTATAGATGACACTAAGCAAGGCAAATGTTCTTTTACTATCTTGTGTCTTCTTTGATCTGGTTCTATCTTCTCTTTTGCATCATAATGGTTCTTTTGAGATGTTTTATTCGTCTTCTCTTTGTTCTTAACCATTCCTTGGCTTCCAGGTCATCAAAGTTTAGTAGAGTGGTTAAATGAGACACTTCCTTATTTGAAGTTACCATGGGAGGCTTCAGAGGAAGAATTGAGAGCATGTTTGGTGGATGGAACTGTTTTGTGCAATCTCTTGAATCAGCTTAGTCCCGGTTCGATGCGAATGGTACTTGATTTTGTGTAAACCTATTGTTTTTTTATACGTAATTTTTTCTTTTAATTATATTGTTTTCTATATATATATATGTGAACCTTCTAGTTCTGTGATTTGTTTTTACTTTGATTTACTCTCTTTGGACTAAACATGTAGGGAGGTAGCTTTGAGCCTGGTTGTGTAAATATTGAGCGGTTTTTGGCAGCTATGGATGAAATGGCATTGCCTAGATTTGAGGTTTCAGACTTAGAACAGGTTTGTCTATTTATTAATATAATTAAAAAAAAATATAATGTATCAAAAGAAAATAATTGCTAGAGTGGTTTTGGATTGCCACATTTGATTTAGTAAATTGATTGAATTCAATCACATGGATAAGTTCAATATAATGTATAGCATTATAGTAAAATCTTCTATACATTAATAAACACTATACTAATCCAAATTCGGATATCGATGCAGGGGGATATGATTCCAGTTATACAGTCTCTCAAGGCACTTAAAGCTAGTTTCTCTGATGATGGATATGATAAGAATACACTTTGTGCAAGAAGAAGATGGAGTTTGCCTGAGGATCATTCAAAGGGAGTTGATAGCAACTTTAATGATGGAGGATCACAGTTTAAGGAAGCATCTGAGATCAATACGTCTCATGCTCAAATTTTGGACTTACTAAAATCAAATAGTTTACAAGTAAAACTTAATTTCTAACATCATTTTAGTCAATCTTGTTTCAACTTTGATAATCCATGTATTATTTCCTTTAACCTAAGCCACAAACCTTCAAATTCTAATTCAAAATTTGTTTTCCTTTCTATCTTGGTAGAATACTTCTACACGATCGTTGTTTGACATGCTCGATAGGCTTCTTGATGAGAGCCCACAGAAGATGAATCATGTAAGGAAAGGATTTTGCAATGTTAGTTCATGAAAATTATTTCTCATGTCTTCATTTTTCTTTCCTTGCTCTCTATTCTTCAGGTTTTTGTATCTATCTTAAGAGGCATTGTACAAGTTGTGGAGCAACGGATCTCAAATCAAGCTGAGAACCTAAAAAACGTATGATTTACTCCATTTTTTTTCTATTTTTCCATGGACAATATCATACTTCTTTAAGACAACAAAAAAATATATTAAATAATAAATATACTTTTGTGCAGCAAAATATACTCTTTAGGGTTCGTGAAGAAAAATATAGATCAAGAATAAATGTATTAGAAACTTTGGCATCTGGAACAACAGATGAGAATGAGGTACTAATTCTCAATTTATGTCTCTAATTGCAGATGTCTTTTCATTTTGTTACCACTTTTGTTCAAAAATTTCAATTGTTTTGCTATATATGTTGTGCTCTGTAGCTAAGGTCAGAAGAAAAAGATGTGCTCCAAATAGAGAAGGAAAAAGAGCATAGCGATGCTGAACTTTCTAAGTTGAAGCAAGAACTTCAAATTGTGAAAGTTACACATGAAAAACAGATTTTGGAACTAAAATTAAAATCTGAAAAAACTAAAGTTGAGTTGGAGAAGCAATTAAAGGAATCAGAGTTACGTGTGGTAGAAGCAAAAGAACTCGAAAAGTTAAGTGAAACTAAAACTAAAAGATGGGAGAAGAAAGAGCAAACATACAAGAGCTTTATAAACCACCAGACCGAGGCTTTGCAGGTGATTTGACGTTATTGATTGATAGTTTTGTAAATATGATGATAAGCTATGGTAATTCTTTAACTATATATCATCGAGTTGTGTGAATTCTGCAGGAGTTGAAAGCTACTTCTATGTCTTTAAAACATGATGTCTTAACGATAGGAGAGAACTACTTTCAGGATCTAAATTACTATGGTAAGATTGATTGTTGTAATCCGTTTTTTTTTTTTGGCTTTATGCTTTTGTATATATTTGTAATTGAATTTTGCTTTCATGTTTTTGATTTGTAATTTTAAATCACCTCTTAGGTATAAAGCTCAGAGGAGTGGCTCATGCAGCAAAGAATTACCAGATAATCATCGAAGAGAATCGAAGACTTTACAATGAAGTGCAAGAATTAAAAGGTATATATTGTGAAATGTGTTTTGGCGCCAAGATATCGAAATAAATTTTTGGTGCCAAGATATCGAAACTTGGATTTGGCGTAAAAATTGTTGAATCTTAAAATCACAACTTCTCACGTTGAAATTATATTAGCATATCTTTGGATAAATTGATTTCAAATATTTTTGCAAGCAAAATAACATCCAAATACAAAACCAGTTTAACTTTTGTATTTTATGTTGCTTGTAAAAAGGAAATATTAGAGTGTATTGCCGGATAAGACCATTCCTTCAAGGGCAAAACAAGAAACAAACATCAATAGAGTACACTGGTGAGAATGGTGAACTGGTGGTTGCAAATCCCTTAAAGCAAGGCAAAGATACTTATCGGTTATTCAAATTCAACAAAGTCTTTGGCCCTGCATCAACTCAAGGTTTAAGCCTCTTCCATTTATTTGACATTTTTGTGATATCATTTATTTTATGATATCTTTTATTAGGACCTTTTCTATTAGATTAGAGAAGGATATCACAAAAATGCCAAATACTTTATCTATAAAAAAGTATCGTTTAGGACTTGTCTGAATTTTTCTTATATGCAGAGGAAGTTTTCTTAGATACGCGACCGTTGATTCGATCCATTCTTGATGGCTACAATGTATGTATATTTGCTTACGGCCAGACAGGCTCTGGAAAGACTTATACAATGGTAAGCAACATGTCTAGTTTTTAGGTAAATGTTTTTGATCATTTTCTTGGTCAGAACATTGTTAGAAATTCAACATGGTTTCTTGTAGTGGATAAGTTGACAATTAGTGAATTGACTCATATCTCTTTTATACTACTTTAGGTCACATCTTATTTAAGATGTGGAATTCCTAATATTTGATATGAAAGATTAGTATTTTCAATTTGTTAAAACAGAGTGGACCAAGCATAAATTCAGAAGAAGATTGGGGTGTTAACTATCGAGCTTTGAATGACTTGTTCCACTTAACTCAAAGTAGACAAAACTCAGTGGTATATGAAGTTGGTGTTCAAATGGTTGAGATTTACAATGAGCAAGTTCGTGACCTACTTTCTGAGGATGGTCCTAATAAAAGATATCCTTCTCTAATCTAATTTTTGTGATATCATTTTTTTTTGTTACAAATATAAAATTTCCTTAACTTGCATACACTTGGGATTTGGAATACTGCTTTGCCAAATGGCCTTGCAGTTCCTGAAGCAAGCATGCATTCTGTAAAATCAACTGAAGATGTTCTTGAATTGATGAACATTGGGTTGATGAATAGAACTGTTGGTGCCACAACCCTTAATGAGAAGAGCAGTAGATCTCACAGGTCTGAATAAAGTTGTTGCGGTTTAACATGTTTCTTCTAAAATTGAGCTATAGGACATTTGTTTTGTCCTTTTTTTTGCAGTGTTCTTTCTGTTCATGTACGCGGTGTTGATGTCAAAACCGAATCCGTCTTGCGTGGTAGTTTGCATTTGGTTGATCTTGCTGGAAGTGAGAGAGTTGGTCGCTCTGAAGTAACCGGAGAGAGACTCAAAGAAGCTCAATATATAAACAAATCATTGTCTGCTCTCGGAGATGTTATATTCGCTCTCGCACATAAGAATCCTCATGTACCGTATAGAAACAGCAAGCTAACACAAGTCCTCCAGAATTCTTTAGGTACTATATATGTGATACACTTCATAAATGTTTTATTATTTAACATTGTTGTTTGCTTCAATTCTCTGATGATTTATTTTTTTAGGAGGACAAGCGAAAACTCTTATGTTTGTTCAAATTAATCCTGATGAAGATTCATATGCTGAGACTGTAAGTACTTTGAAATTCGCGGAAAGAGTTTCTGGTGTCGAGTTAGGTGCAGCTAGAAGCTATAAGGAGGGACGAGATGTTAGACAACTCATGGAACAGGTGTTTACATTATTATTCTTCATGTCAAAGTTTTATAACTTATGGATATGTATTTGTATTTTGATAATCCTTGAAAATCTTGATATTGCATGCAGGTATCAAACTTGAAAGATATGATTGCCAAGAAAGACGAAGAACTTCAAAAGTTTCAGAACATAAACGGTATCCAAAAACGTGGATTAAGCAAACTAAGAATTGTCTCTCCTCCTAGAAGGCCTTCTTTAGGAGGAGCTTTAACAAATTCTCCAAGAAGAAGACAAGGGTCTGGTTTACTTGGAAGAACAACTTCAGATTCAGCAGATGAACATCGACATCAAAATGAATCTCGATCATCGTCTAAGTTTTCTGGTGGGGCTAAAGACAATAATATATTTGAGGATATTGAACTTTTAGGCCTTGAAGATTCAGATAATGAGGAAAGATTGAGTGATATCTCTGATAGTTGTCTTTCAATGGGAACAGAAACTGATGGATCGATAAGTAGCGGTGCAATGGAGTTGACACTCTTCCCTGAAACCTCAAATCCTCCTGAAATGTTTGAACAAAATGATAAGTGAGTATAGTTCCTAATTAATTTCACTTTTAAATCCTATTTTAAAAGAAGAGTTACATTGTGTTTAGAGTTCATTGTTTATCTACTAATTGCAGAGCTAATGTTGGAACATCAAAGCCACTGAAGCATACACCAAAAGCAGACAAAACCAGACCTTCTCGTCTGTCGATTTCTAACACTTCAGCTAAGGCTTTCACAAGTAACCTCACTATCAACGCTTTGAGTATTTTTCCTTAAAACCAAAGCTCCTTGTCTATTTGTAAAGTAAACATAGATTAGATAGAATTTTGTCTAATATTATTAGGAGCTTGATTCTTACAAGATCATAATGTGTTTCTCTTTTGATTTCAGGTTCTAAAAGACCAATCACTGGATTTTCATCTTCAGTAAAACCTCTTAACAGTAAGAGATAAAGAATTTTTTTTTTTAGATAACGTTATTCATTGTAGATTAAAATCTACAACCAAAAGCTTTTTTTCTTCTACACATCAACTAACCTTGTTTTGTTTACGCGAAAATAGAAAGTAAGTAAGTCCAGTTTGATCAATTTATCATTGGAAAATACTTATGATGATGTGTTTGATGTTCTTAGAAGCAGAATCTAATGTTACCATCCATCCATTCTGAACCAGATTTCCCATTGTGTATGTTCCCAGAAGCTTTTGACTTTTTCTTTTATTAGAGCATTTTCTTCTAAATAGATTATATGAAGGGTACTAAATTATGTAAATACTAGTGTTTGACCCGTGCTCTGCACGGCCGAAAATAGCATTAGTTTCTCTATTGAAGATATATTGCAAGTTAAAAGAGAACTAAATCTTTAAAATTTCAATTTTTTTTATTTAGAGAAAAGTTGCAGGAAAAAAAAATATAAAAAAATGAAGTTGTGGAAGGTTTTTTTTTTTGTAGGGGAAGCAAGAGATCGTGGGTAGGGGGAGGGGTGATGGGGGAAAGTCAATTTTGATTTTAATCGTAAATTAGTGTAAAAAAGAAAAAAAGTGAAAGTACATAATTTAAGACTTAAGACACGTGGCTGAAAGATAAGGGTGCAGTTATTAGAGAAGTGACTTGTGATTTATTAAATAAGGATATAATTGAAATTGTTCAATACGAACTATTTATAGATTCCAATGATATTATTATTATCTAATGCAATTAACGGTCATTAATTATATTTACGTACTGTAGATCTAGGCCAGAGATTGATTCTCTTCAAAGTTGCAATTTACTAAAATCATTTAATTTGACCAGTCGAAACTGTGAATATGCTACACTCACTCTGGGGAATAGTCGAATAGTAAAACTTCGGATCGTACCCCTAACTTAATATTGCCTAATTCATGCGCTTTGTATCATTCTTTGATTTTTTTTTATCCTTAACCGTTTAGTGTTTCTTCCTATAACTTCTTCTTTTTTGAACAATCAATCCCCCACGTACCACTTTTCGTGTACTTGTGGTTGAACATTTCGGGTAATAACCCGACACTATGACAACTTAAAAATAATCTTACAATAAACGATTGAATAACCACATTATCAGGGACAGACACAACTCACACAAGCAATTAAACATGAAACATTACACCAACAAATCTGAATTTTTATTTTGTCCTTAAACCCGCCCGCAGTTTTATCATAGACCTAAAATGTAAACACCAAAGCTGCCAGAGTCATTCCCCAAAATATTTCATTATTTCCTGAAAAATAAAATAATCCAAACATTACACAACATATATAATACTGATAATAAATCAAAAATAACGCAAAGAAACAATTGTTACACAAAAATGTATATATGCTCACCTCTGATGGAGAAAGAACCGCTATGGTGATACGGTGATGGAAGCGGCGGCAATGGTGGAGTTGTGATATAATAATTCACAAAACAGTTAGGAGTGAAGATCATAGCCCAAAATTTGTCACTACAACAGTCGATAATTTCTTGCAACGCATATTCCAGACATATGGTACAGTTTTCAGGATTCAAATGTGGACTACACTGAACAAGAGAGTCAAGATCGTAGGAGCCATCAAATCGAGTCACATCCAAGTAATAATACGGCGTGAAAGCTGAAGACAACATAGATGATCTTACGATAACCTCTCCCATTTTCTTCAACAATCTCTTTCTGAATGGACCTAGTGTTTTCGGTATTGGATCATCGCCGCTCCAAATGCTATTAGGCTTTGTCTCTAAAGTCGATAGGAAGAACTTATCTGAGTAACGAACCATACAATCCATGTAGTAAATGATTGCTTCTCGATGGTTAGTACAGTTTTTGGCAATCTCGATTGTTGCGTTCTTGACGCAGGCGTTGCAAGTTGTTATGTTGACGTCTCCTGTGCATAAGAACATTCCATAGACTGTGTCGGAAGCTAGACCAGTTGTGAGATTGTAATAGTTGACGATGGATGATTTGTTGCGAAAAGTAGAGAGCATGGTGTTGAGGTTTGTGTTGTAAGTTGTGTTGTGAGTGATGTTTCTGGATGGTTTGATGCAGAAAGTGTCCATGTGGTCGGATTCGGACATCGTCTGGTTAATGGTGAAGTAGAGACAGAAGAGAAAAGTGAAGCATAAGAGAGCAGAGAGTTTCTTTGTTGTTTCCATCTTTTTTTTTTAGTTTTTGTTTCTGAGGTTATGAGATAAAAGAGAAGAAGAAGGTCGTTGATTTCAACAGTTCATTGGTCTTTGTTATTTTTCCAGATTGGTCTTTATTTTTTTGTTTGGTCTTTGTTTTTTTACTTGGATTCTCCCAAAAAGAGTTGACTAATTGGTTAATATATATATTTCAAGTGGGAATTAATTAAAGGGATAAATTAATCAATTAATGCGAAGAGAAGGAGAAGAGAGCAGAGAGCTTCATTGATGTTAACATGTCTAAATTTCTTGTACGGTTTATGAGATAAGGTCGTCGTTCGAAAATTGGTCTTTGTTAAGTTTTAGTTTTTGATATTTCTCTAAGATACAGTATGTATTTCTTATAAATTTCTTCTTTTCCTTGGATTCTTCCAAAAAGAGTTGACAAATGGTGATAATATATATTTCAAGTGGGGATTAATTAAGGGTACAAATTAACTATGAGATGTTAAACCGATAGTTATGTGAAAAATAATGTATGAAATGTAACTAGTGACACTTGTGACTTTTTAAACTAATCAAATTTTTTTTTTGGGGAATTTTTTACAACCTCTATTTTACAAGGTCATTGATATACAAGTAATTACAGATAAATAGATATCAAAGAACGATAAAACGAAAGAATTGTGATAAATGTTTTCACAAAGTGAATTTATATGACACTTTTCTTCGGAAATCTTTATTCGATCTTAAACTGAAGATATCTTTTTTTTTTTTTTGAATATCAAGAGGTTCTAAGCCAAAGCCCGTAATCCCTACAGGCCCGAAACCACATAATGTAATATTAGTTTCGTTCATATTATAAGCTGTTATCCACTTGATAAACTCTAATATTTTTGTCACTTGAATTTTTGTTTATACATGTGATGAAATCAGGATCACCGCACCCTTGGTTATTAAAAATAAAGTGATGAAGTCAGTTTTTCTATACAATCAGTTACTTGTTCTGTTGTCGTTGTTCCTAATATAAATTTTACAATGTTTTTCATCCCCACATGTATATATGCATCAAAATCAAATGAATTGAAAACACAAAATCATTATAAAAAGGACGATCCTTACAACAACTGAATTGTATAGCCACATCAAAAGAGGAAAATAAATTGAAGCATATGAAGCATAATTAACGGAAACAATGTTTTTTGTTTTGCTCTTAGCAAAAAAAGTTCAAATCGAAACTCAAACAAACGTTTTTCTAATATATGTAAATCGATCATAAACCCAAAAATGCAAACACCGAAACGGCCACAGCAAGAACCATTCCCCCAAGTATTTTGTTATTTCCTGTGAAACAAAACAAAAAATCCAAACATTACAAGATTGATGACCATAATGCTAAAAGAAAAATACAAGAGAGAATTAACGTTGCCGTTTAATGTCTTAAATACATTTTATTTCTAAATTTATTTGGAATACATCGAAACATGTTTTATATAATCGAAAATTTACTATAATATCCTATTAGGTTTCGAATTTTGTAAGTATACATAACTTGTCAAATGTACGTACCATCTACCCTATCTTATTATATAAAGTATAGTTTTCAAAGTTAATAACTCGCATGATCGTGACAAGTGTCAAGTCTATCGATCAGATGTTGACATGTGTTAAAAAATATTTAACATTTTTTATTAACAAAATAGGAAAACTAAAAAAAAAAAAATATTTACATATACTAATTTATATATCTAATATTTATAATTTGTTAACTTTATTTTTCTTAACCAAAAAGGAAAATTAACAATTTTTCTTTACATGTGTTATTGGTCAATTAAATTTGGTATGTGTTAATTGTTTTTTATTAATCATTTATTATGGATATCAACAAATAAACAATCACCGTTGAAGTTTTAAATAAAAATAAAGTTATTTAACATTAATTTAATTGGATAAAATTGTATTTAACGGTAATTGATGTTTTAATCCACGTCACAAATTGGCTTATATGATTGAATTTTTGATTACTTAATGAGAATGTTAATATATATTTTTAATGATTTATTTATTAATTTTAACTCATTTAAAATTAGTTTTCCATGAGGTAAAACTAACTTATGAGATTACGTTATATAGAAAAACTATATTTTAAACTATATTTTAAACAATGTTTGTTTAACAATCACTAGAAAATAAAGTGACCGAGGGATCCCACGGAGTGGGCTTAGGAGTCTCTTTCTCATTTAGAGGGTTTCAACTCTTTTGAGGAAGCTTGAGTACACCGGGAATATTTCCATTTTTCACCGGATTTGATCAAATCTTTTCTGTTTTTGTGCAAGTTTTGGTAATATTGGAAGATCTGACGACAAGTTTAACCTAGTTTTCAGCCGCCGCCAAGCTTTTTCTAGGTTATTTGAAGAACACAAGTTTCAACGACGTTACTCTGTTTTTGCTGCGTTCTGTTCTTGCTACAACTGAATGGAATACGCACTCGACAAGGCTTTGCAGGAGATGTCACTTGAAGATGATAAACCCATTGTGCTTAGGAATCTTCCTAAGTATAGTTCGGTTGAAAGGAATGGTTGTAGCATAATCGGTCGATTGCTGTGTCCGGAGAACCAGAAGATGTCGGACATGATTCATGAGATGCCACGACTTTGGAGGGTTGCTAACAGATCCCGAGGAATTGCTTTGCCCAACGATCAGTTTCAGTTCATCTTTGACTCCGAGTCAGATCTTTTGACTGTTTTGGAAGCGGGAGCATGGACCTATAATGATTGGAGTATGACTCTTGAGCGATGGGTTGAAACCCCGCCTGCTGATTACCTGAAAGTACTGCCCTTGTGGATTCGCTTGAGACATATTCCGGTCAACTACAACACACGGGACACCATTACAGAGATTGCAGGGCATATTGGACAAGTCACACATGTCGCTTTTGATCCTCTGAAACCCCAAAGCAGAGGCTTTGTCCGTGTTCGTGTACTTTTTGATGTTAACAAACCATTAAAGAATGCAAGAGATGTTGAACTACCAACTGGCGAGGTGGTTTCTATTGGTATTGAGTATGAGCGGATTCGTAAACGTTGCTACCAGTGTCAACGCCTCACTCACGATAAGGAGAGATGCCCCTTTAATCCCTCAAACCGGCAAAATATTGCTACGGGAGGAATTAAGGTAGCAGGCACTGTTCCACATCGGTTAATTCCAAAGATCAGTAAGGATGATCCTTTATTTGGGGTCCTTACTAATGATGATGTGGGGATCGACCCGATATCCGGAAGGCCAAAGATAGCTAAAGAAGTCTTAGATTAGATGAGGCAATATCTCTCTGTTGTCGACCCGCAGGAAAAGAAGATTCGTATAGTGAGAGTTCGCAAGTCAGTTTGGGACTTGGAAAAAGATCCGCAGGGTCAGAAAACACTATTGCGGCTTGAACCTCCTGTGCAATTCATAACTGATGAGAACAAAGGTAAGGGCCTGGTCATGGATTTTGAACATTCTGTTTCGTCACGAGAAACTGGAGATAACGGATTAGCGCTGGTTCCCTCTACTGGACAACTGCAACAAGTGTCTTCTGCGGCTTATGGTACTGCTTATGAGCACACGGATAGTTCTACGGCACCTCAGGCTGGTTTTGTCACTGGTTCATCCGGAATCAAGTCAAAAGCCACAAAAAAGCGCAATCGTCCCAACCAGTGGAGGAGGAAAGCTCAAGCGTTGCAGGTGAAAGCGAGAAAGGAAGGAGATGGTCCGCATGAGACATTACAGGAGAAATCAGGTGAAGATGGTGTTTTATCAAAACGTAAAGCTAGTGAGGAAGGACTGGTGGTTTCAAAAATCGCTAAACGCGATGTCGAGAAGGTGGTTCCGATTGAGGAACCGCCGACTCAAATATGAGCTTTATGAGCTGGAATTGTCAAGGATTGGGGGGCACTTTGACAATTCCCACGTTAAAGGAAATGCGTCGTGAACATTTCCCGGATTTCTTGTTCCTCATGGAGACGAAAAACTCCAGTAGTCACGTTTTGAAGGTTCAACGTTGGATGGGTTATGATAAGTCACATATCGTCGATCCAATCGGTTTAAGTGGTGGATTAGCCCTGTTTTGGAAGGGTGCTTACGAAGTGGAAGTGTTGTATTCGGATCATAGAATTATTGATGTCAAAGTAAAGCTTGGATCTCTTTTATTTTTTATCTCGTGTGTCTATGGAGATCCTGTTACTCAATTTAGACAAGTTGTATGGGATAATTTGGTTGACATTGGCAATTCACGAGATGATCCTTGGCTAGTTTTGGGAGATCTTAATGAGATAGTTGACAATTCAGAAAAACTTGGTGGACCAGCACGGGCGGAATTCACTTTTTTTCCATTTAGGAATATGATAAGTGATTGCCGTCTACGGGAGGTCCCGAGTATTGGAAACAGGTTTTCATGGGCCGGTGATCGCAATAATCTTTGGATTCAATGCCGTCTCGATAGAGCTCTTGGCAATGAAGCCTGGTTTCATTTATTCCCACGAGCTCAAGCGGAATACTTGGAACGCATTGGATCGGATCATCGTCCGGTTTTTGTTCGTTTTGTCAATGAAAATATGTCTCGTCGAGGAAGATTTTTGTTTGACAAGCGCTGGACTTCAAAACCAGAGTTTTTGGAGATCGTTAAAGAAGGTTGGTGTAAAGATGACGCGGCGGGCTATCGCGCATTGATGCATAGATTAGCAAATTGCCGCAAATCGATTGCTCGATGGAAGAGAGTTTCCAACCAAAATTCCAAAAAAAGAATTGACCAGCTGCGTCAAAGGTTAGATGAGGAAGGTATGAAAACACAACCAAACCGTAGCCTGCTGCAAATGCTTAAGTGGGAGTTGGCGGAAGCTTATAGAGAGGAAGAGTTATATTGGAAACAAAAAAGTCGTGAAAGATGGCTCAAAGAAGGTGATAGAAACACTAAGTTTTTCCATGGAAGTGTACAACGTCGGAGGGTTCAAAACAGAATATTATCTCTTTTTGATGATAATAATTTGGAACAGTTTGCAGAAGGTTCCAAAGGGGAAATTGCTGTTGCATACTTCCGGAAAATCTTTTCAAGCTCTACACCTGAGGGGATATCTGAAGCTTTAGAAGGGATGGCGCCGAGAGTTACAGAGGCAATGAATAACAAGCTAACGCAACCGGTCACAAGTGAAGAAATTAAAGTGGCTGCGTTTAGTATTCGGGGCGACAGTACTCCAGGAGCTGATGGAATGTCGGGTCATTTTTATCAAGCTTATTGGGATATTGTTGGATCACAAGTCATTACAGAGGTTCAACAGTTTTTTGAATCTGGTGTTCTTCCCGCCGAGTGGAATTTTACACAGATTTGTTTACTCCCAAAGAAGCCAAATCCGTCGAAAATGACGGACCTACGTCCCATCAGTTTATGCTCGGTGATTTATAAAATTGTGTCCAAGATACTATGTGCCAGATTAAAGAAATTTCTGCCCGATATTGTTTCTGATACACAAGGAGCTTTCGTGTCAGGTAGGTTGATTTCGGATAACATCTTATTGGCTCATGAAATGGTTCACGCGTTGCAAACTAATCCAACCTGCAATGAAGATTTCATAGCCATTAAAACTGACATGTCTAAAGCGTACGACCGGGTTGAGTGGAATTTTTTGGAAGAGCTTCTCATTAAGTTGGGTTTTGATATTCGATGGGTGCAATGGATAATGAGCTGTGTGCGCACGGTAAGTTACTCTGTTATAGTCAATGGCGCCTCCTATGGATATATTAAACCAGAGCGGGGAATTCGTCAGGGTGATCCGTTATCACCATTCCTTTTTATTCTTTGTGCGGAAGCATTAGTCCACATCATGAACAAGGCGGAACAAGATGGACGTCTAACCGGGCTGAGACTAAAGCCAGATTGCCCGTCGATCCAACACCTACTCTTTGCTGACGATAGCCTGTTCCTTTGTCAAGCTACTTTTAAGGAATGCAACGCCTTTCTCCAGTGTTTACAATTGTATGGGAAGGCCTCAGGACAGGAAATTAATTTTCAGAAATCAGCAATCACCTTTGGGAAGAAGCTGGATCCTTACATGCGGCGATTAATTGGCCTTTATACTGGTATTGAGCAAGAAGGAGGGACTGGTAAGTACCTAGGGCTGCCGGAATGTTTTAGTGGTTCGAAGAGAGAGCTCTTGGGGTTCATTACAGATCGTTTGAAGTCAAGACTGACCGGGTGGTATGAGAAAACTCTGTCTTTAGGTGGTAAGGAGGTCCTGATTAAGTCGGTGGCCTTGGCTTTACCGGTTTATGCCATGTCTTGTTTCCGGTTGACCAAACACCAATGCCAAAAAATCACAAGTGCCATGTCTAATTTTTGGTGGAATGAAAGTGAGGAGAAGCATAAAATGCATTGGGTTTCCTGGGAAAAGATATGTAAATCCAAGGAGCAAGGTGGTCTAGGATTTCGGGACATTGGCCGGTTCAATCAAGCTTTGCTTGCTAAACAGGCTTGGCGGTTGCTTGATGTGCCTACTTCATTATTAGCCAGAGTGTATAAGGCTAGATATTATGCGAATAAATCATTCTTAGAGGCAACTGTGGGCAATAGGCCATCTTATGCATGGAGGAGTATCATGTTTGGCAAGGAGTTACTTGAGAGAGGTCTTATGAAAACAATTGGCAATGGCCAGTCTACTTATGTATGGGTGGATAAGTGGCTCTTTGATGGTACTCCAAGGCGACCAATCAATAAAGACTCGCTAATGGATATAAGTCTCAGAGTTTCCAGCTTGATTACGCCACAGGGTGAGTGGAATGTTCCGCGATTAACAGAGCTCTTTCCACCGGAGGATGTTACTCACATACGGTCCTTTCCACCGGCACCGCTTAAGCCAGATAGACATGTATGGGCGTATACTAAAGAGGGTCATTATTCTGTGAAGAGTGGTCATTGGTTGGTCAATCATGAAGTCACTGCAAGGGAAGGAATCACGGAGGACACTAAAACTATTAACAAAGTTAAGGAGAGGATTTGGAAGTTACAGACAGCTCCTAAAATTAAAATGTTCCTTTGGCGAGCTTTATCTGGTGCCTTAGCTGTTGCGGATTGTTTACAGGCTCATGGCTTAGCAGTGAATACTATGTGTCCACTATGTCGTGTAGAAGAAGAAACGATAACCCATGTGCTTTTCATGTGTCCTTTAGCTGCAGCGGTTTGGCACTTAACGACGCTGCCTCATCCAGATGAAGGATTTGGAGTCTCCATTAAAGTGAACATTTTACATGTTTTAAGTTTAATGGAGCGAGCAGATCTTCCGTCCACAACTAGAGCTGCGCTTCCTTGGTTGCTTTGGGAGATATGGAAAGCCAGAAACTCAACGTTATATGCTGGTAAAGCCAATGACCCTAACTTCGTGTTAGTCACAGCTTTGGAGGCATCAGATGAATGGTTGAAGCAGCAAGCTCTAAATGATCAAGAAATTTTGAGGTTGCAGCGACGGGATCCTGTTTTGGCGACACGATGGGTTAAGCCGGCTGTGGGCCAATTAAAGTGTAACCTACATGCTTTCTGGGTAAAAAACACTGTACACTATGGTGGAGCTTGGTTGTTACGGGATCATAATGGTGAAGTGATTCTACATGCGCGAGAGGCTTTCATTCCAATGGTGAATAGAATTGCGGCGGAGTTGCGGTGTATTTTATGGTGTTTGCAGAGCCTCCACAATGTTCACCTCTATTCGTGTGAAATTTGGTCTGATTGTCACGCGGCGATCCAAGCGATTACACAACCGCTAGCCTGGCCAAAGTACAGTTCCCTCACTGACAAAATTTTGCAGGTGATGCAGGGGATGCAATCTATATGTTTCAGACTTTCGTCACCAAAGGCTAATGCTCTTGCTCGCGATATCGCTTCTAGTGTTGTTCGTGAAGGACGCTTTAACTCTTACATAGCAAGAGGAGGACCGGCGTGGCTCCATAATCGCATTGAGGAAGAACGACGACGAGGTTGAAGAGGTTTCAAATCAGGCTCGAGTGTCATTTTATCTTGCTCTGTTTTTCTTGGTTTGTCTCTGTTTTAATTGTTTATGTGTTGCTTTGTCTCAAACTCCTATTGGTTCTTATTAATAACAGACGTTAAAAAAAAAAAAAAAAAAACAATGTTTGTTTTCGATAATTTTTGTGGATTTCTATTTTTTTAAAATGTTTCGTTATTTGTTAATTATATTTAATATTAACTAAGATATAGACTTTGATATAATATACATACAATTTTGATATAAAATTATTATTAGCCGTTTATCCATTAAGATGAACTATGAAGACTTAAAATTAAGTTTATTATGATGCTATAGATAGTTAAATTATATTGTAAAATAAAATATGTAAGATTGAAATTTCGTTTAAAAAAATACTACTAAATTAAGTATATAAAAAGTGTGTCGGTTACTATTTAGAACAAAATACTAAATCATTAAATATTAGGAAAAGTGTATAGGTTACTATTTATTATTCAAAATAGAAATATCATTAATAAAAATTTATTTTTATATATTACACCCGCCTATTTAGGCGGGCCTTATCTAGTATAAATAAAAGTATATTATATAACAACCCATCATTATTTCATATGTATGCTTACCTCTAATGGAGAAGGAACCGCTGCGACTTGGCGGTGGAAGCGGTGGCAATGATAAAGGGTAGGTATCAAAACTCACTAAACATTTGGGAGTGAAAATGTAACCCCAAACCTGTTCACCACAGCAGTCAGTGAGTTCTTGCAACGCAAGTTTCAGGCATTTGGTGCAGTTTGTTGGATCCAAATGAGGACTACACTGAACAATAGACTCAAGATCATACAAGTTATCGAATCTAGTTGTATCCATAAGATAATATGGCGTAAACGATGAAGATAACAAAGATGACCTAACGATAACTTCTCCCATTTTCTCAGACAGTCTCTGTCCAAATTTACCAAATGATTTGGGTACCAAATCGTGATCTGACCACCAAATGCTAGGCTTGGTCTCTAGGGTCGTGAGGAAGAACTTATCTGAGTATCGAACCATACAATCCCCGTAGTAAATGATTGCTTCTCGATGGATAGTACAGTTTTTGGCAATCTCGATTGTTGCATTCTTGACGCAGGCGTTGCAGGTTGTTCTGTTGACGTCTCCTGTGCAGAAGAACATTCCATGGACTGTGTCTGAAGCCAGACCGGTCGTGAGATTATAGTAGTTAGCGAATGATGATTGGTTGCTAAGAGTAGAGAGAAGAGTGTTGAGATTTTTGTTGTAAGTTGTGTTGCTAGTGAAGTTTCCGGATGATTCGTTGCAGAAAGTCGCCATGTGCTCGGATTCAGAGATAGCTTGGTTAATGGTGAGAAAGAGGCAGAGGAGAACAAAGAGTTTCTTTGTTGCTTCCATGTTATTTTAGTCTTTTTAGAGGTTATGAAATAAAAGAGAAGAAGAAGAAGAAAAGATTATATATAGAGAGATTAGAGAGAGGTCGTTGATTTAACATGGGTCTTTGTTATCTTTTAGATTGGTCTTTGTTTTTGTTTATTGGGTCTTTGTTTTTTACTTGGATTGTCCCAAAAAGAGTTGACTAATGGTAATGGATGAGAATATATATTTCAAGTGGGGATTAATATAGGTGACAAATTAATTAAGAGATGTGAAACCGATAACAATGTGAAAAAATGTAAGATAATGATATCAGTGAAACCTATGAATCTATAAATGTCACCATATATTAATTGGAACGAGGTGACTTGGTTGTGCCGACATGTGAAAATTTAGAATTTTAAATTTTTTTAATAATATGATTTGTTGATTATTTTGAAAATTATTGCGCACGATGAACACTTGTGTTAGATGATTTTTGAAATTGTTGAGCATTAGATTATAGATTCATGTAACTTTCTTATGAGTTTTCAGTTTAAGATTTACTATGTACATATGCTATACATAATACATCATACAGTACAACAAATACTAATTTAATATGTATTGGAAATATATATAATAATTGGCAATATATGATTTATGTTACATGATATATCAAAAAATATTTAGGAGTTAGGAGTGATAGACAAGTTTAGGTTGCAAAAGAAGAGAGTGGTAGAGGCTTTGCTCAAAAATCATCCAATGCCACATAATTTAGGAGTTAGGATTGATAAACAAGCCTTTTTAATTTTTCCTCGATCATTCTCTTCTTTCGTCCATATGGGTCTCCTCTTGTGGAGTGAAGTCAAGAATTCCTTGAAACAAAGCAAGCTCATCCTCGTGGCTGAGTATCCTCGGACACAATGTTGGCTTCTTAACCTTTTCCTCTGTTGCCTTCATACGAGCCGTTGAATCGGGTTACATCCATAGAGTGTCTGAAGCTAGACCAGTTAGGGGGATTGTAATAGTTAACAATGGATGATTGGTAGAGAGCATGGTTTGACATTTGTGTTGTAAGTTGTGTTGCAACTGAACTTATCAGAGTACCAAACCATACAACCGAAGTAGTAAACGATTGCTTCTCGACGGCAGTTTTTGATGATCTCTTTTGTGTTGCCATCTCAATCCAAGCGTTACAGTTTGTTTATATAGGATAATGTCATGGACTGTTATTCAAAGCTACACCAGTAGCAACTCGTGATATTGCATTAGTTAACCATGGAAGATCAGTTGGAAACTATGACTTTTCATTTCTCAGAGATCATCAAAACATCTCAAAAGTTAAAAAGGCACAAGAATATCAAGAAGCATCATTGTACTAAAGAACTTCAACAAAGAGATATATGTACTCTGCTTTTCACCAAAAACTACTTAAGATTACAAGAGAAAAGGTATCTTTAAGTTTCCAGCTTTAGAACTCTTGTTTGTCTCAGCTATCTCCTTCATACTTGTCCATGATTTTCTCTTCCGCTTATTTGATCCACCAACAGTTTTCTCAGGAACGCTGCTTCCGGGATCAATCGGTTTCTTACTTTTGGATTTTCGTATTCTCCTATCCCTATCCAAAGTAAGCATCATTGGCTTTGGTGTATCCCCAACACTATTCTCCTCCACCTTATCTTTCAAACTTCTCTCCGGTGAAGAAAGCATGCTACTTTGGATTTCTTGAGGCACGATCATCTCTTTCTTGATCTTAGGAAGCGAAGAACGAGGGGTTTTCGGCTTGAACGGGTAAATCTCTTTCATCTGACCTTTCGCAGTACCTCTCTTCAAGTTCCGGTGAGAACAGAAATTGCAATTGTACACTACATTGTTCTGAGGTAAACAGATGTTAGACTTCTTGCACCTGTTGTGTTTCTTCTTATTAGCAGAAACCTTCTCGATTCTAACATTGCAATTGAATCCAGGCTTAAGAATAGTCTCACACCTACAGATTAAACTTTGAAACATCATTACATAATCCTATTTAAGATAAACCCTAACGACATTAAAAAAAGATCCTCTCTTTGTGAACATTAAGGAATCAAAACACAGAGCAAGATTCAAAATCCCAATCATAATCAGAAACCCTAAAAATAGTTGGAGGAAGAGGCAAAATACCTCTGACAAGAGACGAGATCGGGATCAGTAGCGATTCCCGTGGTGTCAGTGTCGGCAGCGAGACGTCGACCGAGTAATGATGCAAGAGACGGGATCGGAGTATCTCCGGTGGAAGACCAGAGAGCGAGATTCTTCAAGTGCTCATGTCTTAGTACAGACTTGAGATTAGGTCCTCCTTGAGTGCTTGTAAGCTTCTTAGCTCCTCTTTTGCCCATCTTTTTCAGGTCGACCTCAGGGAAACACCTTTGACCGGTTAAAGCTGACGGAGAGATTTAACGGTGCGGCGGCGGCGGAGAGAAGGAAGAGCAGTAGTGTGTTTTTTCTAATTCTTCGGTTTCTTCTAAACGAATAGACAAATAAACCAATCAGGTTTTATATTATTTATATATATATAATATAATTATTTAAGTATTATCAGTTGGGCCCATAGCTCAGTGGTAGAGCATTCGACTGCAGATCGAGAGGTCACCGGTTCGAACCCGGTTGAGCCCTATTTTATAAAATTAAAATTTTTTTTTTGGGTGAATGATTTATATGTTTCTCTTAAAATTTAAGATCTTTAAGCGTTTCAACATTTGCAAGATTCAAGAAAAAAAGAGGAGGGGAATGAATAACAGAGAGGTTTCTACTTCCTTCAATACGAACATTGAATTACATTAAAGCAAATAATACACAGTCACACATTTTTCAGTTTTGTTATCATATATCTCCATGGACACTTCTTTTCTTCTCTATGATACCAAACACGTCTGTACCATTCAACCAAAACAACAACAACAACAAAAAAACACAGTCCACTCGCTGTAATCGAAGAATCGCAGTGGCTTGAACAGCGGATCTTGCAAAACGGGCACTAAACTGAAATAAAAACCAGACTAACCAGTGATGTGATGTGATGATCAAGGCTTTGGAAAAAGAACAATCACTGTAGACTTGTAATGCTTTGATCTTAAATCTGCAGGCATATCATACATACAATGTTGAGACAGTGGTTCTTCGGGTGTATGGGTTAGCGTAAAGGATTATGTTTATCTCCTACTCCAGTTTCTCCTCTTCGTTTTACTTATAATCACAAAGTGTTTCTTTTGCTTTCAAGCATTGCACCGTCTTTTAGAGCAGCGTGTGCTTCGTTCTCTTGTCCTAGAGCTGACAAAGCTACAGCTTGGAGATAGGATGCGATGTGCCACGCAGGAGATATGACTTGGGCTTGCATTGCATCATTTAGTGCTTCTTTAGGCATCTCATTCATTAGGTAACATAGACTACGTCTTGCATAAACAGTTGGGGAAACCATTGTACCTACCTCGATGAACTGCAAACAAATCCTTCGGTCAGAAGCATAAATTGAATATGAGAGGCTATTTGAAAATCTTGATCACTACCCTTTACGTGAAAACCACCAGCACTGAACTATAGATTGTTGTCAGGAACTAAAACTTACTACAGCGTAAAAGGTTTAACCTGAGAAAAGCATTCGATGGCCTTTGCAAAGTCTTTATGTCGGAATGCAGAATCCCCCTTTTTCTTGAAGACCAATGTGTCCTGCATCTGGTCGGTCCACATCTGGAAAGAAAGCTGTTGCAAAAACGAAGAAACAGGCAAAAATGTATTAGATTTGAATATAAGGAACAAGATAGCCAGAGTCAAAGACACCACAGATGCATTATTGCCAAGGAATTACAAATATCGAAATTAGAATCAAACATTAGAAGACGACAATAGTAAAACGCAAGGTTGAAACTACGAAAATAACCTCTGTGGTTGCACCCTCGTCATCCTTATATCCAAGCTTTTCAATGATCTCATGTATAGCAGTTAGATCTGGTCTTAGGCATGCTTCGCCAAGTGGCGAAAGAGCGGTTGTTGTGGCACTGTTAGGTATGCCCAACAATTGATGAGAAGCAATCTACATGATTAACATGATCTTGTTACAGTAGGAAATAATCTTTTGAAATGAAAGAAGCATCAAGCTTATCTTTCTAGTTGCGTGCAACACTGCAACTCTTTGCCGGTAAGGTAACAGTAAAAATAGTAACAGAAAGATATAAGCCTCTGTGATTAAGTAATCATCATTAATACTAAAAGCTTGCTAAGTATAAGCAGCACGGAACTAGTTAATGATAGTGAAAAGCACCTCAAGATCTTTCTGAAGAGGAATCATTGCAGAGACTAAAGATTTTGGGTTAGGCCGCTCTCGGGGTTCATACTGCAAGCATCTTGAAGCCAACCTTATTAGTTCAGTCCCATCGTCACTTGAAAATTGACCCTCCAAACCTGAATCCATCAGCATCTGAATGTTCCTGTCCCGTATGAGGTCCAACGCCTAGAATACACCATACAAGGTACTGGATTAGCAAAATACTATATTATTCAAGGATACTAATTTATAACATGCTTCTCTCAAGCTCAGGGAGAATGCTTCCTAGTAAGATTCAGTAACAGACACTAAGAATAATCACCAATTCAAAAGGATATTTGGAAACCTTACATGGCTTGGAGGTATGTGCTTTCCACTCAGAAGGTCAAGTAAAAGAGTTCCAAAGCTGTATATCACACTTTCGGGTGTCACGCGACCTGTAGAAATAAACACACAACCCGATAAAAAAAGCAGCCACAATCCAAATAAAGCATTCACCTGAAACATTAGCAGCCAGCTGGAAATATATAAACTGCCAGAAAATTTGAGAATCCCAGGAAACAATTTAGGTAGTGTCAGACTCGATGAGGTATTTGCAGTGTTTTGTCAAAAATATACCCGTCCTCAGATACTCGGGAGGAGTGAATGCCAGGTTAGTGCTGTAACTCTTTCCATCTCTACTGTTTTTCATCAAACCAAAGCATGAAAGTCTTGGATTTGCATCCTAAGAAACAAAAACATAAATTATTTTCATATGCACTAGACAGGAACCAAAGGTAAACAAAAATTGTATCAAACTTACATCATCAAAGAGAACTCTATAAGCATTTAGGTCATGGTAAAGTGCACGTCCTTTGCTGGTACAATACTCTAGCGCCTGAGCAATATGCAAAGCTACTCTCAGTCGCATCGCCCACTTCATTGGTTGTGACTCCCCTGAAACACATAAATAATCCTTTTTTTGTTAAGCATCCATTCAAACTTTCAAGTACTACTTGTTAGAAGCATAACCAAATAGGAGAAAATACTGACTAGAGTATGTTAGGAACTTACAGTGGAAAAGATGTTTTGCCAAAGTTTCATTAGGCATAAACTCTGCAATAAGTAGTCTCTCTTCACCTTCATAGCAACATCCAAGTAAATTTGCCATCCTATGATTCCGTAATTGACCAACAGCTTTGGCTTCTTCCTAATCTCACAGATGCAAAAACAATTGTTTAGCTTCGTGCATACACAAATAGGTATGAAAAGAAAATAAATACAGAATATAATCTGCTCGCATCTAGATAACAACCTATGAACAAGAAGATAATCTATAGGAGCAGCATACTAGTTAACCTTTTTCACTACTTAGACTTGAATATAGTCTAAAAACTACAATGTCCCATTATTACTAGCTAAAAAGTCAGTAGCAATGAGCATAACCCCTTATCCAACACACAAGACCAACACAGAAGCTAGAGTATCAGGCCAAATGGAAAAGCACAGAAATAGCTCCAAGTATGGAACCAAAAGAGAAATAATGGGTTACCAAGAATTGACGAGAATCAGGCCAAGATTTCCTGTTAAACCTTTTGACAGCAATTCGTCTTTGATTCTCAAGCTTCCCTTTATAAACAACATTAGGAGCTCTCTCACCATGCTCTGAAACTATATTCTCTGCTGCAAATCCTGAAGTAGCGTTCCTTATAGTCTCTATAGAGAATTCACGAAACTGAGGCAAATCATTCGATTCACCTCTTCCTTCCTCATCTGAATAAACCCAACAACATAAGAATCTCAATCATCAAAAACCCTAAAATCATCAATGACTATTACTTACCTAAACCTGTAACATCAGGATTCGATCTTCCAGATTCTGAAACGCAACAAAGTGCAGATAGCTTTGAAACCTCACAACCCATTCCAGATAAAAAAAATTCAATTACAAAATCATAAACCCTAAACAACTATCTTCTTAATCGAAACTTTAACAGATCAAATCCTTACAAAACTTCATCAGAATTCCAGAAAAAGATCGGAATCGATCTTTAAACACTAAAAAAGCACAAATCGAGATCGAATCGAGAAATGAATCGTCAAAAGAGGAAACGAAAATTGACAAACACAAAGGTTAAACGAGGAATCGAGTGTTCGTGTGTGTGAGCTTTGAGCTAAAAGAGAAAAGAGAATTCTGAAACTTTCTGCTTCTTCTCTGCTTCAACTTTCTCGGAAACTAAAAGCAGAAGAAAAAAAAAAACTTTGCCAGATAATTCTTTTTTTTTTTGTTCCAAAAATAATTAAAAGTTATGATTTTTAATATCCAAAATGAAAACAGCAAAGCAGAGAGTATCCAAGTCAACTCAACAGTGTGTCAAAAAATTCTAAAGAAACAACTCATATTTGCTAATAGCAAATTAATTATTTTTGGAATTACCCACAAATATATAAATTTGAATATGAATACCTGATAAGATATTTATTTTAAGTATTCAAAAAACTGTAGCTAGACTAAAAGTATATATATATATATGGGCATACATATCATAAATATCATTGTATTTTGCATTTTAAAAGTATAGCTCCTTAGTTTTTTTACAATATATTTATATGTTTAAAAGTAAAATACATATTAACAAAAAATGGCCAGTTTAACATAATGTTAATATATAATATTGAAAATAAAGCATGTGTTAGAGAAATTTTTTTTTAGAATTTATATAGAGTTGTGGGTGCTAAATAATTAATCATTATTATATTTTTAGTATAAATTCCTGAGTTTGAAATTTTTTTATCATATTTTTTGAAACAATTATTTTTATTGATTATTTATTTTTCTTTATCGCAATATTGCAAAAATTATGACAAGAAACATATAGTCTTGAAAAGAAGTTATGTACATAACCAAGAAATGTATGTAACCATATATGTGTTCTTGATGGAAAATGAGCTTGTCATATATTGATGTCTTGGTCGAGAACTTTGTAGTCATATATTTGATATATAAATATATATATAGGGCAAGGTATTGTTATTGTTGATATATACACGATAAAAAGATTTATTATTCCAAAACAGAAAAACAAACAGACCAACACTTTGAAAGAAAGAAAAAAAGACAAACACAATTAAAAGATAATAAAAAGGAAAGATTTTAAAGCTCCATAAACAAACAAAGAAACCCCTACAAAAAAAAAACAAAAACAAACAAAGAAACATAGTTTTAAAATAAATGCATATCGAACTTAGAACATAAACCAAATCAAGAGTTTAGAAATGATGATTATTAAAACCCATCCAAACCATGTTGGTATTAAACGTCATCGCATCATCATTTTCTCCAGCGGTTGTTTCATTAGGAGCTATTTCTTGGCGAAAACCATCATTGTTCATTGTAGTGTTGTTGCTCCTGTAAAATTGTGAGTTGTTAATGTTGTTCTTTTCCTCGTTTATTTCCAACTCATGATTCATGAAATCAAAAGGATATTGCATTGGTTGATTCATAGCCATCATTGGATTTGTAATCATGTTATGATGTTGTAAAGGTTGAGAGACTGTCCCAACCAAACCATGGGAAGTCATCATTTGGAAACGAATTGAATCCATTTCCAAATGAGGATCTCCGTTGCTATTGCTTCCTTGGTATAGACAATAGCTTCTAAGGTTTGGATTTTCGTTCCCCATTTGTTGGTGTATTTCAGGTTTAGGCAGTCTAGGTGGAAAAACCCATTGATCAATTAAATAATAACTTTTACTCACCTTGAAAATATCAACGTTGATTCTTCTTGTTGCTTTATCTGTCCTTCCAGCTCTCTCATTATCTTGACCGACAAAAACATCATTTGTGATGGTCTTAAACTCCTCGACTTGCATTTTAGAAGGAAATACTGGTAGATCGCGAAGAGGAGGAAACTGCAAGAAATCTAATTTCTTCCTACAAAGTAAGATAGTATCCCTTGAGAAAGATAACAAGGCATAGATCTCAGTTAAGTTAAGATCAGCAATTCTACGATTGTTTTGTAGTTGCATCATCATCTCATCAATGACATAATCCTTTTTCTTCTTATTACTCTTCATCAGTTGTTCATGAATCTTCTGTGTCTTCTCCTTTAGGTAGGATTCGAAACTTGACTCTTTTTTCTTCTGCACCAACTTTGGTAAAGCAAAAAATTCGCCTAGGAGACCATGAGTCGCCTCAACAGATGGCCAAACCATTGGTTCCGTCTTATTTGGGCTGAAAATGATTGCAAGAGCCCTTACATCACACAATATGGTTAATTCTTTCACCTTTTTAAGTAATCCTACCCTCATTTTTTGCAAACTTGTTGCTCTTGACTTGACATTCTCAACCCATGCAAGTTTTACTTTCTTTCTTGTCATGGTTACTCTTTGATTTTAGTTTTTCTCTTTTAAAATTTTAAATGTTGTTGAGTATATGAAGAAAGTTTAATGCGCAAATTCATTTAAATAGAGTTGAAATAAAGAGATAAGATTTTGGACATTGATACTAGTCAAAAGAAAGAGATAAGATAGATGATTAGTAAAGATGTAAAATTAATTAGTACTTACTAAAAGTATTGAATGTATATTAGATGTAAAATTAATTACTACTGACTAAAGATGTATAATTTTCTTAAGAACTGAATTCAAAGCTAAATTAAAATTCTACCAAAGTATATTAGATTTGGTTTGGTTTTACATTGATTATCTTTTAAAACCTTACTAGTAAACCAAACCTAAAATCCGAGTTAAACCATTAACATGTTAAAATCTTTATGTGGCTGTGTTATTACAAGAATTGAACTAATTGAATTTCTGTCCAAATTTATATTCCTAGTCAATCTATTAAATTAATAATTTAATCAATTGTTCTGTCATTTTTAATGCTAATAATTATATTGGCTACATTATTTTCATTATTGTGCAGCATATTAATTAATAGTTTTTGACAATTATTTTGGAAACTAAATGTTGACTATACATTTTCTTCAATATAAGTATCATTTTAATATTTACATATGAATTAAATATATATATATATATTACCATATATATACATAAAAGTTGACTCTTGAATTCTTTATTTATTATTTTTCTTTTATTTTAAATGTTTTCTTATTAAATGTTACATTACGATTCTAAATTGATAATTCTTTATTTTGTTAAAAATCTGAAAGAACAATAATTTTAAAATAAAAACAGCATAATATTTTTTTAAATAATGGACATCTCGTATCTTTTTTTGGTTTAACGATCTTTTTTTTCCTTGTCGTTGTGTTGTTGTGTGTAGTAATTCTCTTTGTTTCTTGATTTTGATTTTTTGGATTCGGTTAGGTTTAAATTCTACTTCTACCAGATTTCAATAATACTCAGATATTGAAAAAAAACATTAAAGCTAAGCTTTATCCCACACTAGATTAAGATATGCTCGATGTGCGGGTTTTGAAGTTTTTAAATTAAATTAAATTTAACAAAAGAATATATTAAAATTTTGTTGTAAGTAGAGACAATCTTTAGGAAGTAATTAGATAACTTTTTAGTTAGAGAAACGAGTTTATATATACTCGTTTTTTTGTTTTAATACACTAATTTGCATTTCTATATTTTAAATTTATTATAAGATTTATTACAATAATCTAGTAAAGTTAAATTATCAATCACCAAGACTTTTGTCAAATATTCATTATTATTGTCAAATTAAAAAAAAAAAGTAGTTTCGCAATCTTGCCTAAATTATGATTCCACAACTTTTTCAAAAAATGTTTTACATGCAAACCATTGGTCAAACCGTCATCTAATTTACATCGGTTTATAATTCTATTATTTACTTTAGAACTAAAAAAGTGTTTTTGGGTTTCTATGAATACATTAAGCTGACTATATGTTTTTCTTTACGTCCAACTATAAGTCTCTTTACTTTCATTTTTGTATAGTTTCTTTAACCACTAAAATTATTGACTCAAAACAAATATTTCAAATGAAAAATATATCACATAGAAATAATTTATGGTGTATATATAAGAAAACTAAAATAAATAAAAAATAATTAATTGCAATGAGTCTATGACCAGTTGAGAGATTAAAAGAAAGTTAATTTGACATAACTAAAAGAAAAAAATATATATAAACACTATGATCTATGAGTCTTTGATAATTCAAAGATGAAAATAAAAATAAAAATAACCGATCTATAAATATTACCATTAAATGAAAAACATTAGAAGAAAAAAAAAGCATATATTGATCTTACATAACCCTAACTGAAAAAGAAAATTCAAAAACAATATAATTTTAAGTCATCATATTTTTCTAATTACAAAATGAAATATAAATATATAATAGAAATTTTTAAATTAAATCCTGAAACATGTAGCAATCTAAAACTATTTGCAAGATGATAAATCTCTAAATCTTATATAATTTTAAACTGTAGTAGAAATCAAAATAAATAAGGAAAATGCCCCTTTTTCTATGCATTTTTTCAAAAATACCTCTTTATATGTTGTCCATTTTCAAAAATATATTTTTATATACAAAATGACTAATTACCCTTATTTTCGTGAGAGCAGATAATGATAAAATAAAGTTTCCCGCAATTCCTTAAAAACCCCCTTGAAAATCTTTTAAAACTCTTGTAAATCATTTTAAAACCTTTTAAAACCCTTTTATATAAGTAATTGTAATATTTTCACTTAAAGGATTTGTAATTTATTGTAATATTTTCTTTTTATTTATATAATTTTCTTTCTTACATGTTTCAAATCTGATCGATAGATTTGATACGTGCCGAGGTCGTATGAGTTACTAACTATGAAAACCAAACTTTTATATAATATATTTGTTGCTGATATATTTTATTGTTGAAGATATACGAATGATTTGAGACTAATTGTTCTTCTTAAATCATCTGTAATAAGTTTTTGATGAAAGACAGATGGCTAATAACCAGTATACGAGACTAGTTGGAGTGAAAAGATATATGTATTCTTCTTTATGTTTTTGTTCATAAATTTATAGGCTTATCTATTATGCATATATATAAGAGCCTAAAGGAACATTAATTTGGGCATTATGAAAATGATTAGGAAAAAAGTTAAAGGGTTAAATGTAAGCTGTTATACCAAAAAGTAAAAAAAAAAAAAAAAGGTGAATTAACCATAAAACCATTTATGAACAACAATCTAACCATATAATAAATATGATTACCATATTATGTATATAAACTACAATATGTTCTTTATGTGAGATGTTGAGCTAAAAACAAAAACAGAATAACTTCAACTAATTATGCTTTACCTATATATAATCGAAATAGATTGGTTCGTATTAGATTGGATCACTCCAAATCCTTAAATGAAATTCAGATTCAGGGCTCTTAACATATGACTATTTTCCCAAAGTAGTTCATGATCTAGATGTATCATCTACGTAAGTATGATGTTACAGATCGACTTACATTGAAAAAAAACAAAATTATGATGTTTGAACAAACTGAAATTGTTTTAGACATCTTACGATTAATTCTCTAACTAAGTTCCAAGAGAATGATCAATTGCTACAACCTACAAGTGATATACTGGTAGAAATGACCTGAAGCCTAACGTTAGGTGATTAATTATTATTTTTTCCATTTTCATTCTAAATCTTCTGATTAGACCACATAATCATTTAACATAAGAGGAAAGGAAAAGAAAGGAAAAGTCATTTACAAAAATATAAAATTAAATTGAAAACAATAATTTTGTCCCTAAATATTAAAATTACATAGATAATAATATATTTTCAGCTACTTTCTTAGAAAATTTAATGTTAAAATTTATATCTTCATTAATTTTCTATGCTATGTTTAGTAAAAAGTGTTATTTTTTGGTTAAAATAAACTAATATAAATCCCATACAAAACCAAACGGAGATTCTACAAATATCCCAAAGTGAAGAAGTAAGGACCAAGTCAGAAAAATGGTCTCAAAGAGAAAGTCAAGAACTTCAAAGAATATAGAAGATTCTTGTATCCATCTATGTTCTGTTTTCTTCAGATCCTTTTTCTATACTCTTCTTGCATTTCTCTTCTTCTTTCTTCTTTATCGTTGTTTATCTTTCACCACCGGAATCTCCCACAACAACTTCCACATATGTATCTTCTCTCGGAAGTTCAACGATCCTTATTGTAACACGGCTGGTTCTAAACCCGGTTTTCAAATAAGCTCTGAAGAAAATGAAACTCTCACCGGAGAGACCGCAGGAGATAGAGTTTCCGGTGATCCCACGAAGATTTTTCGCAATGAAGATAAAAAAGGGTACGATGTTCTAAAACAAGTAGACAAACACAAGAATCTTGATTCCGTTCGTGGTGATAAAGACGGTTTTCTAAAGAATGATACTTTCACCGGAGAGACCGCCGGAGATAGAGTTTCTAAGGATCCCAACAAGATTCTACGAAGTGAAGATAAAAAGGAGTATGATGTTCATGAACAAGAAGATAAACCCAAGAATCTTGATTCATCAGTTCCTGATCAAGAACACAAACCCAAGAACAAGGTGGATCTCAGTTCACTCATTGACCTAAAAGCCGAGGAAGAATACAACAAATACATCAAACCGAAGAGTGAAGAAGAGGGATATGCGCTAAGGGCAGTCATCAAGTATCTTTACCTACAGAGATCATGGCTAGCTCCGGGAGATGAAAACATCAATAAATCGCGATCGTGTGAAGGTAAAGGAGTTTATGTTTATGATTTACCATCGAAATTCAACAGAGATTTGTTGGTGGGATGCAACGATATACTTCCAGGGGTTGACTTGTGTAGTTACTTCAAGAATGAAGGCTTTGGAGAAGCTATTAAGAATCTTGGTAAAGGTTGGTTTGCAACACACATGTATTCTCTTGAGCCTATCGTACACTCTAGGGTTTTGAAGCATCCTTGTAGGGTTTACAACGAAAGCCAAGCTAAGCTCTTCTATGTTCCATACTATGGCGGTTATGATGTTTTGAGATGGCACTATAGGAATGTTTCAGAAGATGTGAAGGACCGGTTGGGGATCGAGGTTTTAAAATGGCTTGAATCAAAGGAATCATGGAGGAGAAATGCCGGTAAAGATCATGTGTTTGTTCTAGGAAAAATTACATGGGATTTCAGGAGAGATAAGGTCCCTTGGGGCTCAAGGTTCCTTGAGCTACAAGAAATGCAGAACCCTACCAAGCTACTCATCGAAAGACAACCATGGCAGGTCAACGACATCGCCATTCCTCACCCAACTTATTTCCATCCGAGAACAGATGACGATATCACCAGCTGGCAGATCAAGATCATGAGTAAACCTCGCCCGCATCTAGTAAGCTTCGCCGGGGGTGCAAGACCCGAGAACCCTGATAACATCCGATCAACGCTAATCGAGCAATGCGTATCTTCATCTTCCAACCAATGTCGGTTCTTGGATTGTACAAACGGAGGCTGCAAGAATCCAAAGAATGTTCTTGATTTGTTTCAAGATTCGGAGTTTTGTCTGCAGCCGCCTGGAGATAGTGCAACAAGGAGATCGGTATTCGATTCACTAATCTCCGGTTGTATTCCTGTGATCTTTACTCCGTACACGGCTTATTACCAGTACGCGTGGCATCTTCCTGAGGATCATCGGAGGTACTCAGTGTATATAAGCGAACAAGATGTGAAGGAAAAGAGAGTAAATGTGGTGGAGATATTGAAGGCAAAGACTCTAAGGGAGAAAAAGGATATGAGAAGTTACATCATTCATCAGTTGTTGCCTGGTTTGGTCTATGGAGACTCTAATGCTAAGTTTGAGAAGTTTCGAGATGCTTTTGATATTACTTTTGATAGTTTGCTTGAGAAAATTAACAAATCGGAATGAAATATGGATGAGCGATCTTGAATTGTAATCTATAATATATAGTTTCATCATATGGATGAGCGATCTTAAATTATAATCTATCTTACACATTTTCCATATATACTTTTCATCAATAAATTAAATTATAACTTTTTTTGGGTCAACCTAGCTAGTTATTGATGTTTACAACTTCTTTTTATTGATGTTTTTTTGTCACACTTTTTTTCAATGTTTGCTTTTATTTCTTTTTTTTTTTTTTTAGTCCTTTAATAAACACGGGAGACAATGTCTCCCGTTTCATACCAAAAAAAAAAAACAACACCCAAGAAGTCAAATGATCCTCGTATCTTCTGCAAATCCATTCTCTATCGAATATTTCTCACGATTTCTCTATTTTTTGTTCTTTATTTTTGGTTATCTTCGATCATCATCATCTCCTTGACGAAACTCAACGATCCGAGTGTTGCTCTATATAAAGATGGAGAAATGTTTTCTCAAAAGAACGATACATTCGCCAGAGAGATAGTTCATGGTGAAGATAAAAAGCGTTACGGTGTGAATCTTCATTCTGTTCTTGATCATAAAGGTAAGAAGGAATCCGAGGAAGAACAATACCAATACATTAAACCTAGGAGTGAAGGAGAAGGCTACGCGTTAAGGGCGGTGATTAAGTATCTTCATGTACAGAGATCTTGGTTAACTAAGAAAAAAGGCAAAAATCCGGGATCTTGTGATGGAAAAGGAGTTTATGTTTATGATTTACCGTCTAAATTCAATAGAGATTTATTGGTAGAAATGCATAGATATGGTCCCTTGGACTAACATGTGTAAGTATTTCAAGAATGAAGGTTTTGGAGAAGCAATTGAGAATCTTGGTCAAGGTTGGTTTAGGACACATCAATATGCTCTTGAACCGATCTTCCACTCTAGGCTTTTGAAGCATCCTTGTAGGGTTTACAACGAAAACCAAGCTAAGATCTTTTATGTCCCTTTTTATGGCGGTTTCGATGTTTTGAGATGGCATTTCAAGAATGTTTCCGACAATGTGAAGGACATGTTGGGGATCGAGATTTTGAAATGGCTTGAATTAAAGGAATCTTGGAAGAGAAACAACGGAAAAGATCATGTGTTTGTCCTCGGAAAGATTTCTTGGGATTTTAGAAGAAGTAAGCTTCCTTGGGGATCAAGGTTCCTTGAGTTACAAGGAATGCAAAACCCTACAAAACTTCTTATCGAAAGACATCCATGGGAAGTCAACGACATCGCAATCCCGCATCCGACCTATTTCCAACCAAAAACAGACTATGATATTGTTAGCTGGCAAGTTAAGATGATAAAAAAAACTCGCAGAAATCTAATAAGTTTTGCCGGAGGTGCAAGACCCAGTAATCCTAATAGTATCCGGTCAACGCTAATCGAACAATGCACATCATTTTCTAACCAATGTGGGTTCTTAAACTGTTCTAACGGAAGTTGTGACAAGCCTGAGAATGTCATAGAGCTATTCCAAAACTCGGAGTTCTGTCTACAACCGTCAGGAGATAGTCCAACGAGAAGATCGGTTTTCGACTCACTAATCTGCGGTTGCATTCCAGTGATCTTTAATCCATACACAGCTTATTATCAATACGCTTGGCATTTACCAGAGAATCATCAAAAATACTCAGTGTATATACACCAAGAAGATGTAAAGGAAAAGAGAGTAAACGTGGTAAAGAAGTTGATGGCAAAGACTCTAAAAGAGAAAGAGTATATGAGAAGTTACATTGTTCATCAGCTTTTGCCTGGTTTGGTCTATAGAGACTCTAATGCTAAGTTTCAAAAATTTCGAGATGCTTTTGATATTACTTTTGATAGTTTATTTGAGAAAATCAACAAGTTGGTATTATAGGTTTTGTTTTAATGTTGATTTACTTCTCTTAATTTTTTGATTAACGTCAACTTTATGATACAATTTTAAAATGTGATCTCAACTGGTTCTGGTTAAGGACCGGTTTTTATTTGCTATTGTATTGGTTATTTGGTTTGATGGTGAAGAAGAAGCAATTAGCCTAACCAACCGGTTTTGAGAAGTCTTTGGTCAGAACGGAGAGACAAAAAAACGGCAGGGTGTTTTACTCTCTACTGTAGAAACAGCAAGCTATTGTAGAGGCACTTGTCTTCTTCTCCAGATTATCACCGGTCAGTGTTCGGATCCACAAAATCAGAAGAAGACGATGATGAAGCTCAAAGTGTATGCAGATCGGATGTCACAGCCGTCTCGTGCTGTTATCATATTCTGCAAGTAATTTCGTTGAACTTTCTTTGTTAATTCCAGATTCAGCCATTTTTTTTTTCTCTTATACATGAGAATTTATTTTTAGGGTTAATGGAATCCAATTCGAGGAGGTTTTGATCTCCTTGGGGAAGAGTCAGCAATTATCACCTGAATTCAAAGGTTCGTATAAATAATCAACGAAAAGGTTTCGTTTTTTTTTTTGAATTTGGTGTTTAGAGTGAGATTTGTGATCTTAAAGTGTGTCTTCATTGTTTCTCAGATATTAACCCAATGGGGAAAGTTCCAGCTATTGTTGATGGCAAACTTAAGCTCTTTGAGAGGTTTTTATTTGGATTCTTGCTTCCTTTGTATCGAAACCATTGTTTTATGAACCCTAATTTTAACCGTTTGTTTGTTCTTTTCGCAGTCACGCTATCTTGATATATCTTTCCTCAGCATTCCCAAGTGTAGTTGATCATTGGTAAGTTTCTACTTCGTTTGAGATGTTCTTGATGCAAAGAGTGTAATCATTTTACTTTCAGGTACCCGAATGATCTTTCCAAAAGAGCCAAGATTCACTCAGTCTTGGATTGGCATCACACCAATTTACGCCCTGGTGCAGGTATTCATAACAATATCGATGTTGTATATTCAGATAAGGAATGATCAGCTTCCTGTTTCTGATCACGGTTATTTTACTGTTGCAGCTGGATATGTTCTGAATAGTGTACTAGCTCCAGCTCTCGGTCTTCCTCTGAATCCAAAAGCAGCTGCTGAAGCTGAGAAGTTACTAACAAAGTCTCTGTCCACTCTAGAGAGTTTTTGGCTTAAGGAAAATGCCAAGTTCTTGCTCGGAAGCAACCAACCATCTATAGCTGATCTGAGCCTTGTATGTGAACTGACACAACTGCAGGTTAGTCATCGAAATACCAATGTAACTAACCATATCAAACATTGTGGAGCAAAAAAGTTGCTTCCTTATCTCGGTTATGGCTTTTGATTGTAAAATTTGTGCAATTAAAGGTTTTGGATGACAAAGATCGTCTTAGATTGCTCAGCCCTCATAAGAAAGTTGAACAATGGATTGAGAATACGAGAAAGGCGACAATGCCTCACTTTGATGAGGTCCATGAGGTCCTTTTCAGAGCCAAAGATAGATTTCAGAAGCATCGAGAAATGGAAACCACATCTAATCCGGGTCCTCAATCTAAGATGTAAGAACAAAAAACTTGAGCACTTTCATCGGGTCTCTATATGAGAGACTCCCCCTAAAAATTATATTGTGATTTTTTTATTTTTTTGTGTGAAGAGCTTGGTTATTTTCTTATAATATGAATTCTAACACTCCGTTTAATTTCTCATCCAATTTCATGGATTCCATAATATAGTATCCAATTTAGTAGTATTGGTGGGAAGAGTGATGATCCAAACCTCGTTCAAAACACAACCGATCGTAGAAAAACAAGACGCAAATGGAGACCACCTGAAGATGTCATTCTCATTAGTGCTTGGTTAAATACTGATAAGGGTCCAACTGTCGTTAATGATCAAAAAGGATGTGCTTTTTGGAAGAGAATTGGTGCATATTTTTCAAATAGCGCTTCACTTGCAAATCTACCAAAGCGAGAGGGGAGTCACTGCAAGCAAAGATGGGCTAAAATTAACGACCGCGTCTGCCAATTTGTTGTATGTTATGATCAAGCTTTGAATCAAAGAACTAGTGGTCAATCTGAAGATGAAGTTTTCAAAGTTGCATACCAAATCTACTACAACAATTACAAGAGTAATTTCACACTTGAGCATGCATGGAGGGAGCTGCGACACAATAAAAAATGGATTAGTTCAAACACCTCTGAAAATCCTAAGGGTGGTGGAAGCTCAAAGAGAACAAAGTTGAATGGAGGTGGTGTATATTCTTCAAGCTCTAATCCGGAGAGTCAGCCTATAGCTCTAGATGGAGAGGAGGAAGTTATGGATCGTCCTCTTGCTGTGAAGTCATCAAAGCAAAAAGGGAAGAAAGTTGCTACTAAAACAACGATTGAAGAAGAAAGGGAGGCCGATTCTCGATCAAGACTTGAGAACTTGTGGGCACTGAAGGAGAAAGACGTAGAAGAGCAAAAGAAACTAACAAGGATGGAAGTCCTTAAAAGTCTTCTTGGAAGAACAACAGATCAACTTTCTGAAAAAGAAGAAACTTTGAAGAACAGGCTCATTGATGAGATGCTCTAATCTCTATGTTCTCGTTGTGTTTATTTTTGTATTTTATCTATGTTATTAGTATCTAGCGTCTGTCTGTTTCTTATCAAAGACAAAAGTAAATTCTACAGGTTATGCTTTAATCAGAACAGAAAATTTCAAGTCAGCAAAATCACGAAAATCATGAATTTTGATTTTTGGTCAAGACTTTGGCTCTCGCCTCTCGGACAATCGAATCTCTCTGTTTCTGTATATCAACTAGTTGACTAGTTCTGGTTAAGGACCGGTTTTTATTTGCTATTGGATTGGTTATTTGGTTTGATGGTGAAGAAGAAGCAATTAGTCTAACCAACCGGTCAGAACGGAAATACAAAAAAACGGCACGGTGTTTTACTCTCTATTGTAGAAACAGCAAGCTACTGTAGAGGCACTTCTCTTCTTCTCCAGATTATCACAATCCACAAAATCAGAAGAAGACGAAGAAGAAGAAGAAGAAGAAGAAGAAGAAGAAGAAGAAGAAGAAGACGATGATGAAGCTCAAAGTGTATGCAGATCGAATGTCACAGCCATCTCGTGCAGTTATCATATTCTGCAAGTAATTTCGTTGAACTTCCTTTGTTAATTCCAGATTCAGCCATTGTTTTTGTGCTCTTATACATGAGAATTTGTTTTGTTTGGAATTTATCTTTTAGGGTTAATGGAATCCAATTCGAAGAGGTTTTGATTTCCTTGGCGAAGCGTCAACAATTATCTCCTGAATTCAAAGGTTCGTATAAACTATCAACAAAGTTAATTAGCTTTTTTGAAATCCGAGTATTGTGTATGTGATTTTGTGTATGTGAGATAATTGATGTAGAATAAGGCTATATACTTAGTAAAAAGCTCGAAAAAATGGTGAATCAATCTGTTTTGTGTTCTTGACAATAACCAATGTTGAAGGTGAAGTTAGGAAAAAAGCTTCATTTTTAACCATATGACTGAAGTTTCCACAAGAACTGAGAATTTGCTCGTTTTGAAACTGCATCGAAAATGGAATATTTGTTAAGAAATGTGCTTGTTTCTCAGATATTAACCCATTGGGGAAAGTTCCAGCTATTGTTGATGGCAGACTTAAGCTCTTCGAGAGGTTACGCAAAAGTTCTTTCTCTTTTGGGTTCTTGCTTTGGTTTATTGACCATTGTTTATGAATCTTAACCGTTAATTCTTTTCGCAGTCACTCTATCTTGATATATCTTTCCTGTGCATTCCCAAGTGTAGCTGATCATTGGTAAGTTTCTACTTCGTTTGACACAAAGTGTAATCATTTTACTTCAATATTCATTCGTTTACTTTTAGGTACCCGAATGATCTTTCCAAAAGAGCCAAGATCCACTCAGTTATGGATTGGCATCACACTAATTTACGTCCTGGTGCAGGTATTACACATGATATACATCAATATTGAGAAGTTATAGAGTCAAACAGAATGATCAGCTTCCTGTTTCTGATCACGGTTATTTTACTGTTGCAGCTGGATATGTTCTGAATAGTGTACTAGCTCCAGCTCTCGGTCTTCCTCTGAATCCAAAAGCAGCTGCTGAAGCTGAGAAGTTACTAACAAAGTCTCTGTCCACTCTAGAGACTTTTTGGCTTAAAGGCAATGCCAAATTCTTGCTCGGTAGCAACCAACCATCTATAGCTGATCTGAGCCTTGTATGCGAACTTATGCAGCTCCAGGTACACACTAATTTCACTGTTTTGTGAGTTTCAATTCATCGAAATACCAATCCAACTAATCATATCAAACATTTGGAGCAATTTTGTAGGTTTTGGATGACAAAGATCGTCTTAGATTGCTCAGCCCTCATAAGAAAGTAAAACAATGGATTGAGAATACGAGAAAGGCAACAATGCCACACTTTGATGAGACCCATGAGATCCTTCTCAAAGCCAAACAAGGATTTCAGAAGCAGCGAGAGATGGGAACCGTATCTAAACCGGGTCTTCAATCTAAGATGTAACAACTTATGCAAAACCGGGTTCAGGGGTCACCGGTTCGTTGAATAAACTCGGTTATCGCCATTGTAAGAAAAATAAGGAGTGTAATATTAACTTTTTTGAACTAGTGTAATAATCACTTTATCACCAAAACCGAGCATTTATAGTTGAGATATCATGATATGTTGGGCCTAGCGAGGCCCATTTTTGGTTAATATTTTTTCCGCTAATCTTCAAATTCTAACTATGATCAAAAACTATTTCTACCCAATAGTTGGGCTTAACGAGGCCCATTTAAAATAATTGAACAAAACGACATCGTCTCGGATCTGACCTAAGTTTTTGTTTCCTCTCTTCGTCTCCCTCGTCTATCTCAGTCTCTCGCTAAAACCCCCATTGAAGCGGCAAATAACGAAACCTCCAACGCGAGAACCATGGATCCGAAACCAACTTCAATGTGGAGTTCTATTGTGAAGAAAGATCCACCTTCAAAGCCTCCGGTTAACGACGGAGCTCCGGCAGCGATTCTCGGTATGGTCGGAAACTGTAAATCCACAAAGGGAATATCTATGGCTGTTGTTGATGCCAACGCCGTCATCGAAGGAGGCCAGAGCTTAACAAACTTCGCCGACAGATTCGTAACCGTCCCTGAAGTACTCTCTGAGATTCGTGACCCTGCTTCTCGCCGTCGTCTCGCTTTCATCCCTTTCACTATTGATACCATGGAACCTTCTCCTGAATCTCTCAGTAAAGGTACATAGAGTAGATTTCGATTCTCGTAACTGAAGTTTTTGAGCTCAATATTGTTGAATTCGATTGTGAAATGTTTCTCTATATTGTATTGTAACTCTGACGTTAATTGATTTTTTCTGCAGTTATCAAATTTGCAAGAGCTACTGGTGATTTGCAGACTCTGTCTGATGTTGATCTCAAATTGATTGCTTTGTCATACACGCTTGAGGCTCAGGTTCATGGCACCAAAAATCTTAGAGATGTTCCTCCACCGATTCAAACTGTTAGAGTAAAGAGGTTACCTGAGAAGGATTTGCCTGGTTGGGGCTCCAATGTGTCTAACTTGGACGAGTGGGAGGCACTTGAAAACGAGACTGAGGAAATATCCAACGCTAACTCCAAAATCCTTCCGTTGAAAGACCTTAACATGAATATTATCGCTTCGGACAATGTTTCTGAGGTTGGTTCTGTTGTCTCTCATACTGAGAATCATGAAGTGGATGAGCAGGAAGGTGAGAAGAAGCATAGGCGATACCCACCCAAAAAAACAGAGATCAAGCTTGAGGGTAAGATGGTAGTGAAGGGAATAGATGCATCCCAGGGGCAATATGATGATGATGATGATGCCAGTGATTGGAGACCCGCAGTTAGTAGAAGTACTCACAGAAGGTTTCTTAGAAGGAAGGCAACGTGGGAACATCACAATGCCTTGGCTGAACAAGAAATTCAGCAAGATCAAGAAGCTGACAAAGCTCGAAACATGATCGAGGACACAGCTGATCTGCATCAGCAGTCAAATCAGATGTCTAAAGACCCCAATGAAAACCATGCAAAAGATAGCGGAAAGGATGGTGAGGATCTATCGTCCATCCTAAAAGATATGAGGTTGGAGGAAGATTCATTAAGGGCTCTCCACCAAGAGACTGAAGAGACGAATGCTGAAGCTACTTTGATCAATGGTGATGATGATATTGAAGTCGAAGCTGAGGGGATCGATGTTACAAATCAAGCGCTAGAGAACTTGGAGATTGCTAGTGAGGCTGGGGATACCTTTGAGGCATCATCGATTGCAGATGATGGTAGCAGCGAGCAGAGTTGGTCGTTGAGAGCCTTATCTGAGTCCAGTGTAGCTTGTATAACTGGTGACTATGCAATGCAGAATGTTATTCTTCAAATGGGTTTGCGTTTGCTTGCACCCGGCGGAATGCAAATTCGCCAACTGCACAGGTACACTTTATGGAGGAGATCTTCCTTTTCTTTGGCTCAAATTTTGAAACTTTACTTTAGTAAGGATCATTAGCTGAGAAAGATACAAGTCTTACACTTTATTGCATCTGCATCTTCAGGTGGATCTTGAAATGCCATGCTTGCTACACAGTAACTCCTGAAATTGGAAGAATCTTCTGTCCCAAGTGCGGTAATGGTGGCACTCTACGCAAGGTAGCGGTTACAATAGGCGAGAATGGCGCCATCATAGCTGCATGTAAACCACGAATTATACTTCGAGGGACTCAAGTAAGTACTCTTATAAGCAGAAGCTAACCAAAACACCAAAAATTCCTTGTATTAGTTAAGAATCTTTTCTTCTTTATTTGAAGAAGCATTTGAACAGAACCACCATGTTTTGCGGCATCTATATGATCAATTCGTTATATTTAGGTCATTTGTTACTGCTTTTAAACAGAAACCCTTGTTTCCTTTAAAATCTGTAACCGTAATACACAGATAAAAACTTCTCTAGGATACACAGATAATCCGAAACCCTTGTTTTTTTTTTACTGTCCAGTATTCGATACCAATGCCTAAAGGAGGAAGAGAGGCAATCACCAAGAATCTGATTCTACGAGAAGATCAACTCCCTCAAAAGTTTCTCCACCCTAGGACCAAGAAGAAAGCAAGCAAACCGGTTAGTCTCTTTCGTGTCTTCTATCTCAAACTCAAACCTGTAACATTGATTGAAAGAATTCTTAAGGTAATTTATGATGTTGTTTCCAGGGTGATGAGTACTTTGTATCAGACGATGTGTTCTTGAACCATCATAGTGATAGAAAGGCGCCATTGCAGCCTCCTGTGAGAAAAGCTATGTCGGTTTTCAGCCAGAAAAGAAACCCTAATGACAACCATTACTCTCGTTCTATGCACTGATCTTTGTTTCTCCAACACAACAAACATCTCCTTTACTTTAAGAAGATGCCAATGATTTTGTCTCTTCTTTTTACTTTTTCTTTTTGATTGTTGTCTTAAAGTCCAAAACTATTTTGAAAAGGTGAGAGTTTATAACTTTTATTCGGTTCACATGGCTTAACACAATTTCATATCTTCAAGGACATTGTATACAAGATTACACCTCCAGTTTATTGGTATTAACAATAGACCGACCGTATACCTGATAACTTATCCAAGGCAAGGTTGGTACTATCAAAACCGAAGGCAAAATTGAAGCAAAATGTTGGAACAAGTTAATGTCAATGTCATAACTGTAAAATGTATTGTGGATCGGTTTAAATCCCGACTTGTTGCCAAGGGTTTTACACAACGACCAGGTGTAGACTACTTTGAAACTTTCAGTCCTGTGGTTAAGCATCCTACTATCCGTTTGGTTCTTGGTCAAGCTGTTGGTCGTAATTGGGTTCTTCGTCAACTGGATGTGAATAATGCCTTCTTGCAGGGTCCTTTATCTGAAGAAGTATATATGGCTCAGCCACCCGGTTTTGTAGATGCTGATAAACCGGATCATGTTTGCAAACTTCTCAAAGCTATTTATGGACTCAAACAGGCACCGCGAGCGTGGCATACCGTACTTCGTAATTTCTTGATTGAATTGGGTTTTACGAACTCGGTAGCAGACACTTCTCTATTCATTCTTCACAAAGCTGGCATCATATTGTTTGTTTTAGTCTATGTTGATGACATAGTAGTCACTGGTAACTCTCCTACACATGTTCAAGTGTTCATCAACTTACTTGCAGCCCGGTTTTCTTTAAAAGATATGGGTGCCTTAAGCTACTTTCTGGGCATTGAGGTCTCTAGAACAGCTGCTGGACTTACTCTTACTCAAACGAAGTACATCAATGATCTTCTTCATCGAACAAACATGGTTGCAACAAAACCAGTCTCAACGCCAATGATTGATCATCCGATGCCTACCGCCACTGATTCCTCCGGTTCATTACTTGCAGATCCTTCTGAATATCGCTCTGTTATTGGCAGCTTACAATACTTGCTGTTCACGCGTCCTGACATTGCCTTTGCAGTTAACAAGTTGTCTCAATTTATGCATCAACCGCGTGAAGATCACTGGCTAGCTGCTAAAAGAGTACTTCGTTATCTCAGTGGCACAAAGAAAATGGGTCTGTTCTTCTCCGCTTCCAACTCCATGTCAGTTCATGCCTTTTCTGATGCGGATTGGGCTGGGGACAAAGATCACTATACGTCCACTGGTGCTTACCTTGTGTATGTTGGCAAACATCTTGTCTCTTGGTCTTCAAAGAAACAAAAGACAGTGGCTCGTTCTTCAACAGAAGCAGAGTACAAATCTGTTTCGGCTACAGCATCCGAGGTTGAGTGGGTTATGACTTTACTTGGGGAACTTGGTTTCAAGCCTTCGGATACTCCGGTTATTTATTGTGACAACATTGGTGCTACTTACTTGTGTGCTAATCCTGTTTTTCATTCGAGAATGAAACATGTTGCCGTGGATTATCATGTTATCCGTGACTTAGTGCAATCTGGTTTACTTCGGGTTCGTCATGTTGCCTCTGCTGATCAGTTAGCTGATGCTCTGACAAAGCCGTTATCTCGTGCCAAGTTCATTCCGATGTGTATCAAGATTGGCCTCTCTACTCTCGGCTCATCTTGAGGGGGCGTGTTAGATAAGATAGAATATCTAGAATATGCTTTGTATATTCTGCATATCTTCTCCTTAATATTCTGTATAATCCTCTAAGATATCACAATCTTAGGATCTCATGTATGTATAAATAGAAGCTGTGTTCAGCTCAATCAATACAACACAATACATTTTACAATAACTACATTGCCAATTTATTTACTCCTTTCATCTTCGTCTTCGTTAGAAGGCGAGGACAGCGCGAGCTCGGCCCATGCCAGAGAAGACGAGTTGAGTTCTGCAGAAATGGTCACAGTGATTCTACTCTCTAGTGTCTCACAAAGCGCTTGAATCGAACAAGAAAGCTTATCCTTGTCTTTTTCATTCTGGTCCAAGTTCAGGCATTGGCTTGCCACTTCACATACTGCCTCAAGTTCTTTTTGGTTGAAATTCTTGAGCTCAGGATCCACCAAGCTAGCCATCACATCTGGTGCACCAAGGTTTTTCTCCCTTACCTGCAAAATTTAGGAGTTTGAATCAGATCTCAGCATCCACAAGTATTCTCATTTGTGTTTACTGATTAAAGGTCAACACTTTGCAACCCAGAACCAATACTTCACCCTCGTGACCATCTCCTTGTACCCATTTGGTTTGAAGAGTATCAAAGTTTGAAACTTTCGCCAGTTTTGAAAATGGGGTCGAAAAGGTAATGCAAGTATAAGAGAAGGGTTCTTGGCTTCCAAACGCATGAAAACGCGTAAACCGCTAAGAGAGAAAGACTTATTATAACTACTCAGCTTTAAGCTTATAGAGAGTAGCTATTCTTACCCATTCAACCAAGCAACCTCTGTCTTGGCAATAAGAAGGTCTTCCGCTTACAATTTCCAGCAAAAGTATGCCAAATGAGTAGATATTCCCTTGTAAGTCCAGATCTCGGTGTTCCATTACATTGGGAAGTACACATATAGCTCCTTCATTACAGATATTCTTCAGGTTTTTCTCTGATCTCACCTGAATCGTCTTCCAGCATTCGAAATCAACCAGCTGCATAGAAAAAAGAGGATCAAAATAGGAGTATAAAGATAGTAGCAAAGCTTAGCTAACCACACAGAAAAAGAGGATCCAAATTTACTTTGGGAGTAAAATCTTCAGTGAGATACACTGCAGTTGAGCTCAACTCAGAGACTGTAAATGGAGGATCGAGTTCAGTATGAAGGTACTTGAGACCACGTCCGATGCCTATAACGATTTTCATGCGTTTCGCCCATGATGCTAAACTCCCGTCCCCATCTGCATCAAATTTTTATCATCATTTGGTATTATTATCAGATATCTTTACTCTTCTGAAAGCTACCAAAGACAGAGCTCTAAAGAAGTTTAATTATATATTACAGTGGAGATGGTCGTATAGTGTCCCGTTTGATGCATACTCAAACACAAGCATTCTTGTGAAAGGTGTACTCTCTTTACAGTATCCCAGTAATTTCCCCGCATTCTCATGGTTTAATCTAGCCAAATCCGCAACCTGAAACAATGAAGGGTTCAAAAAATGTCAGGCTTAATACTGATGTTTTCTTTCAAGTGACTTGGTGATAAACAAACATCAGAAGAACCTCTCTCTGGAAATTAAGCTCAAGATATCCGGTCCAATCTTCTTCGTTAACGCAGAGAGAGATCACCGCGATCTCAGTCCCGCCTTTGATCGTTCCTTTGTAAATCTGACTATCTGCACAAGAATCAATGATGTTGCTGAAGTCTTCACACGCCACTTCTAGCTCTTGTCTTGTATATCTTGAAACATCCTTCAGCATTTCAGAATCTGTAAAAAAAACTAGTTCTCAGTAAATTTTTCATCTCTGGAAGCTCTTTCAGTTTTTTTGTATTGAAATCTTAGAACTTTCAAAAGTTTCTAACCAACGTAGACAGTGAACTTCTCCTTTTCACTTGCAGATTTCTTCCAGGGAACGATGAGAGAGCGCTTTATGTTGCACAAGCTACATGCAGAGAAAATTATAACTAGAAAGAGCAAACCAACTGATGATCCCGTGACTATCTCAAAATTCCGAAGCCATATAGGTGATGCGCGATGCTTCTTCTTGGCCACAGTTGCATCTAAGTGAGCTAACCAATTGAAATAATTCAAAAATGAAAAATAAGATAAAGAAACGATTATCAGCATCAAGAAAGTGAAACTCATATTCTACAAACCACATTCTGAAAGAGGTCTCTGCTTAACATCCTTGGTTTTCATGCAGTTTCCTTGAAAGCTCGTTCTACAATGGTTTTCAATGACACATGGAGATATTATCAAATGAGAAAAATAAAGGAAAGTTAGAAAAAAGGTTCTTATAAGAAATACCTTGGAAGGTAATCCAAGCAACTCGGAACTCTTCCCTCGAAAAAGTTGTAAGAGAAATCTGCCACTTTCAATAGAGGAGACTTGCACAAACCACTGATGTTTGCACTTGGATTTGAAGCATACCTGATGATTAAGACAACCCAAAAAGAAGATAGATTAATATTTCAATCGTAGACAATAAGTTTCCATCTTATGCCACTTTGGACTATTGGCTAAACTCACTTTTTTGATGTATTTGCGGCAATAGGAATACTTCCTTGAAGCCTATTCCTGTTAATAAGAAGTTCTTTAAGGTGCTTCAAGTTTCCAATCTCTGGAGGTAACTTTCCTGTTAAACCATTGGACTGAAGGTTTCTGTGGTGTAAAAAAGACACAAAAAATGGTTATCTCAGCATTAACGGATTAGATGACATTGCAAGCGTCAATGGATCGCGAAAAAAATCTTAAAGATTTTCTTACATTGTCCTAATGCTTGACAATTTCCCGATCTCGGCTGGAATGTGTCCTGTCAAATGATTGTTTCCCAGGTCTAAGATCTTGAGTTTCTTTAACTTTCCTATCTCCTTTGGTATTGTCCCCATTAGCAAGTTCCCACGCAGGATCCTAAAGAAGCATTCAACACAAAAGAAAAATTCATCTAAACATTTCCAAAACAGTACCCATCATCAAACTTATATCTTCAGGTATTGTCAATAAGAATCAAAACCATACAGTTCTTGCAAGTAGGTTATCTGACCAATTTCTGGCACAAGAAACCCTCTCATCGATGTCGCCGATATATTTCTGCAAGTGAAACAGATATCAAATCATCATAATACTAGAGTCTTTATATCCATGATAGAAAGAGATCAAAGTTTCTTACATCTTGATAACATGATCCTTAGATGGAGAACATTTAATGCCGTTCCAATCACAAGGACTTAAATTGGGGACATTCCAATTAGACATAACTAACAATGGGTCCTTATAGATAGCTTCTTTGAATCTACTAAGTGCTTCAACTGAATACAAGAAGAACAAAACATCGAAATACTTCTTATGATCAGTCACAAAGCTAAAGTTTCAACATTAACTCAATGAGCAAAGTGTTAACAGACATTCACAGACGCTTAAAAAACTAAACTTTCTCAGCATCCAAAAACTGGAGATAACAACACATTACATCGAAGAAAATGGAGAAATGAAAATACCTTCTTTAGAGGCAAAAGCGTCACAGGAAACAAAGAGGAACCCTAAAACAAGACTCACTAGAGAAAGCTGCATAGCTGAAGATAAGTAAAGTCTCATTCTTTTTTCTCCTAGCTCAAAGATGTCTACAAATTCTAGCTCACTGAATATAGTCACCACAAAGACCAAATAATTTCCAGGAGAAAAAAAAAATCTGGAGAGGACAATTAAGAACAATGACAAGAGCTTAAAGAGCAAAGCAAGATTTAGCAGAAAAAGGAAAATGCTTTAATTAATATTCCGGGTATTGAGCAAAAACCCATTAAAGAAAAAAGAAGTTTCTCAGTAAGTAACAGAGATGGTGACAAAAGAGAGAGACTTGGATTCAAAGACAGTTCTTTTTTTTTTTTGTTCTTTTCTAAATGGAGAGGAGAAGAAATTTTGCTTTTCAACTTTTTCTTTAGAAAAGAAGGATATTACTTTTATTTAAATATTTGTCCCTATAACTTTGACTAAAATCAAGCTTATTATACATTTAATTAGTAATAGATCCCAATTTTATGTAATGAAATTGTTTTATATTTCTTTCCCGTCTAATGCATGTTCATAGTAATATATCTAATTGTAAGCCAAAAAATAAATAAATTTATTTAATTGTTATGTGTATTTTGTATACAAGGACAAATGTATGAACATGCATTATCTCTTTGAAACATTTAAAGTCAATATATTATTTGTGTTCAAAAAAAAGATTTTAACATTTAGATTTCAATTTTATTTGTGTTCAAAAAAAAGATTTTAACTTTATGTACGTCTATATTATGAATTATAGACGACATAAATAATAATTAAAATGTCTTTTGAGATCATTAAACTTTTTTAAAAAGTTTCTATATCACATTAACTCAACTGATGAAAGATTTAACGTTTTGTTTCATTTTTTTGTCGGCGATCTCGAACTTTATTTAATAAAAGTCTAACTCTTATAGAAGAAAAAAAGATTTTCATAAATAGTTATATTCTTCATAGCCTCTTTTTTTTTTTTTTAATCAATTAGCATTTACAATAATTGTTGGCCAACAAAAATAAGAAAGGTTCACACAAATTACAAGAAGTATATTTTCTTCTAATTTTCTTCTTTATTTCCTTTTTATCATTTAATTACTATTTTGGCACCTTTTCTTAAACTTTATCATTTAGTTTATAAAGTAAATTAGGATTAGAATATAGAAGGCCCTACTATAACTACTCTAGATTTCTTTCTTATTTTTAAATATCACTATCTATTAAAAATATTTTGTTATTTTTGATAACATGTAATATACAGGTTTGAACCCGAATTATGATACAACGATTATACTAACACAAATCAATCAAGTCTTTGTTACCGATTTGTAACAATATATAGTTGTTACTTTTTACTATTTTAGATTTATGTAGTAATTATGAAAAGTTGGAATTTGTAACAACCATTTAATTTAGTGGTTGATCAAATGTTTAATGGTGTTTACATCGAGACTGTGATTCGATATTTTTTTTTTGAAGTATGTATTCATACGTTATTTATAAGCGTTGTATACAGTTATATTTATTCGTCATGATTGATAACATCATTTATATAGAAAAAATTAAAGTATTAACATACAGAAAAAGTAATGTAAATATGGCAAAATTCATGTAAATCAATTTCTTAACAGAGGATTACAAACTCATATTTTGGATAGTGCAGCAGCTCTTGATGGCTGTATAATAGGAAAAATCCAAAAATTACATTTTATAAACAATTGGGCTTTTTAACCATTGGATCCGTCTCAAAGAAATGGGTTTTTTTTACCCATTTGATCCATTTAGCTCGGATCATCAATCAAATCATAACCACGAAAAGTCAACGATTAAACAAAGAGTCAAAAACAGTACACGTGTACAAATATCAGCCTTCTTCTTCCTCCGCCGATTCTTTTCTCAAATCTCAAATTTCATCTTCTTCGTATCTTCCAAGTAAACGAAAATTAGGGTTCGTATACACAAAGACCTTCGATCTCATCCATACTGTATTTCTAGGTTTCGAAATAAATCAAAGGCATAATCAATTTCGTTTGGGATTGCGTTAATGGCGATGAGATTTCTTCATCTTCATCGACATCGTCTTGTGAAAGGTAATTCTGGAAAAGCTCTCTCCTTTAGCCGCCTATTAGGTTTTAGTTTCTGGGTTCGAGCTTTTTGTAATTACCGAGAGATTTTAAGAAATGGTCTTCACTCTCTTCAGTTTAATGAAGCTCTTGATTTGTTCACTCACATGGTTGAGTCTCGTCCTCTTCCTTCTATTATCGATTTCACTAGATTATTGAATGTTATTGCCAAAATGAAGAAGTTTGATGTTGTAATTAATCTCTGCAAGCATTTGGAGATACTGGGAGTTTCGAATGATCTCTATACTTGTAATCTTTTGATGAATTGTTTCTGCCAATCTTCTCAGCCTTGTCTTGCTTCTTCTTTTCTTGGGAAGATGATGAAACTTGGTTTTGAGCCTGACATTTTCACGTTTACTTCTCTGATCAATGGGTTCTGTCTCGGGAATAGAATTGAGGAGGCCATGTCTATGGTGAATCAGATGGTGGAGATGGGGATTAAACCCGATGTTGTAATGTATACAACAATCATTGATAGTCTTTGTAAGAACGGGCATGTAGATAACGCGTTGAGCCTTTTCAATCAAATGGAAAACTATGGGATTAGACCGGATGTTGTTATGTACACCTCTCTTGTCAACGGTCTTTGTAACTCTGGTAGATGGAGAGATGCTGATCCATTGCTCAGGGGTATGATGAAGAGGAAAATCAAACCTGATGTAATCACTTTCAATGCATTGATCGATGCGTTTGTGAAAGAAGGAAAGCTTTTGAATGCTAAAGAGTTGTACAATGAGATGATTCGAATGTGTATAGCTCCTAATATTTTCACTTATACTTCATTGATCAATGGGCTTTGCATGGAAGGTCGTGTAGATGAGGCTAAACAAATGTTTTATTTGATGGAAACCAAGGGTTGTTTTCCAGACGTAGTGGCTTATACTTCTCTCATAAATGGTTTTTGCAAGTGTAAGAAGGTAGAGGATGCGATGAAAATCTTCTACGAGATGTCCCAAAAAGGATTGAGTGCGAACACAATCACTTACACTACACTTATCCAAGGTTTTGGTCTAGTGGGGAAACCTAATGTCGCCCAAGAAGTTTTCGGTCATATGGTCTCTCGTGGCGTGCCTCCCAATATTAGGACCTACAATGTTTTGTTACATTGTCTATGTTATAACGGGAAGGTAAACAAAGCGTTGATGATATTTGAGGATATGCAAAAGAGAGAAATGGATGGCGTGCCTCCCAATATCAGGACTTACAACGTTTTGTTACACGGTCTATGCTATAATGGAAAGCTAGAGAAAGCGTTGATGGTATTCGAGGATATGCAAAAGAGAGATATGGATATTGGTATTATTACATATACAATCATCATTCAAGGGATGTGCAAGGTCGGTAAAGTGAAAGATGCTCTTAATTTATTTTGTAGCCTCCCTTCCAAAGGAGTGAAGCCAAATGTTGTAACATACACTACAATGATATCAGGATTGTTTAGGGAAGGGTTAATGCTTGAAGCTCATGTGTTGTTTAGAAAAATGAAAGAAGATGGGGTTTCATAATTAGGTGACTCTATAGCATAGCTGATCATAATGTTGACTGTTGAGGGTTCTTTGATGATGCTTCTTCAACTTACAGAAAATGATGGTGCAGTAGCAGTTTACACGGTCTTTGTGAAGCGAGGATGATTTGATGAAGCTGTGAGGTTGTTTCGTTTGTGGAAATGAAGGATGACTAGTGTTTATTTCAGACACTGTATTGATCAAAAATTCTTTGTAAAGAATGTGCAGAAAGCAAATGTAACTTGTTAATGAGTTGGTAGACCACAATTTGTAAGTTACAGATTCATAAATTCAATTTCAAACAGTATAGGGTCCCTTTGGATAGTGCACATGAATTGAGTTAATTTAATTGAAAATCAAAGTCAATAATGCTACAAGATGCCTAAGTATTCGTTATAAATCAAGATTACCTAAATATCACAAGTTTTAAAACATCAAAAAGCTTCATCTTCTTCTATCAGTCATCGTAAGAGAAGGTAATCTTCTTACCGCAGAATCTGCTCATCGTAGGTGCCTTCTGTTTCTTCTTATTCGGTTTGGTCTCCAAATTATCTTCTATTAGAAGGTATTGTCGTCGAAGGTAGTCTTCGTACCTGGAATATCAAAAACCTTAGCGATCTTTTTCATGTATACCAAAAATTTCATCAAATGTGCTATTGATAAAAAAAAAACTCAAAAGGCAAATAGTTAAATCCCTTACCAAAGCTTCTCTACAAGGTTGTACCTATTAACAAAAATACTAGCGTTAATCTTCTGTAATGACATTAAAACTATAGCAATAAAGTTAGAGAAGCAAATCTCCATATGGAAAATCAATTTACTTGGGTCGGATTGGGTATGGAGCTAACTTAACCACGTCAAGAAAAATAAAACGACCAAGGAAATTTTCACCATTCTTCATTTGCAGCGCCTAGAGTATAAAAGATTTAATCAGCAATTTTACTTTCATAAGTATACTTTCAAATTAGTTGTATACTTTTTTCATCATTACTGTAAATTACTCTCACCTTCTTTGCTTCATTAGCAGAAGAAAACTCAACAAAGCCACAGCACTCATGCTCACCCCTGTGGTTTACAATAAGTCGAACACCAACAACTTCTCCAACATCTTTGAAGAAATTGATGCTGTGAGAATGGAAGATAAACTATGTCATGAAAAACATGCTCCAAGAACGAAAGAGGAAATTAAAGGTGCTACTTACATATTTGATATTCTAATTCTGTAAAAGAGATTTGCAAAAAAGAGCGTCTTTTTTCTTACCGCAACTTCCTGAAACAGCCATGTGTTAGCAGACTCTAAGGAGAAAAGGACATAAATAAATTGCATAACAAAAAAGTAGATTCATCCCTAGAATAGGTCATCATGTACCTCAACAAAATCAGGAGTTTCATCATGTCCTTCCACTGCCTCATCTTCTTCTATCAGAAGGCTTTCTCGTCGAATGTAGTCTTCATACCTGGAATATCAAATAACCTTTGTGATCTTTCCATGTATACCAAAAATTCACCCAATGTGCTCTTGATAACAAAACTCAAAAGGGCTAATAGTTAAATCCCTTACCAAACCTTGTGATCTATGCAATACCTATGATTAACAAAAATAATAGCATTAGTCTTTTGTAATGACATCAAAACTCTAGTAATAAGTAACAACCAGTGGTACGTAAACAAGTCTCCATAACATGGAAAGTCAATTTACTTGGGTCGTGGAGGGTATGGAGCTGTCTTAGCCACATCAAGTAAAATCTTGCGATCGTGCAAATATTCACCGTTCTTCTTTTCCAGCGCCTACAATATAAAAGATTTAGTCAGCAATCGTACTTTCAAATAATTACTTGTATAACTTTTCATCGTAAGTACACACTACTTTTCATGATTCCTATAAACTAGTCTCACCTGCTCTGCTTCGTTAGCAGAAGCAAACTCAACAAAGCCATCGCCCAAATGCTTGCCCGCGTAATCTACAATAAGTCTAACATGAACAACTTCTCCAACATCTTTGAAGAAACTGATGCTGTAAAAATGGAGGATAAAATATCAGTCATGAAAAACTTGCTCCAAGAACAAAAGAGGAAATTAAAGGTGCTACTTACATATGTGATATTTCAGTTTGGTGAGAGAGATGGGTAACAAAGAGCGTCTTTTTTCTTACGGCAACTGCCTGAATTTAACATCCAAGTGTGTTAGCACCATTCTAAGGAGTAAGGAAAAAAGGACTTAAATTGCATAACAGGAAAAAGTAGCCTCATATTCATCCCTAGAATAAGTCATCTTTCGACTTTGTAGCAACAGTTCTGTTAGTAAACGCTAAGCGTTTCTTCTGAGCCTGACATATTTTGAAGATTATAAGAACACGTACCTCAACAAAATCGGGAGTTTCATCAAGTCCTTTCATCAACAAAATCTTATGATCGTGCAAATATTCACCATTCTTCTTTTCCAGCGCCTACAGTATAAAAGATTTAATCAGCTATCATACTTTCAAATAACTACTTGTATATTTTTCACCATAACTTTGTATTTCAAATTACTTTTAATACTTTTTTTATCATTACTACAAAACTACTCTCACCTTCTTTGCTGCGTTAGCAGAAGCAAACTCAACAAAGCCATAGCCAACATGCTTACACTTGTGGTTTACAATAAATCGAACACTAACAACTTCTCCAACATCTTTGCAGAAATCTTTGCTGTAAAAGTGGAGGATAATATATCAGTGATGGAAAACTTGCTCCGAGAAGAAAAGTGGAAATTTAAGGTGCTACTTAGCTTACATATCTGATATTTTAGTTTGGGGAGAGAGATTGGCAACAATGAGTACTTTCTGAATTTAACAGCCAAGTGTGTTAGCACGAATGTAAAGAGAAAATGACTTAAATTGCATAACAACAAAAAGTAGCCTCATCTGAAGATTCATCCCCAAAATAAATCATCTTTCGAATTTGTGGCTACAGTTCTGTTATTAAGCGCTAAGCATTTTTTCTGAGCTTGACATATTTTGAAGAAACTAAGAACAGGTACCTCAACAGAACCAGGAGGTGTCTCATCTTCTTCTATCGGAAGGCTTTCTCGTCGAAGGTAATCTTCGTAACTGGAATATCAAAAACCCTAATGATCTCTCCATGTATACCAAAAACTTAACCCAAGGTGCTCTAGATAACAAACTCAAGAGGCAAATAATTAAATCCCTTACCAAACCTTGTGATCTATGCAATACCTAATAACAAAAAAAATAAAAGCGTTAGTCTTCTGTAATGGCATAAAAACTCTAGTAGTAAAATACAACCAGTGTTAGAGAACCAAATCTCCATAACATAAATCAATTTACTTGGGTGGAAGGTATTTAGCTCCCTTATTAGCCACATCAAGAACAATCTTATGACCGCACATATATTCACCGTTCTTCTTTTGCAGCGCCTACGGTATAAGAGATTTAATCAGCAATCGTACTTTCAAATAACTAGTTGTATATATTTTCATACTTTTCAAATGACTAATTCAATACTTTTTTCATCATTACAATAAACTACTCTCACCTCCTCTGCTTCGTTAGCAGAAGCAAACTCAACAAAGCCACAGCCCACAAGCGTACCCTTGAGGTTTACAATAAGTCGAACACGAACAACTTCTCCAACCTTTTTGAAGAAATCGATGCTGTAAAAGTAGAGGATAAAATATGAGTCATGAAAAACTTGCTCCAAAGTAGAAATTAAAGGTGATACTTACATATTTGGTATTATAGTATCGTAAGGGAGAGTTTCAATAAAGAGCGTCTTTTTTCTTACGGCAGCTTCCTGAATTTTTAACAGCCAAGTGTGTTAGCACGACTCTAAGGAGAAGAGGACTTAAATTGCATAACAAAAAAAAAGTAGTTTAATTGAACATAAACTAGTACAATATTCAAAAATTAAACCTTCACTGAGATTAAATTAGGCTGATCAGATTTTGTCTCGAACAACTCGACCTGGTGGAGACTATCAGCAAATCCTTCGGTTGTCTGCTGTTGCATACATGAGTAGGCATTAGAATTTAGAAGACAGAGTAACGAAAATTGTTGTCAAAGAAAGAAGAGGAATCCGCAGAATCTTAGGTTACCTTCTCCTCCTCGGATATTTCCTTGAGAATGGGTTTGGTCTCCAAATCATATTCCGGCTTTCGCTTACCTAAATGAAGATAGAGCAACAAAAACCTCTTGAGCCAAGTAAGTTGGTATAAAACATTAGATACAAAAGCTCAGAGCCACCGAAAACGAACCCAATAAATTGCTAGAACTGGCCATGGAGAAGATGAAAACAGACGGTTTAGGTATTTGTTCAGGGAAGAGTCCGCTGAGAGCAAGCAAATAGTTTATAACCCTAAACTACATATATTTATAGAAACAATAAGGAAATTATTTGGTTTGGGCTGGGCTTTTATTGGTAGGTACCTTGATAAAGACGCATATCGTGATCCTCCTCCTTTCTCTCTTCATCTTCTTCTTCCTCCAAATCATCCCACTGTTTGCTCTTGACAAAGCTCGCTCCAACTAGAATTGGATGACCACATGTTAATTAGCCATTGTGGAACTTGGATCATACCAAGAGCTTCTATCTATATACAAATTTATTTTTAAAAATCTGCAACATCTTTATAAATGAAATTGTAAAATCGAAGAATTAGTAATATACATGTAATCGGCTTATTCATGAATTCCGATTAAAACCAAGAGACAGGATTCGATCTCTCAAGGTCAAAATAAGGGGCAATTTGGGGATTTTGAAGAAACACAAAAACTAACCGTGACGGAGGACGATGGGAGACTTTTTTGGATTACGACGGCTCTCATTGCTCTCATCTGAGAATTCCGATCGACGCCAAATTTGGAGACTCTTGTAGAAAAGGTGAGAGCTTGTTGAGTGGAGTGGTGTGCGAAGAAGCAAGAGAACACTTCTTTTTTCTTTTGTCAAAAATATTTTCTTTTTAAAAGGAATCAATCTATAAAACCGAACTAAACCGAACTACACCGAACTTAACCGAGCCAAAAATTGGGATTATTACTGGAAATTATTTGCAACTGAATTGAAACGACACCGTTTTGAAGTTTGAACGTTTTTGACCCAAACAAGCTATTTTATATCGTCGTCAGTTTCTCCGATTTTGCGCCGTGTTCTTCAATGGCGCTAAAATTTCACCAACAGATCGTATCAGACCTTCTCGAGGACTCTAATGGCGGATTAGTAATCCTCTCCTCTGGTCTCTCCCTCGCTAAATTAATCGCTTCTCTCCTCATCATTCACTCTCCGTCGCAAGGAACTTTACTTCTCCTCCTCTCCCCCGCCGCTCAATCTCTCAAATCCAGAATTCTTCACTACATCTCCTCTCTTGATTCTCCTACTCCGACGGAGATCACCGCAGATCTTCCGGCGAATCAGCGTTACTCGCTTTACACCTCCGGTTCTCCTTTCTTCATCACGCCGCGGATTCTCATCGTCGATCTATTGACTCAACGGATTCCAGTTTCTTCACTCGCCGGAATCTTCATCCTCAATGCTCATTCACTTTCCGAAACCTCCACTGAAGCATTCATTGTACGAATCGTTAAATCCCTAAATGGCTCCGCTTATATACGCGCCTTTTCCGATAGACCGCAAGCTATGGTCTCCGGTTTCGCCAAGACTGAACGCACCATGCGTGCTCTCTTCCTCCGCAGACTCCATCTATGGCCAAGGTTTCAGTTGGATGTGTCTCAGGAATTGGAGCGAGAACCACCTGAGGTTGTCGATATTAGGGTTTCGATGTCGAATTACATGGTGGGGATACAGAAAGCGATCATTGAAGTTATGGACGCTTGTCTCAAGGAGATGAAGAAGACTAATAAGGTTGATGTTGATGATTTGACTGTAGAGAGTGGTTTGTTTAAGTCCTTTGATGAGATTGTGAGGAGGCAGCTTGATCCTATTTGGCATACTTTAGGGAAAAGGACAAAACAGCTTGTTTCTGATTTGAAGACTTTAAGGAAGTTGCTTGATTATCTTGTTAGGTAATAGCCAGTAATGTTCTTATGTTCAAGTTGGGTGGTTCTTCAGTTTCTAACAGCAATTTGTTGTTATATTTATGGATTTTGTGGATAGGTATGATGCTGTGAGTTTTCTGAAGTTCTTGGATACACTAAGGGTATCAGAGAGCTATCGGTCTGTTTGGTTATTTGCAGAGTCCAGCTATAAAATATTTGATTTTGCAAAGAAACGAGTGTATCGTCTTGTGAAGGCAAGTGATGTCAAGTCAAAGGAACTTGTTAAGAATAAGAGTGGTAAAAAGAGAAAGTCGAAGGGCGAAAATGACTCTGTAGAAGCAGGTAACAAAGTGTTGCTCTACATGGTTGTATCTTGCATCTAGTGACTTGCGTGTTATAGATGTTTGAATTTTTTTCCTGATAATTGGACCTGAATCAGTTGGTGGTGAAACGGAAACGAATGTGGTTACTGGCGTTGTTATTGAAGAAGTTCTCGAAGAGGCACCAAAATGGAAAGTCTTACGTGTGAGTGACTGAGTGAGTTTCAGTTTCAATGCCGTTTCCCTGTTACTGTTGATTTCATGGTGGAAGTTGGTTCAGCTAATGACCACATTTGTTCTTTGTTTTTTGACCTCTTTGATTTGGCCGCCACACTCTATGATTGACAAACACGTTTTCCTGGATTTGCCATATGAAATCGCTTTTATACCTAATGGTGTGCGCGTGATTAATACAGGAGATTTTAGAAGAGACACAAGAAGAAAGACAAAATCAGACTCTTTCTGAGGAAGAAAGCAGTGACAACAATGGAATAGTTCTTGTGGCTTGCAAAGATGAGCGGTCCTGCATGCAGCTTGAGGATTGCATCACAAACAATCCACAGAAGGTCCAGTTAGATAACTACGTTTTGCAAGATTTTACGTCATGCATTAACAACAGACAAGAACCATTCTCTTAAAAGCCAACAACCAATTCCATAATTTGTCTGGCCCACACAAATCATCTCATTTTACCTACACTTGTGCAGGTCATGCGGGAAGAATGGGAAATGTACCTGCTGAGCAAAATTGAGCTCCGTAGTGTGCAGACACCACAAAAGAAGAAACAAAAGACTCCCAAGGGTTTTGGGATTCTTGATGGAGTAGTTCCGGTTACTACGATACAGAACTCGGAGGGTAGCAGTGTTGGTAGACAAGAGCATGAGGCTCTTATGGCTGCTGCATCTTTTATTCGCAAGCTAGAAAAGACAATAGATATGGCATCTGGGAATAACAACCCAGAGCCTCATGTTGATAAGGCTTCATGTACCAAAGGAAAAGCTAAAAAGGATTCACCAAGTCTTCGGAGATCCATAAGAAGTTGCAATAAGAAAACGGCAAACAGTAAAGCTGAAATCATAAAAGACCCAGAGAATGAAGAAAGAGCTAGTGAAGCTAGTACATCAGCCCCCCGAGAAGCCAATGCTGTTCACTCCAGCGGTGCTAGAAAGCTACCGCCTGTGCATTTTTATGCCTTAGAAAGCGATCAACCTATACTAGATATCTTGAAACCCTCTGTGATCATTGTCTACCATCCTGACATGGGTTTTGTCAGAGAAATTGAGGTGTACAAGGCAGAGAACCCTCTGAAAAAGCTGAAAGTTTATTTTCTTTTCTATGATGAGTCCACAGAAGTGCAGAAGTTTGAAGCAAGCATACGTCGAGAAAATGGAGCGTTTGAATCATTGATCAGGCAGAAGTCTTCAATGATGATTCCCGTTGATCAGGTTTGAAACTCAAATCCCTACATTTTGAAACAAAGCCTGTGTGAGTTTCTTTTCGTGCTTCAAAATTTACAATTTGACATGAACGTACATTAGAACAACTCTGATTAATGGAAAGGTTGCTCAAACAAGTTTATAATAATTTGGATCAGACCAAGTGGATGAAACTCTCAACTGAAATTTTACGTTATCCTCTTGTTTTTCCACCCTGGATTCCAGTTTTTTTCCCTGCTTTCATCTCATCCATCCTGTGCTATAAACTTGGAATTAGGATGGGCTCTGCATGGGGTCAAATTCATCTACAGAGTTTCCAGCTTCAAGTACTCAAAACTCAATAACCCGAAAAGCAGGCGGAAGAAAGGAAATGGAGAAAGAGACACAGGTTCGTATCTCAGTACTGATCTGATCTCCAAGATTAACTCGATTTGGGAAAGCTTTTACTTGAAAACTTCAATGGTTTTCTCACCAGGTAATAGTTGACATGAGGGAATTCATGAGCAGCCTACCAAATGTTCTTCACCAGAAAGGCATGAAGATAATACCAGTTACACTAGAGGTCGGTGACTATATCCTATCTCCTTCAATATGCGTGGAGAGAAAGAGCATTCAAGATCTTTTCCAGAGCTTCACATCAGGTCGTTTATTCCACCAAGTTGAAATGATGTCCCGTTATTACAGAATACCCGTTCTTCTCATCGAGTTCTCTCAAGACAAAAGTTTCTCCTTTCAGGTGCCCTCTCAAATTTCAAGCTTCACAGTCAAAATATTTTCATGTTCTTCATTGAGTTTGGATCAGTTATTTTTTTCTTTTGCAGTCTGCGAGTGATATATCAGATGATGTGACTCCATATAACATCATATCAAAACTATCATTGCTCGTTCTGCACTTTCCTCGGTTAAGGATATTATGGTCTCGAAGTCTACATGCAACCGCAGAAATCTTCACTACCTTAAAATCCAACCAAGATGAGCCCGATGAGACCCGAGCAGTGAGAGTTGGTGTGCCTTCAGAAGAAGGTATCATAGAAAATGACATCAGGTAAAAGAAAACTCTCTTTCTTAAACTGCAAAATCAGTTTTGTTTATTTGCGTTGGTAAAATATCGAAATTGACTCATTATGTGAAACAGAGCCGAGAACTATAACACATCAGCAGTAGAGTTTCTGAGAAGGCTTCCTGGAGTTTCAGACGCAAACTATAGAACGATAATGGAGAAATGTAAGAGTTTGGCTGAGCTCGCGTCTTTGCCTGTGGAGACATTAGCAGAACTCATGGGTGGTCACAAAGTTGCTAAAAGTCTCAGAGAGTTTCTTGACGCTAAGTATCCTACTTTGCTTTAAAGAGAGAGAGGTAACACTATTTAATTTAGAAGCTTAATCACGATAACTGCATAGTCTTTCTTGTTCATCTGTTACAGTTGTTGTAGATTAGAAAATAATTCTCTCAATTGATAATTGTATCGGTTGGTTAATCTGTTGTAACAATTACACTTAGTGAGTACACTCCTTGCTAGTTTAGTAGAAACAGTATAAATATTGAAAAAAAAGTATAAATATTGAAATGGTGAATTCAGATAGAATTTTCTGTTTTTTTCGGTCAAAGATTTGGATATAATTTAAATGATGATCATATTACATTTGGAAACTAAAATAAATAATTATATATCCACAACACTTATTACAAATAGTAAAATACACACAAAACTCAAAACTCACTTTTTTCTCTCAAAAAATATATATATATATATAAAAAATGAGAAATTATATATAGATGTAAAAAAAAAAATCTACTGAATAAGAGAACTTTGTACAATATTGCACCATTTGGTTCTTGTGAGAAGATGATCGGTTTTATCGCTTCTTGGCATTTTTAAGATAACGTACAGTCATAACAAGTTGTTGTCTCTCACCTTCAACTTCTGCAAATCTTAGACTTATCTCTGAATATCTCTCTTGCATCTCCTTCAATTCCATCTCCATCAATCCATTTTGCTCTCTTAGTGACGCTACTTCTTTTACCAAATCTTGAAGATCATTACTGTATAAACAAAACAAACAATGAGAAATCATTGTATTTTCTTCAGTTTATGTTGGTTCATGAACATACATACCTCTTATTCAATGGCAAGGCTTCTCTGTTTTGCAAAGCAATTGCTTCTGGACCTTCACCAGCCTGTTCATAAAACCAGAGTTATGTTGTAATGTTTGAGGTCGTAGGAATGTAGATGATTTGATTATCTAAACTACAAAAAAGGTTAATTCTTTTTACCTCTTGGCTATTTTGACTTCGCTCGTAGAGTTTAATCTGCAATTCTTCGATTCTGTCCTTCAATTCCTTTTCCTTTTCGATGAACATCTTCGAAGAGGCTTCCAAAGCATTTTCCTTTAGTTTGATTTGTTCCTAGATTACAAAAGTTTGGCATCAACATCAAAATAATTAGCCAAATAGTGAATTTTCTAGTGTTAGACGCATTACCTCGAGCATTTTTATTCTTTCTGCGTTCATTCCTTGCTCGGTTTTTGTCATGTTGTTAGCTGCTGCTTCTCTGTTCACTAGATTTGCCATTTCTTCTTCTTTTTTCTTTAGCTCGCTTGTCACTTGTACAACTTGCTTTCTGTGCTTCTCGATCTCTGATTCATTGTCGGATAAAGAATGCTTTAGATTATCACATTGCACTATTGCGGTTTCTAGTTCTGATTTTAAACCAGTAATGACTGCTTCTTTATCATCTTTGATTCGGTGTAACTCTTTCGCCAAAGATGCCTTAGTCTCCATACTTGATTTGCTCATCTCTTCCAACTCAAGTCTCAAGATTTCAATCTCATCCTTCAGCCTTTTGATCTGCTGTGTTAGATCTGCATTAATATCTTCTTCTTGCTTCTTTTGATTCTCTAGATCCTTGGATTTTTCCACAAGATCCACTAACTTTCTCTCCATCTCTTTCGTCTTAAGATCCGTCTTTCCCGAGAGCTCGTTGAGCTTTGCTTCATACTCTACCCTATTTGCTCCGAGTTCATCGTTAACGCTTATGAGAAGTTCTTCTAGCTGACGCTTCTGCATGCGCAGTTCGCGGGTTTCGGTCATTGCTTTCATAGTCACCTTCTCATTTGCTGCTAACGTAGAAGACATCTGCTCAGAGATTCTCTTGAACTCGTCCTGTATTTTGCCTGCTACACTAGCATTTTTCCACCTCGTCTTCCTCAGGGCTTCTTCGGCTTCGATAGTTCTGTGCTCTTGCTCCACTTTAGCACGTGTGACAGCTTCAAGATCTGCATCAAATATCTGAGCCTGTTTCTCTAATTCTTCTTCCATGCCCTCGATCTGCGTTTCAAGTTCTTTAATGCGGCATAAGGACTCAGAGAAATCCTCGGACTGCTTCTTGAGCTTAGCTTCTAGGCTCTCGACATGATTTTCAAGCTCGTTCACGTTTACAAGAGAAGATGAACAGTCATATTGCATCTTCAACTGTTCTTGAATTTGGCTTTGCTCTAGCTTATATGAGATATCGTGATTTTCCTGCTTAAGTATCTCATAATCCAGAGAAAGCTGCTCTACCTGTATCTCAAGATCATCTTTGTCTCGTTTATAAATCTCAATCTCATTGTAGAGGTCAGTGATCCTTCGCTCCAGTACGTGTGCTTCTTTTGCATCCATGTGTCCCTTCACAAGCTCATCCAGTGCCTTTTGATCCTCATCGTCATCTGTCTCACTTGTGCAGGGCCTTCTCCTTGATTCTTCGGTGTTCCTCTCGCAGGTTCTTGGTCTGGGAAGACCAACTGTTTTCTTACTTCTTTGCCCCACCATAGCTTCTAGATCTTGCACAGCAAGGATCAACTCGGTGTTTGACTCTTGTGTCTTTTGAAGCTGTAATCGTAGATTAGAATTCAGATCCTTCTCATAATCCAGTTCTTCTCGGGTTTCTTCTAAAAGAACGTGTGGATCCCTTCCTTCAAGCTGCAACTTGTTCCTAATTTTTGCCTCTTCCTTTCGCTTGTCAGATGCTTTAATACTCTCATAATCTACCTTCAGTGAATCCCTCTCCTGTTTCAGGCTAGTGACCTCTCTCAGGAGATCCTGACTTCTTTTGGTCTCTTTAACAATTTGTTTCCGCAGGCTCTGTAGCTCTAGTTCTGAAAGATCTGCTCGCCTTGCCAAAGCTACGAGCTCGGCTTTAAGCTTGTCTACCTCGTCATCCGAAGAACTTTTCGTTGTGTCTCTCAGGCTGGCATCGTTTGAACTATTCATGGAGTCATCAGTACTGATTCCCTGCTCAGAACTTCCTGACCACTCGGATTCCGATATATGAGGCTCTTCATATACATTTGTAACCGAATGGTGATGCATAGTTGAGTGATTTTGCTGAATGTGATCTCCTCTGTTTTCAACTTCTCCCAGTGTATCCAGTTGAGAGACACTGTCAAAGCTTGACAACGTACTATCAGATTCAATCGATGCTCGACGCCTCAATTCAGCAATCCGGGAAGCTTTACCAAATGGACCTTCCTATAAGAACATACACAAATAGAATATTTAACTTCTGGATACACCAATTGCTTCAATAATCAAGAATATGGAAAGAAAAAAAGTCATTATAGAACATAATTACTGTACCTCTTGTGAATCACTTTTATGACTTTCATCTGCTTCAATACTTAAATGGGATTTCAAATCTTGACCCCATGACCTTTTCACCAAGCTATCGTTTTCTTTCACCACTCTGTAGAGCACACAGACAAAACAAAGACTCCCATTAATAAATTTTAGAGATCTCATCAAAGCTTTATTTTTTCTCACCGAAGTTGACATAATTAGATGATAAACTCTCTGATTAACCTTCCCTGTCTTCACATCCTGAAGAAACTTCACCGTCTCGTACACCGGAGATTCCCACCGGCAATGTCCGTCGAGCACCATAGCTTTATCTGCCTTCCCCGTCGATTTCCCAACATCTCCGGGAGATCGTTAAACGACTTTGATTTTGTTGCTCTTCTCGCTCCACCGTCGAGTATTAATCGCCGTAGAAACAAGATTCGTTACCGGAGCTCCGGCCATTGTCGCTGAGAACCAGCCATTTTTCTTCTTCAGTCCAATGTAGATTAATTGATCATCGCAAATGGCTAACAAATGACTTATGTGTAAATATAGTTTACCTAGTGATCTCTATATATATTGTAATTACTCTCTCTAATAAACATTAAGCCTTCTCTTACAATATATACGATTGTGACAGCATTTCCTTTGTTCGCCCTTTATCAGAAAAGGCATAATTAGCCATAAGAATTATGTATAGCTAAATCCATATAAAAGTGTTGATACGTAACTTCATTCAAATGAAAACCCATCAAGAGTAGCCAAGCTTGTGATTTTCCTTTTTAATACACAAAACCAATCCAACCCGGTTTTCAGTCGTCTATTACTGGATTCGGTTTAGTGAATGAGAAATGTTGTTCTCTTGCCGGTCATCATCAAATCCAAGGTCTTGGTTTTCCTTGGAGGTGAAAGAAGATATCTTCTTCTAGTCTTCTTCATGTACTCCTCCTTTTGATTCGATTCTATTGGGGTTAGATGTGCTGCAAATGTCGACCACAATCAGTACCTTGGACAAAAGCTCACACAAGATTCTTATATATGTTGCTTGACATTTCCATTTTTCTTTCCTGTTAGCTAATTGATCATGTCCTTTGTGATGATGATGCACATACTTTTGACCCAGCTTCTTCATACACCCACTTTTTGACGAGAGATATATCGTATGGTTTTTCTAATTTCTTGTATCGGAGGCTAAATATGCTCACATATACTTGCAAAACCAGACAAAATCTTGTGTCCACGGAATCTGTCTGGACAAGAACGAGACAGTATATCATCCTGTTCTTCACTCGGACCAAGTAATGGTTACTGCTGCTCATTCATATGTTCAAATCATTTGCGCAGAGGATGTTATCTGCAAGCTTACAGGTTAGGATATGTTTATAATGCTTGCTTTTTTTCGCTTCCAGCCTGCCTTTGCACAACAAGAGAAACGTCAGGTATTTGTGTATGGAGTTACACCCAGTTGCTCAGCAAGAAGCCTTTCTTCTGGAAAACCGAAAAGTATTTGCTCGTAAATCTTTACTATTGGTGGCACTTTGTATTTGTGGCACATGTTACTTTTCATCTTCCGGTTATTCCTTATGTATGAAGAAAGCCAGAAAATTACACAACATGTCTCTTTGAGCACCTTGCTGGATTATATCCTTTTCATTTCAGATGAGGTTATCAGAAGTTGTATTTCTATTTTCAATCTTCTCTGCACCTGCTACTAAAGCATTTCTGAATTCGTGGACTATGCAATGTAGCCTGAGTCGATCGGATATTAAGATTCTATAAGATGAATACAAAGCTTTCTTGTCAGATGAGTCAGGAGAGGCAGAGTATATACATTCACTGCAGGGTCAGGCGGAGTATCTGTAGTGACGTTGATTTGTGCTTAACCACCTCGCATGCTTGCTGCAGGGAATTTCTTATATTGCTAGATGCCATTGAGTGTTGGTCTAGCTTCTATATACGATGCTCTTTTTGATGAGATATCTTATGTTGAACCATTTTTGTTGTGTGTATGTTAGAACCGTCACAAGGAAAAACTTTGGGAATTGGCTCGGGGGAGAAGCAAGTCCTGCTTCCTTGCTTCAGTTGTATGTTCTGACTATGGAAGTCTAACAGAGGCCGCTATTGGATCGGTGAGTTAATGTCAGCTGTAGAGACTCATTGTTGGATTATAAGCATCTTTGCTTTTTTGCTCCATATTAATTAGAATGGAATCATTCGTTTTATCAGTGAGTTACGTTGGGATCTATAAAGAGATTCATGTTGGATTTTAAACTTCGAGGTTTAAACAGCAACCAGCAGAGGAATTGAAGAGGAGAAAGGTGCTAATATGTGTGAATATATCAGTAGGTCGGTCTTTAGAAGTTATCATTGTAATTTTCCAGAGACTTGTTCCTTGATGTGCTGTTTACACTGGGTCAACTTTCATCCTCTCTTGCTTTGAAACGGTAATTCAAAGAACATCTAGCGGTAATTGAAATATACGGTTCTGGAATCACCTTACAGTCTTTACTGGTTGTTTCTAAATGCAGTTCCTATTATAATAAAGATGGCACCAAACTAGAGGAGCAAAAGGTGTGTTACCTTCATCCTCTTCATGTGATCTCTCATTGGCATTTACCAACACAGTTATCTTTCCATTTGTTCTATCTTGTTTCTTTCCCATATGAACAGTGAAACTGGTCAACAAGGACAGTCTTCTTGATTCTCAAGTTGTCAACAAATCTTCTGATGATAGAGCAAAAGATGTGGGTTTGTTTTTGAGGAATGAATCTACCACGTCATCTTGTTTTGATCAATCCTCTGTTTCATCATCATCTGAGGACAGAGATGATCAGACCTCGTTGGCCAGGAATGACTCCTGTAGTTGCACTAGTACTATATGCTATTTAGTCCCCAGATGTAAGTGTTCTTTGAAATTTTTACTATGTCATCTTGCAAAGTTGTAAATGTTGTTAAGGCATTATATTGCAAAGACGAGGTCATCTGGTAGGGTAAATATTTCATAGTCTTTTGTAACCAAACTTGAAAGAGACATAAGACTCGTGAGAAAAAACCAAAAAACACAAAACAAAGAAGTCAAGTAAAGAGAACAACCGAGAAAAGCAAGAACTTGAACTCTTAAAATTCATTTCTTCTTCTTGCCTTGCTTAAGCTTCTTCTTCTCTTGCTCAAGCTTCTTCTTGTCTTGCTCAAGCTTCTTCTCAGCCTTTTTAATCTCATTCTTGAAATTAAAGATTAAGTTGTCTATCTCCAACCTCCCGTTCTTCACCAAATCCACGTGTTTCTTCATAGCTTCTTCGTATTTAGAAGACACCAAACCTCTTTCATAATCGGCCACATCAAGCGACCGTTCCATCAACTTGAACCGAGAACTTCCAGCAGCTACAAGCCCTAAACTGATGAGACGAGTCCATACAAACTCAAACTCTTCTTTTCTGCGTCCGTAAGCAGACAACTCCTTCTCAAGTTGCTGCTTCACATCGAGCTCACGTACTTCAACAGGTCTAAATTCTGTAGAGAGAATCAAAGATCATTACAGTAGTTCTAAAACATAATTCCCTGAAACATAAAAGAAACAGTTGAATCACCTCTCTTTGTTCCAGCTGTTGAAGCTCCAACGTCAAAACAACCTCTCTTAGCCTCTACAGATGTTTCAACAGGTCCAACTTCAGGTTTACACGATGAAACAGAGGACGCGAAATCTCCTGAAACATAAGACAATGTTTTAAACAATAATTTTTAGAGCTTTTCAGGTCCAAGATCCCATCATATATAGGTAATCGCTAAAGCTTATATACCTTCACTCTTCTCATCAGACAGATCTTGTAATTGGATCCCAGAAACAACAGCTTGGTACGGGTCCATCGATCTCCTTCAAAGCAAGATGAGATTATGATGTGAATTGTGAACTAGAAGACTTAAAGTGGTTAATAAAGACGAAAGGGAAAGAAAAAAAAAACCCTAATTCTGGTGTAGGGAAGAAGAAATCTTATCTTATTATATAAAGGGAGACTCACAAAAATGCCCCTTTTTCAATACCCCTTTTCAAAAATACCCCCTCCCTAATAGCTTCCCTGAAATTGACCATTTTACCTTTAATGAGGCTTTGACCTAAAAGACAAAATTGTTCCCCAGACAAGCACGAACCAAAAATCTTGGCGGATTTCATCACTTTCACCGCCGACGAACAAAAGGTCAATCTCCTGTCATCTTCACCGTCGTCGGACGATGCCATGTGCTTGATATTCACGCCGTCTCCTGTCACCACACCACCGACGAGACCAATATATTATCTTCAATCTGTCGAGAATCTTCATCTTTGCCGACCAGAGCTTCGCCGGGAGTTAAATCGGCGAGGATATCCTTCATCTATCGTCGTCGTCGTAGTCGATTTGGTCATCGATTTGTGTCCGCAGTCCAAGATCCGAGTCTGCCTCAATCTGTCATTACCTCTTTCACATATATGAATTGAGTTAGTCCATCAATTGATTTTTAAGAGATTCGCTTATGTGTTTATCTATTTTCTCGATTTGGTGGAGAATAGGATTAAGAATTTTGTCTAACTGTGTAATCTCCTCGATCTGGTTTCTCAACTTTTTGTAATCACACAAAAATCCTCTTTAATCTCTTCTTCTTCAGTTTAAGTTTTATTTCACAGTTTCAGTTTTGTCAGTTGTGATTTCAAAATCGATTGTTGTTTTTGCTGCAGAGTGATGAATCATGGGATTAGATTATTGTTTATGTGCAGTGGATTACATTTTTTGTTTCCCGGAGAAGAAAGGCTTCTTGCATAATGGCCTAATGGGTACCTGTGTAAAATTTTAAGACTGGAGAAGATCTTAAGACTTGATGTTATATTCCCTCCGTTTTCGAATAGTTGTCGTTTTAGAGCATTTTTTTTGTTTTAAATTAGTTGTCGTTTTAAGGTAATAATGTAACTTATGCCAATAACTACCCAAATTACCCTCATTTAATTAAACACAAATTATTTGTAAATAATTACTTGTCATTTTTATGAGGTTAATATAGTCATTGTATACCTTTTCTTAATTTGTCTAAATACAGTTAAAACGACAACTTTTAAAAAACAGAGGGAGTATTGATTAGTTTGAGTTTTATGTGGTTTTGGTGTTTCTGATTTGTGTTCTTAAGAACTTTAGAACAACCATTGTGGTTTGTGTTGTGGATGTGATCTAAAATATATTGTAAACTCTTTTAAATCCACGTTGTATAACCTTTAAAATACTTTGTAAAGTCTTTAAAATACATGTTGTCAAACCTTTAAAATACCTTGTAAAACCTTTAAAATTCACGTAACCTTTAAAATACTTTGTAAAACCTTTTAAAACCTTTAAAATACCTTGTAAAACCTTTAAAATATATGTTGTCGAACCTTTAAAATACATGTTGTAAACCCTTTTAAAATACCTTGTAAACCTTTCAAATACCTTTAAAATATCTTGTAAAATCTTTAAATTTTAAAACCCTTATAAAACCTTTATAAAATATTTTCAAAGTTTTATAACTCATCTTATACCGTATAAATACTTTGTAAAATCATTAAAACACCTTGTAAAATCTTTAAAATATCTAGTAAAACCTTTTAAAACACATTGTAAAACCTTTAAAATACATTGTAAAACCTTTTAAAACACATTGTAAAACCTTTAAAATACATTGTAAAACCTTTAAAATACATTGTAAAACCTTTAAAATACATTGTAAAACCTATTAAAACACATTGTAAAACCTTTAAAATACATTGTAAAACCTTTAAAATACATTGTAAAACCTTTAAAACACATTGTAAAACCTTTAAAATACATTGTAAAATTAACTTCACTATTTCACTATTTCATCAAATCACATGTATTGAGCCACATTGAGTCACTTGTATAATAATAGCAATCACTTTAACAATTAAAGCACTAAATATAACAATCAATAGTGTTACATGGAATTTTCTTAAGTTACAAACTTACAAAAGACACATAAAAGTTGAGTAAAAACTTTTTGGTACATAACAACATGTAACAAAATCATCATCAAATTTTCTTCTATTCCAACTAATGGAATCGTATCAGAAGACGAGTTAGGAGAGTTTGGACATGTTTGATTCATCTTGTCAAGCTTCTTAGCAATGCCCAAAACTGCAGCGACTTTACGTGATTGACTACATCGAGGATGCTGGTCTTGAGGTGTTTTGCTTCAATCTGCAAGGACCTATGCTAGCTGAGAGTCTGTGCCATTTGTCATGGAACCAAACGTTTGAAGTGGAATAAATCAGAGATGATATACACAAAGTTGAAGCACTAAAATCATTAACAGTAAAAACAAACCTTTAAAAAAACATGTAAACCTTTAAAACACATTATAAAATCCAGAAGTTGAATAAATCAGAGATGATATACACAAAGTTGAAGCACTAAAATCATTAACAGTCAAAAACAAACCTTTAAAAAGCATGTAAAACCTTTAAAATACGTTGTAAAATCCAATGGGTCATTGTTAGACATCTGCGTAAAAACCAAGCATTAAAAGTATAAAACCATATCCAGTAAAAACAAAAGCAAAAAAGTTTAAGAGAAACAAACCTTTAAAAAGCATATAAGACCTTTAAAAAATGTTGTAAAATCCAGAATTCAAAATCAAGCAGTAAAATCAATCATTAATAGTCGAAAATGATATCAAAAAAGCTTCTAAAAGAAAAACCTTTCACAGAATCACAGAATCTAACCTGTAAAAGACAAACCTTTCAAAACAGAACCACATAACCACAGAATCTAACCTCTAAAGACAAACTTTACAAAGAATCAAACCTGGAATCGATGTGGGACTCGAAAACTGAACGAAAAGGGGACAGAAGAGGAATCTAACCTGGAATCGATGTGGGACTCGAAAACAGAAGGAAAAGCGAAATCGGAACAGAGAGAATAGATCTGAAATGAGAGCGAGATCGAGATCTGTAATCGGAATCGAGATTTGAAATCGGAATCGAGATTTGAAATCGGAATAAACTTACAAAAAGATGTTAACGCCGATCGAAATCGAACAGATCAAATCGAAAACGAACAACGAGATTTTACCACCGATAGAAAGCGAAATCGAAAGGAGACGCCGATTTGATATCGGAATCGAGATATCGGAATCGAGATCGGAAAATCGTCGCCGATCGAAATGAGAGAAAGAGAGAGAATGGTTGAGAGAACCGTGCAGATCTTAGGTTATGAAAGCAAGGGTACTTTGGTCATATTTGAATTAATTAAGGGGTATTTTTAAAAATGGCAAGTAAAAAGGGGCAATGTTAAAAAAGGGTGTGTGAAACAGGGCATTATTAACAATTTCTCTTATATAAATATATAATTTATTAAATAAAATATATATTAACATTTTCATTAAGTAATAATTTTTTTTTAAAATTCTGTAACTAATTATTTACTTCAATTGTTTTGTATTTTTACTTATGAATAAAGGACTGTACAGTACTACAATACAATGATAAATATAACTTTTAATCTAATTAAATTAATGTTAAATAGTTTATAATGTTATTTTAAAAGTTAACACTCATTGTTGATTGGTTAATATCCCTATTAAGTGATGAATAAAAAGATTTGATATACGTCAAAATCTAATTGACTAATAATTAAGTAATAACATACATATACATTGTTTCTTCTGTTTGTGTCAATAACAATCTATATATATAATGAGACAATCCTCTCTCCATCTAGCCTATCCACATCAGCAGCCATGTCATACCTTTCTGTGGAGCCCACATTAAATAAAGAATATTAAAAGTGTTTAAAAAAAAAAATCATCATTGGATCGTGTTTTGTGGCATATTCATACCCATTAATGTGAACATTTATTTATATATATTAATATTATTTAATATATATGATATATATGCACTAAATGAATGTTTAAAGTGTATTTGTAAATTAACAAATTATTACATGTTTTTTTTTAAAATGCCAAAGAAAAGGTTTGTGTGTTCTTATTTATGCTTTGATTGGGACCTTTATGGCTTTATCAATGAACAAATTTATTAACACTAATATGAATTATTTTATATATTTCAACAAAGTTTTTAGTCTAAATATTTTATGATAAATTAATAAAATTTAAAAATATTAAGTTAATAAGATGGCTATTAATATTGAGATGGAATATTAATATATTTCATGAAACTAATATTGATCAATTAGTTTTATATATTCCAATAGCATGAGTTTTTATTTCTCTGGTTTCCAAAACTTGGAAGAGGTTATTGATATATCACGGATTTTACCGATTTTATTCGTGATATATGTATTGTTTTTAGAGTATTTTTGTTGTTTCTAGTGTCTTTTTGAGTCGTTTCAGGTTTATACACGTTCGGGACCAATTTGGAGATTTTCATATGTATATAAATAAATATTATATGAACCATAATAATTCAAATATACATAAATTAAGATTGATTTTGTTCATGATATATATGTTTTACATATCATTTCAGTTTTTGTGTATATTATTTGTTTTTTGAAAGCTAATAAATATATGATCTTTCAACTTTCATACAATTTTAGAAATATCCATCATATTGATTTTTAATATATCAATTTTAAAACTGAAATGTTTATAAAATTTTAAATATGATTAATCATAAACATTTTCTTGCTAAAATTAAAATTATATTATTATGTATAAATTTATATTTCTTTGTTTTGTACTTATAATATATATTCATTTGTATTTAACTTAAATATTTTATAATCATAAATAACAATAAATAATAATAAGTATGTATTGAATGAATATTTTAAATAGATTATATTTTTTAATTTTTAATTAAATGATGCTTAGGTGGATGATGATGTGGATAGCCTAGATGGAGAGAAGACTCTCCCATTATATATATATGTATTAATGATGGTTAGATCATTTTTTATTTTGAGTAAAAGTGAACTATCTACTTGTATTTTTATCCTATTTTTTAATCAAATTCTTTTATTAAAAGATGATGATATAAAAGCATGTGAATTAATTTTGTTTTTAATGTTTCTTGTTTTAATAAATAAATTGTATGGCACTTGTATAACACAATATATATAGTTTAAATTTTTATATCAACCAAAATGATTTAAATGGCAATTTGGTTTGAAATGCACCTATTAAATGTATTAGGTAAGGGGTTCGAATCTTTTTGATAACATTTTATACCTATTAAAAAAATATGATGACGTGTACGCTGATGTGTCGCCTATGTGGACACTCTAGATGGAGAGAAAACTCTCTCATTATATATATAGTGGGCTCCATCTAGCCTATCCACCTAAGCAATATTATTTAATTTACATTAAAGTACACTTTAAACATTTATGTTAGTTATAATTAATAGAAATTTTAAATAAATAAAAAACGAATTATATAAAATAAACTAGGATATGACCCGCGGTGTACCGCGGGATAAATAATTTTTTTTGTGTGTTTTTTATAACTTGATTATTTGAACTGTATATATTTAATTATTTGACCCAGGGATTGACCCGTGGCACACGGCAGAATAATATTTTTCTTAATATAAAAAAAAAGTTTAGAACTTAAAATTTGTATTATTTACACTTAATTTTTATTTTGCATAATATATAGATTTTTATTTTTGTTTTGTTTTGCAAAATAATATAGAGATATTTGGAAGTTTTCGGATTTTATGTAGAATGATTTGAGTGTAGCTTGATCAAATAACAACTAAAGCTTTGAAATAGTTACCATCTCAAAGATACGTTCCAATGGAGAGTCGAACTGCCCACAAGTCCTTCTGTTTTCTCGACACGATTCTACAAAAACAAAAACTAAAGGAGACGTAAATAAAGATAATTCTATTTCTGGATACACTTACAACACTATACTTTGTACACGTTTTAATTGGCAAGAGGAAAACACGGTTTAGATGATTAGTATGAGTTTTAGTAAAATTTACATTAAATAGGAATTTGGATGAAGAAAAAAAAGACCTTCCAACATGGCCAGGCTTGACCAAGCCAGTGTTAGCCCTAAGGCAAGGCATTGAAGCGGCCATTTTTATAAATTTAGGGGCTTCCAACGTTCCACGTACGATGATAATCGGTGATCCGACTTTCTCGTAGTACACATTCTTGGCTCTGGTCATGTCCAAAAGGTCGGTTTCCAAATTTATCCAGATTCTGTAGTCATTATAAACATTGACATTAAGTTGTAGTTTGGTCGTTGCATAAATTCATAGATATTATTAAACAATAGAAAAAGCAAAATAAATATTACTAAGCTAGAAATACTAAGAGAGTTTCCCGACCCAACAAAATAATTACCAAAGTTTGATATAGTTTATTTGATTTTCAACTTCCTTGGCTTTCGAGAATTCGATCCTTTTCCTATCAAGAAGAAGACAGAAAAATTTGTATTATATAGTGAAGCCGCTTTGCATCGAAAAACAACTTTAAAGGACGAACCTTTAGATGGAGTGGACTTAATATAACTACCATCCTTTACTTGGATAAGGTTCCGATCCTGCAAAACCAGACAATGTTAAGACTATGTTCCCATGGTTGATGTAGTGTTCAAGAATCCAATCACAAACCATATCATAAACCGGAATTTGGTTGCGCCAAAACTCTAATGATGATACAAACACCCTTCCTGCAAAACATTAAACAACAACCAATTTTTTTTTTTAAATAGTTGAGAATATAAGAGATTTGCTATTAGCGTTGGGAGGGATATGAAAATAGTTCTATTGAGTACTATTATTTATAGTGTGTAGATAGTCTGCTTGCATTTTAGGGTTGATTAGGTATCTTTAAATGATTAAATCAAATCTTAACGATTTAGAATATTCCGTTAACAATTGTTTTAGATAGTATTAATAAATTGTATATTACGTATTCCTTTTAATTAGCGTTGAAAATGATATTGCGGAAACTATTTAGATTTTCTGTTTATATATTTTTGGTAAAGCATTTAATTTCTCGAACAAAATTATTCAATTTCCTTAGTATGATTAAAATTAAATATTAACTTAAACTAACTTAAGGAATATGCTCTTATTAGTTCTAAAAATTTATTAAGAGCGATATTCGTAAATAAGGAATATACTTAAAGTTATACCTTTTTGTTAATATCTGTAATCTCTTTTATTAATATCTAAGTTTATTTGTTTTGCAGAAAATCTATGTTAAATAAGGAAATGCTAGTAATTAGGAATCATCCATTTATTTCTTTTTAAAGTGACAAATTATTATGGAAACACTATTGATTAGTTACAATTTTTGTTAAGATATGACCGAGATTATGGTAATTAATAGTTTTAATTCTGAAGATTTGATAGATATTACCGAGATTATAGTAATTAAGAGATTTAATTTCGAATATTTGACTTTCATATGTTAGGATCTCAAATCTCGTTTTTTTAAAAATAGGAATTGTTAGAAGAGTTTATTAATTGATTTGTAAATTTCATTAAGACAAATATTTTGTCAGATTTTATTTGTAGGGACTAAATGTACAATATTGAAATTGTAAAAGGATTTTTGAGGCCAAATCTTCACCAAAAATGTATATATAGATGAGATGTTAAAATAATAAAAAACTATAAAAATAATATTAGTAGTAATAATATACTTCTACTTTTAATAGATAAAATTTTTAAATAATCACACTTCAAATCTTTAAATGTGTTAATGAGTTTTATAATAGAAGTAAATTTTAAATGCTTGCGTGTGATATGAATCAAATAATCATTATGGTTCTCTCTCCATCTAAGCTATCCACATCAACATCTACATCATCGTCCACCTAAGCGTCCCTCTAATTAAAATTTATAAACTATAATTTATGTAAAATGTTCATTCAATACATACTTACTTATATTTATTATTATTTATGATTTAAAAATTTAAATTAAATAAAAATGCATTAATATTAGAAGTATACACCTACGAAATATGTTATATGTAATAATATAATTTGTAATTTAGCGAAAAAAACTATAAGATTGATACCCATTTTATTTTGAGTAATACTTGGTTCACCTCTAGGGGTGAATCCTTTTATTCACTCCTTTTTATTTTAACCAATCAGAATTCGCTATATAAAAAAAAATTAAACTCATATAATTATTAAATCTAAAAAGATTTGGCCAATTTTTAGGAATAACAATTTATTTTTACAAACCAATTCAAATATGAACCATAATGATTAAGTAAAATTAAAAAAATGATATATATGTATATTAAAAAACTGATATATATGATATATATGTAATAATTTGTTTTTATTATCAATATTGTACTCTCCCATTATATATATATCTAAAAGATTAAGTATGAACATTTATTTATATATATTTTAGACATATTTGATATTTTAATATATGTCAACATATGCACCTAGATACGATTCTAATTATATAAATTGAATTTGATTTAATAATTTGTTTTGCTTTATTTTTACTCCAGCACTCGTCTTGCATCATTGTTTTGGCTGTTCGGTGAAGTAACAACCAAACACCCATGTGCTTACGAAACTCCTCTTGTTTCATATGGAAAATGTGCGAAAATTGGGGATGCTCGATGAACCAATTGAGTTCTCTATCTGACAAAATCCCGTTCAGTGTATCTACACTTTTCTTATAGTTACACTTTGCCTCTATCTTACCACCTATCTTATAAACCTCTTCACCAAACCAGAGTTTGGGCGGCAAATTAATGGCCATACTACAGAATAAAAGATAAAAACAGAGTCTGAAGTCACGCCAATCAAAAGGAAAGATAATAGTGTCGGCTTAGCATTTGATGTACCTGTCTGCTTGGGTGATCGAAGTTTTGGCCGATTCAGTGATTCGTGCAACGCCGATTGGCCGATTCAGTGATAATAGAAGAGTTCTCTCTCCATATATATATAAAAAATGATCTAAATTAAATAAATAAAAAACGAATTATGTAACATAAATGATATGTTAAAATAAGAAAAAACTATAAAAAATTATTAGTAGTAATAAAATACTTCCACTTTTAATAGATAAAAATTACAAATGATCATACTTCACATCTTTAAATGTGTTAATGAGTTTTAGAATGGAAGTAACTTTTAAATACATGGTATAATAAAAATAAATTTATGTAATTCTATATGTAAAATTTTAAACAAGAATCTATATATATAATGGAAGAGTCTTTGAATGATTCAATGAACAATGTTAAGATCATATAATTATTATGTAGAATAATAATAGGAGAAAATATTGTACAAAATTTAAATTTTAAATTAAAAGATTAATAATTTGTTAATTTGTTAAAAATACACTTTAAACATTCATTTAGTGCATATTTATGATACTTATAATTAATAAAAAATTTAAATAAATAAAAAACGAATTATGTAAAATAAATAAGATTTTAAAATAAGAAAAAAACTATAAAAATATTATTAGTAGTAATAATATACTTCCACTTTTAATAGATAAAAATTACAAATGATCATAATTCAAATCTTTAAATGTGTTAATGAGTTTTAGAATGGAAGTAAATTTTAAATACATGGTAGAATAAAAATTAATTTATGTAATTCTATATGTAAAATTTTGAACAAGAAAATAAAATTTAAAGTGATAATGGGAGAGTTTTCTCTCCTTCTAGCATATCCACCTAAGCATCCAAATAAGCATCCACCTAAGCAATATTATTTATTTTACATTAAAATACACTCTAAACATTCATTTAGTGCATATTTATATTACTTATAATTAATAAAAAAATTTAAATAAATAACAAACGAATTATGTAAAATAAATGAGATGTTAAAATAATAAAACTATAAATATTATTAGTAGTAATAATATACTTCCACTTTTAATAGATAAAAATTACAAATGATCATACTTCAAATCTTTAATTGTGTTAATGAGTTTTAGAATGGAAGTAAATTTTAAATATATGGTAGAATAAAAATAAATTTATGTAATTCTATATGTAAAATTTTAAATAAGAAAATAAAATTTAAAGTGAAACAATATACTACATATTTTTATTTAGTATTAAATTTTTACTTAAAGAAAAATAAATGATTACTAAACTCAACTTAAATTTATAATTTAAGACGGAGGTATTGTAAGAGTCACACTTTATCTTGTGAAATTATAAAAAAAATCTTGAAATTTTTGAAACATTATAATCCGTCTTTAAAAAAAAAAAAATCAATGACCACATTATTCATCAGTTCTACACAAAATATACAGAAAATAAAATATAAGCCATTAAAAAATGATATGTAATTTGTATAGCATATTATTCTCAAGTGCAACTACAACTTTATAACATGATCAAAAGAAGAACAAGATTGATATTTCATCAATTGAATCAAATGCTTTTAATCCAAAAAATTGAGTATTAAAAGATAGTAATTAAGGAGAAAATAGTTAATGATATGTCTTGAAAATCAATTCATAGTCCAATCTATATAATATGTGAGTCAATAGAAGGTGAAAATAAAGTAGATGTCGAGAGTCAACGAGTGCATCATAGAAGATGACGAAAGAATTGGTAGTTAAAAGTGTTTGAAAATAAATTTCTAAAACTTAGAAATATAGTGCACATGAATAAGGTCAAATTCTTTGAGATCTCATGCATTGTGTGAAACGAATGAGTTTGAAAAAAAATACATCACACACATTATTAAACAGATTATTAGATTCAAAGTTGGACTTAACCGTTTGGTCGTGTAATCATGAAAAATTTGATAAAATAGGCACATTGATAACTTAGTCGAGAATTCTCTTATGGCACCATGCACATGCTTCAATGGGTATAAAATGCTTTGCTAAAACGGTTCTAGCAACATGATATTATAGATGTATTTTTACACTAAATAATGTTCATGAAATTTGGTATATTTACATTTTTATATGAAATGATGTTAAAATTTAAATTATTATATATATGCTCAAATATTTATCTTTTAAATTTAAATAATTATATTTTATGCTCAAATTTTTTATTAGTAAAAGAAATTTTAAATTAAAATCCGTGCGCGGGTACAAAATCTAGGAGCATCATATAACGCACATTCATACATCGCATCATATTGTATAAAAATATTACATATCATTTTACTTAGAATAAGAAGTAATTTAAATTCAGACATTGTATATTAATTGGATGACTCGGAAAGCCAAACCGAGGAATAGAGTTTAGATACAAATTAAAGGCTGTGAATGGAGACTTGACTGAGGTGCATATTTGTAATTATGAAACAGAAAACGCACTAAGTTGCCATTCACACAAATAAGTTAGAGCGGGACGTATTGTATGTAAAAACGCACTTGCCAAAAACAAAAACATATTTTTTTTTTGTTCATCATTTCTTAAAAACGCACTTGGTACAATAACTCACTCTCCACCAAATCCGCAGTGATAAAATAAAGACAAATGTTTTTTTTTTTTTTGGTAAGGAAGACAAATGTTTTTTTTAGAACTAAATATAGATAAATGTTGTTATTAATGTTTATACTTGTGCATTATCTTTTGAAGTTTCGAACCACATTATTTTAATCAGATTTGTAAACAGATACTATGTAAACTTAATAATAGCATAGTATATTATAGGAAAGAAGTCTTTACTTACTTTTACGTTATATATATTTAAGAGATAATTGGGTGAGAAGTATAGAATCCAGACCTAATTAAATTTTCGACATTATGCTCGTCGGTCCAAGACAAAGAAAATTTCAGCCCATGTTTCTGCCGCTTATACCCTCACGCGCGATAGCCAAGCAGCCCATTTTATAATTCGATACATTGAACAAGAGAAAAAGATTTCTCTTTATTAAGTCCTCTCGAGATACTAAAACGTCCATGTAGCAGTTGACGTTTGAGGTTTCTTTTTTCTATTTTTCTCATCCCGCCTTTCTCTCTCTCTGAAAACCCTAAGCCCTCTCGGCTTCTTCCTCTCTGACACCGGAGTTTGCTCTGGCCAGATTGATAATCTGTACCAAGACATTTCACAAGTTCGCTGGTTACCCGAAGCGAGACTAGATCACAGTCGGTAAGCCAGAGAGGACCCGATTCCGGCAAAATAATTATTTCCATTCCGCCATTAAGATTTCGATTCCTTTTTTCCTAAGCATTAATCTTCACTTTTTTTGATACTAATCCTCAGATCTGTTTGTATCTTCACATAACTCGCTTAGATCCACTAATAGACACCCATATTTTTAAATAAAGCTCTACAACATGCTGTGCATGTCATCGTCATCCTTTGTAGATCTATATTTTAAACCTAATTAGCACTTACATGTTGCAGGAGAATGGCAGATAGTGACCTTCCTTAGATTCGTCCTCAAATTTCCTTATACACATCCTTAGATCTGCATGTATCTTCACCTCTTTGACGTAGATCCACTGTTAGACATCCATAATTTTATTTGGAGCTTCATACATAAATTGCATGTCATCATCTTCCGTTTATTGATCTATATTTCTAATAATTTGGCTCCTCTGTTTTGCAGGAAAATGGCAGATATTGATCTTCCTTCTAGGCTTTTTGCACACAGAGAAGAATCTGCCGGTGATCGGGTTAACATGTACTTTAAGCTTAATACCATCAAAGCCGTTCTAAAGGCCCTGACCCCCAAGGAGATCGAAACCATTCGACCTTGCTTTGGGAAAATCTTGGATCTTTACTCAAAGCCGGTGTTCTCCGGGAAGTTGGCCCACTTTCTATTAACCCGCCAGTTGAGTGTGGTCAAACGCCATGAAATATGGTTTGTATTCGCCGGAAAACCGATCAGATTCTCGTTACGGGAATTTGGTCTAGTTACTGGTCTTAATTGCAACCCTCTTCCCCCTCTCGAAAGGTCTCTGATTAGGCCACCTCCCGGTGTGACGCCTTACTGGTTTACCCTTTTCGGTGGGGAAAATTATTTCACCGGCGAGATGTTGTTGTCGAAGCTGCAGAAATCTAAGGCTTTAACCAGCGAATTGCGGGTTAAGTATGCATGCTTGTTGCTGGTAGATGGATTTCTTGGTCGGCGCTCGTTCCACATGATGATTCCGAGGGAGCATGTTGAGATGATTCGGGATTTGGATGTGTTTTTGAAATATCCCTGGGGTCGGTACAGTTTTGATATGACGATGCAATGCATTAAGTCTAGATCTTTACTTCAATTGGCTCAGGCCACTGTTGCCATCCAAGGTTTTATACACGCTTTGGTCCTTGTATTTGTGGAGGCTATTCCGGCCGTTCTTTCAGTAGGTTGTGATAGAACCGAACCGGAATCCGACGATGAAGAAATGTTCCCTGTAATTTCTTTGAAATTAGATAAAGTGTGGGAATTGGATGGAGAAGATCAGGTATATTAGACCTCTACGTGTTTATATAAATATCCATTCAGTTTTGTCATGCGTCATTTGTTTAGATATACAGTTACATCCATTTTTAACGTCTATTAACTACTGTTATAGGTCGATGTTCTGTCTATCATACCTTCGGCTGATGTTGTCACCGGGGTGGAAGATTGCGGTTGGGTTGATGAGGTAAGTGACCCCAGTGTTCACGTATTGTTAAAGCGCCTTGAAGAAGGTGTCAAGTCCAGCCGTCAGATGTTTGTTGGTGGTATTAGAGGTTGGGGTCAATGATTCGAGGGACAACTCTCCGCTGCACCCGTTGTCTTTCATTAGAAACCCAACGAGGGTTGTGTATTTTATTACAATCTACCTATGTTTTCTTTTGAATTATTCCTCTATCCTCCTTCTTTATTTTGAACCATTGTTCTACCAGTCTTTCATCTTCTGAACTAGTAGTATCTGTATTTTTGTTTCAATCTGTTGGTTATACCTTCTTACCTTTTATGGCTCTACGTTTTAACTTTTCCCACGATATACATGTTCATTCATTAGCTATAGATAGCTACATTTATAAATACATGTATATCTAGTTATGTACAACTACATATTCAATGAGTTTTACTCCGGTTGTTAAATATGTAGACGTCTATATTAAAAGGTGTATGTCTAAGCAGCTCTTATGTTGGACATGCGCATGTGGGGTGCGTAAGGATCAGGTATTTGACAAGCATTTAATATGTGTCAGTTCAATTGTACTTTGTGTCAGAAGCCAAACCCACGCGCATACGTTTTATGATTCCTGGTTATTTTGTAAATAACTTCTAAAGGAGACCCTTTTATAGCTTTTGATAATACCTCCTCGCCGACAACTTCTGATAATACCTCTGCACTAATTTGTGTTCCCATTTTTACCTCTGCACAAATTCACTCTATATTTAAACTGAACTATACCGAACTATACCGAAGTTAACCGAGCCAAATTGGGATTAATAGTGGAAATTATTTGCAACTGAATTTAAACGACACCGTTTTGGACTTTGAACGTTTTTTTTTTTACCCAAACTAGCTTTTTTATCGTCGTCATTAGTCAGTTTCTCCGATTTGCGCCGTGTTCTTCAATGGCGCTAAAATTTCACCAACAGATCATATCAGACCTTCTCGAGGACTCTAATGGCGGATTAGTAATCCTCTCCTCCGGTCTCTCCCTCGCTAAATTAATCGCTTCTCTCCTCATCCTTCACTCTCCGTCGCAAGGAACTCTACTTCTCCTCCTCTCCCCCGCCGCTCAATCTCTCAAATCCAGAATCATCCATTGCATCTCCTCTCTTGATTCTCCTACTCCGACGGAAATCACCGCAGATCTTCCTGCGAATCAGCGTTACTCGCTTTACACCTCCGGTTCTCCTTTCTTCATCACGCCGCGGATTCTCATCGTCGATCTATTGACTCAACGGATTCCAGTTTCTTCACTCGCCGGAATCTTCATCCTCAATTCCCATTCGCTTTCGGAAACCTCCACTGAAGCATTCATTGTACGAATCGTTAAATCCCTAAATGGCTCCGCTTATATACGCGCCTTTTCCGATAGACCGCAAGCTATGGTCTCCGGTTTCGCCAAGACTGAACGCACCATGCGTGCTCTCTTCCTCCGTAGGCTCCATCTTTGGCCAAGGTTTCAGTTGGATGTGTCTCAGGAATTGGAGCGAGAACCACCTGAGGTTGTCGATATTAGGGTTTCGATGTCGAATTACATGGTGGGAATACAAAAAGCAATCATTGAAGTCATGGACGCTTGCCTCAAGGAGATGAAGAAGACCAACAAGGTTGATGTGGATGATTTGACTGTAGAGAGTGGCTTGTTTAAGTCCTTTGATGAGATTGTGAGGAGGCAGCTTGACCCTATTTGGCATACTCTCGGGAAGAGAACCAAACAGCTTGTTTCTGATTTGAAGACTTTAAGGAAGCTGCTTGACTATCTTGTTAGGTAATAGCTCTCTCTCTCGTCTCTACTACATCAGTATTGTTCTTATGCAAAGCCTTCAAGTTGAGTGGTTCTTCAGTTTCTAACAGCAATTTGTTGTTATATTTATGGATTTTGTGGATAGGTATGATGCTGTGAGTTTTCTGAAGTTCTTGGATACACTAAGGGTATCAGAGAGCTATCGGTCTGTTTGGTTAATGCCGTTTTTATGTTATTGTTGATTTAATGATGGAAGTTGGTTTAGCTAGTGACCGTATCTGTTCTTTATTTTTTGACCTCTTTGATTTGGCCGCCACATTCTATGATTGACAGACATGTTTTCTTGGATTCGCCGTACGAAAGCGCATTAAATCTAGTGGTATGCCTGTGATTAATACAGGAGATTTTAGAAGAGACACAAGAAGAAAGAAAAAAGCAGGCTTTTTCTGAGGAAGACAACAGCGACAACAATGGAATAGTTCTTGTGGCTTGCAAAGATGAACGGTCCTGCATGCAGCTTGAAGATTGCATCACAAACAATCCACAGAAGGTCCAGTCAGATAACTACTTTTTACTAGATTTTACATCATTCATTAACAACCAATATGAACCCTGTCACTACTTACCATAATTTTAGAAATCAACATCCAAGGTCTCATTTTGTCTACACTTGTGCAGGTAATGCGGGAAGAATGGGAAATGTACCTGCTGAGCAAAACCGAACTCCGCAGTATGCAGACACCGCAAAAGAAGAAACAAAAAACTCCCAAGGGTTTTGGGATTCTTGATGGAGTTGTTCCAGTAACTACAATACAGAACTCGGAAGGTAGCAGTGTTGGCAGACAAGAGCATGAGGCTCTTATGGCTGCTGCGTCTTCTATTCACAAGCTTGGAAAGACAACGGATATGGCTCTTGGAAATAAAAACCCAGAGCCTCATGTTGAAAAGGCTTCATGTACCAAAGGAAAAGCTAAAAAGGATTCAACAAGTCTCCGGAGATCCATAAGAAGTTGCAATAAGAAAAAGGAAAACAGTAAACCTGAAATCTTAGCAGGCCCAGAGAATGAAGAAAAAGCCAGTGAAGCTAGCACATCAGGCCCCCGGGAAGCTAATGTCGTTCACTCCAGTAGTGCTAAAAAGCTACCGCATGTGCATTTTTATGCCTTAGAAAGTGATCAACCTATACTAGATATCTTGAAACCCTCTGTGATCATTGTCTACCATCCTGACATGGGTTTTGTTAGAGAAATTGAGGTGTACAAAGCAGAGAACCCTTTGAGAAAGCTGAAAGTGTATTTTCTTTTCTATGATGAGTCCACAGAAGTGCAGAAGTTTGAAGCAAGCATACGTCGAGAAAATGAAGCGTTTGAATCATTGATCAGGCAGAAGTCTTCGATGATGATTCCCGTTGATCAGGTTTGAAACTCAAATCCTAACATTTCAATTGAAACGAAGCCTGTGTGAGTTTTTTTTCCTGCATCAAAGTTTACAATTTGATTTGAAAGTACATTAGAACAACTCAATTAATGTTCGCGTTGCTAAAAGAAGTTTACATTATTAAATTGAATCAGACCAAGTAGATGAATTTCTCTACCGGAAATTTACGTTATCTTCTTGTTTGTCCGCACTGGATTCCAGTTTTTTTTTCCTGCTTTCTTCTCATCCATGTGCTATAAACTTGGAATTAGGATGGGCTCTGCATGGGGTCCAATTCTTCTACAGAGTTTCCAGCTTCAAGTACTCAAAACTCATTAACCCGAAAAGCAGGTGGGAGAAAGGAAATGGAGAAAGAGACACAGGTTCATATCTCAATACTGATATTTTCTCCAAGATTAACTAGATTTGGGAAAGACTTTACTTTATGAAATGTGTTTCTCACCAGGTTATAGTTGACATGAGGGAGTTCATGAGCAGCCTACCAAATGTTCTTCACCAGAAAGGCATGAAGATAATACCAGTTACACTAGAGGTCGGCGACTATATCCTATCTCCTTCAATATGCGTGGAGAGAAAGAGCATTCAAGATCTTTTCCAGAGCTTCACATCAGGTCGTTTATTTCACCAAGTCGAAATGATGTCCCGTTATTACAGAATACCCGTTCTTCTCATCGAGTTCTCTCAAGACAAAAGCTTCTCCTTTCAGGTACCCGCCAACATTCCAAGCTTCACAGTCAAAATAATTTTCGTTTTCTCTTATCTTTATCATATTTTGATCTGTTCTTCATTGAGTTTGGATCGGTTCTTTTTTTCTTTTGCAGTCTGCGAGTGATATATCAGATGATGTGACTCCATATAACATCATATCAAAACTATCATTGCTAGTTCTGCATTTTCCTCGGTTAAGGATATTATGGTCTCGAAGTCTACATGCAACCGCAGAAATCTTCGCTACCTTAAAATCCAACCAAGACGAGCCCGACGAGACTCGAGCAATAAGAGTTGGTGTGCCTTCAGAAGAAGGTATCATAGAAAATGACATCAGGTAAAAAAATCTCTTTCTTAAACTGGAAAAATCATTTTTTTTTTATTTGCATCGGTAAATATGGAATTGACTCATGATGTGAAACAGAGCCGAGAACTATAACACATCAGCAGTAGAGTTTCTGAGAAGGCTTCCTGGAGTTTCAGACGCGAATTACAGATCGATAATGGAAAAATGTAAGAGTTTGGCTGAGCTCGCGTCTTTGCCTGTGGAGAAATTAGCAGAACTCATGGGTGGTCACAAAGTTGCTAAAAGTCTCAGAGAGTTTCTTGACGCTAAGTATCCGACTTTGCTATAAAGAGAGAGGTAACACTTATTTAATTTAGAAGCTCAATCACAAAGCTGCTTAGTTATTTCTTGTTCATCTGTGACATTTGATATAGATTAGATTTAATATTCTCCATTTCTCCATTTGATCATCTATGAGTTGATTGATCTGTTGTAACAGTTATACTAGTGAGCATACTTTGATTGTATTTAAATCTTCGTTTTCAATGAGTAGAGTGCCCTCTTTGGTAGTGTGGTAAAAACAGTAAAAGTATTGAATTGGTGAATTCAGATAGAATTTATTTTTGGTCAAGATTTGGATATTATTTAAATGATGATAATATGCAAACTTACATAAATAATTATATATCCATGATATATATTACAAATAGTAAATACACCAAAAAAAAAAAAAAAAAGCCAAAACTCAAAACTCACTTTTTCTCTCAGAAAAAATATATATAAAAAAGGAGAAACTATATATATGTAAAAACATAATTGAAAAAAAAACTATATATTGAACATAAGAGAAATTTGTACAATACTGCACCATTTGATTCTTGTGAGAATATATCGGTTTTACCTCTTCTTGGCATTTTTAAGATAACGTACAGTCATAACAAGTTGTTGTCTCTCACCTTCAACTTCTGCAAATCTTAGACTTATCTCTGAATATCTCTCTTGCATCTCCTTCAATTCCATCTCCATCAATCCATTTTGCTCTCTTAACAACGCTACTTCATTTACCAAATCTTGAAGATTGTCACTGTAAAAGCAGAAAACGATCAGAAATCATCGGTGTTTTCTTTGTTTACATTGCTTCATGAACATATATACCTCTTGTTCAATGGCAATACTTCCTTGTTTTGCATAGCAATCGCTTCTGGACCTTGCTGAGTTTCACCAGTCTGTTCATAAAACCAAAGTTATGTTCTAATGTCTGAGGTTGTAGGAAAGTATACCGAAATTGTAAAAGGTAATTCTTTTACCGCTTGGCTATTTTGACTTAGTTCGTTGAGTTTAGTCTGCAACTCTTCGATTCTGTTCTTCAAATCCTTTTCCTTATCGATGAACATCTTTGAAAAGGCTTCCAAAGCATTTTCCTTTAGTTTGATTTGTTCCTGGATTACCAAAATTTGGCATCAACCTCAAAACAATTAGCCAAATAGTGAATGTTCTTATAGTGTTAAGAGGCATTACCTCAAGCTGTTTTATTCTATCTCCGTTGCTTCTTTGCTCGGTTTTGGTTATGTTGTCAGCTGCTTCTCTGTTTTTCAGATTTGTCATTTCTTCTTCTTTCTTCTTCAGCTCGCTTGTCACTAGTACAACTTGCTTTTTGTGATTCTCGATCTTTGATTCATTGTTGGATATAGAGTTCTTTAGATTATCACATTGCGCTATTGCAGTCTCCAGTTGTGATTTTAAAATGGTAATGACTGCTTCTTTTTCGTCTTTGATTCGCTGCAACTCCTCTGAAAAAGTTGCCTCGGTTTCCACACTTGATTTTCTCGTCTCTTCCAATTCAAGTCTCAAGATCTCAATCTCATCCTTCAGTCTTGTTATCTCACGTGTTAAATCTGCATTAACAGCTTCTTTTTGCCTCTTTTGATTCTCTAGATCCGCTAACATTCTCTCCATCTCCTTCGTTTTAAGATCTGTCTTTCCCGAGAGCTCGTTGAGCTTTGCTTCGTACTCTACTCTATTTGCTCGGAGTTCATCGTTAGCGTTCATGAGAAGTTCGTCTAGCTGACGCTTCTGCATGCGCAGTTCGCGGGTTTCGGTCATTGCTTTCATAGTCACCTTCTCATTTGCTGCTAACGTAGATGACATCTGCTCAGAGATTCTCTTGAACTCATCCTGTATTTTGCCGGCTACACTCGCATTTTTCCACCTCGTCTTCCTCAGGGCTTCTTCGGCTTCGATAGCTCTTTGCTCTTGCTCCACTTTAGCACGTGTGACAGCTTCAATATCTCCCTCAAAGATCTGAGCTTGTTTATCTAATTCTTCTTCCATTCCCTCGATCTGCGTTTCAAGTTCTTTAATGCGGCGCAGAGACTCAGAGAACTCCTCGTACTGCTTCTTGAGCTTAGCTTCTAGGCTCTCTACATGATTTTCAAGCTCATTCACGTTTACAAGAGAAGATGAACATTCATATTGCATCTTCAACTGTTCTTGGACTTGGCTTTGCTCTAGCTTATATGAGATATCGTGATTTTCCTGCTTAAGTATCTCATAATCCAGAGAAAGCTGCTCCACCTGTATCTCAAGATCCTCTTTGTCGCGTCTATAGATCTCTATCTCATTGTAGAGGTCAGTGATCCTTCGCTCTAGGACGTGTGCTTCTTTTGCATCCATGTGTCCCTTCACAAGCTCATCTAGTGCCTTTTGATCTTCATCGTCATCTGTCTCGCTTGTGCAGGACCTTCTCCTCGATTCTTCGGTGTTCCTGTCGCAGGTTCTTGGTCTAGGAAGATCAACTGTTTTCTTACTTCTTTGCCCCACCATTGCTTCTAGATCTTGCACAGCAAGGATCAACTCGGTGTTTGATTCTTGTGTCTTCTGAAGCTGTAACCGTAGATTGGAATTCAGATCCTTCTCATAATCAAGTTCTTCTCGGGTTTCTTCTAAAAGAACATGTGGATCCCTTCCTTCAAGCTGCAACTTGTTCCTAAGTTTTACCTCTTCCTTTCGCTTGTCAGATGCTTTAATACTCTCATTATCTGCCTTCAGCAAATCCCTCTCCTGCTTCAGGCTAGTTACTTCCCTCAGGAGATCCTGACTTCTTTTGGTCTCTTTAACAATTTGTTTCCGCAGGCTTTGTAGCTCTAGTTCTGAAAGATCTGTTCGCCTTGCCAAACCAACGAGCTCGGCTTTAAGCTTATCTACCTCGTCATCCGAGGAAGTCTTTGTTGTGTCTCTCGGGATGGTATCATTTGAACTATTCATGGAGTCATCAGTGCTGATTCCTTGATCAGAACTTCCTGACCATTCGGATTCTGATATATGAGGCTCTTCATATACATTTGTAACCGAATGGTGATGCATAGTTGAGTGGTTGTTCTGAGTGTGATCTCCTCTGCTTTCAACTTCTCCCAGTGTATCCAATTCAGAAACACTGTCAAAACTTGACAATGTACTATCAGATTCAATCGATGCTCGGCGCCTCAATTCAGCAATTCGGGAAACTTTACCAAATGGACCTTCCTATAAGAACAAACACAAATAAATTTTCTAACTTCTAAACACACCAATGGCTTCAGAAATCAAGAATCTGGAAGAAAAGAGATTATAGAACATAATGGTACCTCTTGTGAATCACTTTTATGGCTTTCATCTGCTTCAATACTCAAATGGGATTTCAAATCTTGACCCCGTGACCTTTTCACCAAGCTATCACTTTCTTTCACCACTCTGTAGAGCACACAGACAAAACAAAGACTCATCCCAATAAGAACACTAAAAGAATAAAGACGTGAAAGAGCTTGACAATAAGAAAACTCATAAAAGAAGAGTCCAGTTTCCTATACCTTTGTGATTCTGCATTTTCTAGCTGCCTTTGAATTGATACCTGATAATGATAAAACCACAGTTCAAATCTCAGTATCACAGTACAAAAAGACCAAGAGGCAAGAATCATGTGAGCTTTGCTTTGGATGCAAACACTCTAATGTCTCATGACAAACATTAATGCAAAGAAAGAGAAGAGAGAGAGAGAGAGCTAACGTGCAACATTGCATTTGAATTTGAATTCTGGAGAGGAAGAGAAACATTGCAAGTCTTAATTGCATCAACATAATCAGCAAAATCAATCGAAGTCTCTCCCACAACACCAGATTTTGCAGATCCCTGCAAAACAAAACTAAGAACATCTTAAGAACAACTGAAAGTAATCTCAGAAATCTCTTCAAAACTCTGAGAAAGTTTGATTTTCCTCACCGTAGTTGACATAATCAGATGATAAATTCTCTGATTAACTTTCCCTGTCTTCACATCTTGAAGAAACTTCACCGTCTCGTACACCGGAGATTCCCACCGACAATGTCCGTCAAGCACCATAGCCTTCTCTGCCTTCCCCGTCGATTTCCCAACATCTCCGGGAACTACAGAGATCGTTAATCCCTCCGCCTTCAACTGTGTCACCTGACAAAAAAAAAAAAATCATTCACACAATGATGATGAACATGATCTCACATATCCAAGATCTAAAACAAATTCCAAAATCCGAATTCTGGCCATTTTTTTTTTGTAAACGAAAATCAAAATCGAAAATGGAAGTTACTGTTTATACTGGTCATATCAGATTTGAGAAATATTTTCCCCAAATTTCTGGAAAATTCAAAATCTAAGCAACATTTTTCCAGAGAAAATCGCCAGAAAAAAAATCGCCGGGAATCGGAAAAATCTCCGAGAGTGAAATTACCTGAGTCGCATGAAATTGCAACTTGAAAACGATTTTGATTTTGTTGCTCTTCTCGCTCCGCCATCTCGCTGACTTAAACATCTTCACCGTCGAGTGTGCTTGATCGCGGTAGAAACGGAATTACTCACCGGAGCTCCGGGCATTGTCGCTGAGAATCAACCATTTTTCAACACTACCTTCTTCTTCAGTCCAATGTAGAGCAATTGATCATCACAAACAGCTAGAAGAACACATCACGACACCAGTAGCAAACTACTATCACTACTCCGAGTCGGCTCAGTGAATCGGAACGAGTTCAATTCTCGATTACGTCAAGAGGAAGAAGACGCGAGCGTTAGCTCCCACCAGTTGATTTTTTTTATAAATGGGACAAAAAAAACGAAAAGTAGATCTAAAGAGAGCGAGAGACGATACGTTTTTTTTTTTTGTTAATACTCCCTCCGTTTCGTTTTAGTTGTCGTTTAAGGTTTTTGCACACAAATTAAGAAAATCATTAAATTTTTTGTTTTACCCTTTATTAATATATTTTATAATTTTTTCATTGGTCAAAACATTAAAACATTAATGACAAAACATTAATTTTCACCAAACATTTGCATTGAAAACCTAAAACGACAACTATTATGAAACAAAATTTTAATCCTAAAACGACAACTAAACTGAAACGGAGGGAGTACTTCTTTATGACATTAATGTTGTATATAGTAATGTTGTATCACCAAACCGAAGAAATATTAATTAGTTGATCAAATAACATCACTAAATTGGTTTATCAATTCAGGGAAAACAAACTAATTTAAGTTTTCAATTTATTAATTTTGTGATTTATTGAAACATAGACTCCTAGTTGGTGGTACCCGAATCTGTTTTCTAGTGCAAGCAATAGGTTTTAGGTTTTTAATGTATAGTCAAAAATCAAAACTAGTATTTATTTTGTAGAATATTGCTTATTTAATTTTTAACATGTTTTCAAGTATGTGACCATTTTATTGTGTTCTAATTTCAGCCATTTTCATTTTAGAAGATCATAGTTTTCTATTCGTTGAACTTAGTTTTTGTTTTTGCAATAAAACACACAAAACTAATGAATTTTAACATATTTTATTAAAAATATATATGTATAAAAAAATTGTACCGACAGATTTGGAAACAAGATCTTTTATATGATTGATTAAAATAATAATGTTACGCTCTATTGAAACGGTACGCACCACATTTTTTTTTTTTCATATAGTGGAAAAATAGCTTTATTTATGTATTTTAATACTATGATTTTTTTATTAAAAAAAAAAAGATACATGTTTTGGGTGGAAGGGACAGTGACCAATCAGCATTATAATGTCGTTTTTGCCCTCCAACTGCTGTGAGAATATCATATTCGTAATTCGCGCTATTAGGGGTAATTTGGTCAGTTACATAAATGTATGCATGGTCGTTGGTCTCGATAATGGTACAATAAAATTTACCAGAGAAATTTATGTTTAACCACGATTATAAATTTGATCATTGCGAAAATTATGTGGCATATTTTTGCCAGTCCGCTTTTTATTTTACTAAAGCAATTAAATTTTAAAGCCATCATTGGTTGGATCGGACATAGAACATGCGAAATTTCATAAGATGTGTGACATCAAAACCTTATAGTTATTATTTTGTCTCTTCGTTGTAAATTCCAAATACTTGTGGGGTATATAAGCAGCTGTATTTTTCTTGGTAGCTTATACAACAAAATTAACTAAAATTAATAACAACAAATTAAATAATTCAGAGATAGGCCTTTTGAGATACTACCAAAAACTTGGGTGTCCGATCTGTGGTGTTATTGGGAATTAATTTTAGAAAATGATTTAATTTGAAAAATATGAAATATTTTATGGTCAATTTTGTCTGTTTATTTCCGAAATTCTTATTTTGATCTTTAAGAAATTAAGATTATAATTTAAACTGAAAAAGGAGAATATGTCACCTACTTTAGGTGCACTTATGCTAAATGAATATTCTCATTGCTACACAAAAACAATTTATGTACGAAGTTATAGAACTTTTTATTTCTTTGATTATTTTCTTTTTTGATAATTAATTTGTTTGTTTATTTTTTATGTTTTTGTATTTATCCTTTTTTGCTTTTATTTACAGAGATATCATTTGGAATTTACAAAATTAAAGAAATGAAAGCAAAAGTGAAAAATAGTTTTGAGTATATACATACGCGTAGTAGACAAAAGGGAGATCAATCAAAACATATTAGAGAATGAGGATGGAGGAATATTAGATGGAACAGTGTTATAACTTTAGAATTATGTTCTAATATCTATTTGTCAAGTTGTGTGTGTTTTATAAAAACAATTTATGATATTTTCTTATATAAGTTTTAGATTTGAGTTCATAGTCCGTAGTTCATAATCTAAATTTATAGTAAGAAGTTCAAAGTTACCGTCTCCATTTTTTTTTTTTTTTGTCATCCGCAAAGTTCTATGGCGAAACCGTATATCTCCAAAGTAATTATAGTCTCTTCTTTAAGGTATCAGACTATTCTAAAAATCGACTGTAATTCGATGTCATAGATCAGAGTTCATTCAACAAACAAATCATAAATGAAGTCACGGAATTGCTGCCCCAGCGTCAGATACCTAACTGCTTCGTAAAATATTTATCTCTAATCTATTTGCTTTAATCTGACAGCTACCAACATAAGTTTACTTGACATGACACACCAACTGTTACCATAAATGTTAAATTTGTCGTAAGATTCTATAAGCATTAATCCAAACAATCAAACACAGTATACCAAATTTGTGAAACACACAATCTATCATACACTCTTAACATATTTTTGGTGGGTTTTCGGAAACTTAGTTTTAAACATTTTAATATATCAAAAAATAACATTTTCGGAAAATTCATGTTTCAGGATGTGCATGTTTGAGAATGTATAATCAGAAATACAAGAACAACAAAAAATTGGTCTTTAGCAGCTAAAAAGTTAGTAAGAATTAATTAGATTACTTATACTAGAATCATTTAGCATCTTGATTGCACCATTCAAACCTAATAATCGAATTAATCATATTTATATTGATTGCATTGATCACACCAACTTGCAGCCATTTTAAATTTCAGTACGCATCGTCCACAGTCCACACCAACCATAATTCTATATCTAAATAAATATGTGTCACTCTCTAAATAGGTTGCATCTTAAAATTCTTAACATGATAGTACACCAATCAAATTTTTGGACTCATTAGTCTACATATATATATTTCACGATTTCGAATCTCTGTGCCAGAAAAAGCCAATGGAGTGGCTAAGAGGTCATCAGCATTAAACCACCAATATAAGATTTGATACTAACTAGTCTTTATTTCTTATTAATTATTGGTTGATAGCTTGAGAAATAAGATACGTGTAATTCAACAAAAAATTCTTTCTCAGTCATTTCTCACTTCCAGCATGCGACAATAAAAGTGATATTTTCCTTTGCTCAGTAAAGCTTTAATTAATCCTCTCATGTGAATATGTGATAGTAAAATGAATAGATAGATTAAAAAAAATTAATAGATAATTGTAAACATATAATTACACGAATGTGTTACGTCATATCAATATATGTCACTCATCTACTCTATCGTGACATGCAGAATGTACTGGTAAATAATTCACCAAGCACATTATAAAACAATATTTCACAGTTTTACAAAGTCACCGATCAAAATTTTCAATAAGTACGTAAAGAAGATTAGTTGGAAATGATTTTATTTCGTTTCCTTATTATAACAACGTAATGACTTCTTTTTATTTTTGAAATTTCTCAAATCAGTAGTGACTTTTATTACTGTAGTGATATGGAATTTATCACTTTGATAATCATCAATAACATAAATAATACTGTATCGCTTAGAACACAAAATTTTAAAAACTAATTAATTTTTTTTTTGTTCTTATGATTTTACATAAAGAACATAAATTTGTATTAAGTTAAAGATATATACGAGAGAAATCATAAAATTTATTTCTCAATATATCACAAAATTATATAAATTTAACTTTTGCCTAGAAATTTGATTATTTTCGCCAAAAAATATTTATACTATAAAACAAAATGAAATGTCTAAAAATACATTCTATAATATGAAACAGACGGAATAGCAAAAAGTTGTACTAGAAAAATATTTCATATTTTCTTTGCGTAATTTATGGTACGTAGTATATAAAATTGACACAATTGCAATCACATAGAAACTAAAAATAACAAAAACAACAAAAATAAAAAATGTTTTCATAAAAAATACATTCTCAACTAAAATATAAAATAAAATAAAAAATTATTAAATATGAAAATATTTCAATTTTACATCTATTTTTGTAACATTTAAATTAATGTATTAGTTTTTAAACAAATTTACGAAAATTTACACATAACTACCGGAATACAACACATTTGCTAGACATAGAATACAAAAACAAAAGTTAATATTGGTGATTTTTTTTTTCTTTAAAGTTTAAAGAGAGCTTTTTAGTCGCTAATATGTTATTTTCATTATGTGCAATAATTTTACTCTCAATGAGATTCTAAAATTGCAATTATAAATAAACCAAACTGTTGTATTAGAGCATCCGCAGTGGTGTATCCTTGCGTGAGGTGTATCTATTTTAAAATATAGAAATAATGCAAAAGTTGTCTCTCTCTTCACACCCGGGTGTAAGTTTACACTCGGGTGTAAGACACTCTATCTCTCTCTCTTTCTTTCTCTCTCTTTTCTCTCTCACTTTAAATTATAATAATAAAAAAAATCTTACACCCCTCCCTCACACTTACACCACTGCGGATGGTAGTGTGGCTCTGATGAAGAATCTAATGTATAATTCTTTTTGTCAAATGCTTTTTTACCAAGAAATCTAATGATGTAGTGAGAAAATAAATAATTAGAAAAAGGATGTGTAATGATTACGAGCATATCAAGTAGTGCTCACATGAGCGACAACCCAATGTGCCCACGTGAAGCACCTTTACCCCATTTTTTGACCGGATCGGTTTTCTTAGAACCGGTCGGTTCAAACACAAGGTTCAATCGCTGCGATTTTTCTTTAGAGAATAAATAAACCTCAGAAGTACAAACGGCCTCGTGAGCTATATTACTACTACTGGGCCTCTGAAATGGGCTAATATTAAACCCATTTATAGATTTAGTTTATTATGTGCCAATTGATTTTGCTAAAGTAATAATATCAAAAATAAGTTTCTACTAAACCGAGAAAAATCCAATTGATTTTGGTAAATTTGAGTCTAAACCAAAATTCAAACAGAAATGCGGACCTCCATAAAAGAATGGCGGAGCACTCATCGCTGTTTTCTCGTGTGCACGAGCTTCTTGTGTTAGTTCCACCTCTTGAAGATGAAGAAGTTGGACTACGAAATCGTTCTTCTCTCGATCTCGGATTTTTCTGATCGATGGCGGTTCCCACACTCTGTATCGCCGATGGAATCTACCCCAATGATTTTTTCTACCGGAACTCAATCCGACGACTGGCCTCCGTCGCGCATGATCGGTTTACGAACCCGAAATTCGGAATCGATGGACGTCTACGGAACGGAGGGAAGGTGACGGCGACGGTGAATCCGTATACGTACACGGAGTCGGCGCAGCCAGAAGAGCGGAAGAGTTTGACGGATTTTTTTGTGGAAGCTAGAGATTTCGTCAGATCCGACGGCGGAGATGGTGGTCCGCCTCGGTGGTTCTCTCCGTTGGAATGTGGCGCACGTTCTCCAGAATCTCCTCTTCTTCTCTACTTACCTGGTCTGTTCTTTTCAATTTAGGGCTGAAATCGATAGTTCTTTTGATTGATTTCGTTAATCTGATTGGGACAATGGAACTCTACTGAATTGTGGAAATGAAGTTAACAAATCTCTGAATTCAAAATTGCAGGGATCGATGGTACTGGATTAGGGCTCATTCGTCAGCATAAAAAGCTTGGAGAGTAAGTCTTGTTTGATTCAAACTTGATTCAATCTTCTGTATTGCCTTACAGCTTGAGATAAGCTCTTCATTGTGCACAGCTCCTGTTTCAATGTTTAAAAAACTTTTGACTTATCGATAGGTAGTACAAAATGACTTCAAAAGAGGAAGTAGAAGTCTAGTGAATACTCTTTGTTTATGATCTCATTATCTTTTTGATCATAGGATATTTGACATATGGTGCCTTCATTTTCCAGTCACTGATCGTACCCCTGCTCGAGGTGCTTCTTTGTTAGCATTCTCTGTAGTTTCATTACGGTTCCAAACCAAATGGATTAATGTTATGTGGATGAAACTCTTACTGTTGTGTTCTGTTGTGTTCAGATCTTGTGAAGCTCATTGAGAGAACAGTTAGGTCAGAGTACTTCCGTTTACCAAATAGACCCATTTATATCGTTGGAGAATCTATTGGAGCTTCTCTTGCTCTAGATGTTGCAGCCAGTAACCCTGACATCGATCTTGTCTTGATTCTGGCTAATCCAGGTAAAAGGGAACTCAAATATATGTCATGAGAATACTTTATGATTTAAGCGTTTGTCGGTAAAGCATCTCTCATGGATTATCTTGTGCTCATAATAGACTTTGTTTGTTGCAGTCACACGTTTCAACAACTTCATGTTGCAACCTTTATCGGGTCTACTGGAAATTTTGCCCGACAGAGTTCCCAGCTTCCTAGAGGAGAATTTTCGGTTTGAGCAAGGTGAAGTTTCAACTCCTCCTTGTATATCTTCCAATCGAAGACATATTTGATGCAAATTCTAGATCTGAGTAGGTTATCTCAAAGATGGGTTTCAGTGTCAGGATTTGGTTCAAAATCAGGGCTAACTGTGTTTTCATTATATAGGTTATCCGTTTGCAGCAATGTTCGAGACTATGCTAAATGAAACTGATGCCGCACAGATGGGTGGAGGGCTATTAGGAGACATCTTTGCAACTTCAGTTAACCTGCCGGTAAGACTTTGTTTTAGGGAAGCAAATGATAGATGCATGTTGTTTTGTCTCGCTGATCTTAGTGTTTAACTAGTAATGTGCTCTTGTTTGTTCTTCATTTTGTTATTTTAAGTGTGTTGTCATGTGATTAACTCACGAAAACAAATTTCTTACAGACTCTGGCTAGGATCTTTCCAAAGGACACACTTCTATGGAAGCTTCAACTGCTTAAGTCTGCTTCAGCATCTGCTATGTCTCACATGCACAGAGTCAAAGCCCAAACACTAATACTTTTGAGGTTCATAAACTTGTAAACTTCCCTGCTTCATTATAAATTATAAAAGTAGAAGTTCAGCGTTGTTCGTAAAAAAATGTCTTAGCTGGCAGCCGAGTTGTAGCTTTAATAAGACTATGGCTATTGCAGTGGACGCGATCAATGGTTACTGAACAAGGAAGACATTGAAAGACTCCATTGTACATTGCCGAATTGTGAAGTCCGTAAGTTCGAGAATTACGGACAGCTTCTCTTTTTGGTAAGGTGCTCTTTGTCCTGATGTAAGAAAGGTTTCCTTGTATCAGTTTACAACCAGTAGAAAACCTCTTGCATAAAATTTGGCTTAGCAAACTTTCAGATTGATAATTTTATGTCATGTCAGGAGGATGGGGTAGATCTGGTGACTATCATCAAGTGTACTTATTATTATCGCCGTGGAAAATCGCTTGATTATGTTTCTGATTTCATTCTGCCTACCCCATTTGAGCTCAAAGAGTATGAAGAATCACAAAGGTGAAATGAATATTCGCTGTGTGACTGTGTCAGAGATGTATCACGTCTCTGATTGCTGTGTAATACGCTTTCTTGACTTAGATGTAGTGAAAATATTTTGTATATTACAAAACTAGAATTGAATATTTGCTTCTGCTACTGTAAGCAAATACTGAAGTACTGTTGTTATTTCTCTGGTCCAGATTGCTAACTGCTATTACCTCCCCAGTCTTTCTCTCAACTCTAGACAACGGTACAGTAGTAAGATCACTTGCGGGAATACCTTCAGAGGGACCGGTTCTCTATGTTGGCAATCACATGTTGCTTGGTACCGAATTGCGACCAGCAGCAATTCATTTCTTGAAAGAAAGGAACATTCTGTTGCGAGGACTGGCACATCCAGTGATGTTTGCCAAAAAGTTTGGCTCAAAACTCCCTGATATGCATATGTTCGACTCAGTTAGGATGATAGGCGCAGTTCCGGTCTCAAATATCAATTTCTATAAACTACTACGTTCAAAGGCTCATGTGGTTTTGTATCCTGGAGGTGTTCGTGAAGCTTTGCACAGAAAGGTAATGATTTTTATATCTCATATTTAGCCTTCATATTAATTTTGAAGCTTTACGTTGAAAGACACATTTATGCAGGGTGAAGTATACAAGTTGTTTTGGCCAGAACATTCAGAGTTTGTAAGGACCGCATCTAAATTTGGAACAAAAATCATTCCTTTTGGTGTTGTTGGTGAAGATGATCTCTGTGAAGTAAGCAAAATCTCTTCTTCTTCGTTTTAGTTTCAGTATCTGCGATTCTTAAAAACTCTTTTGCACAATGGAATGATTCTCAGGTGGTCTTCGATTACAATGATCAAATGAAGATCCCTTTTCTGAAGAATCTTATAAAAGAGTTAACACAAGACTCTACTTACTTGAGGTGTTTAGTTTTTTTTTGTTTGTTCTGTTTTCGACTCTCTGTTAGTGATAATCATATGAAATGTTATATAACATTTGCTTGATGATAATATATGGTTAGGAACGGTGAAGAAGGAGAAGTAGGCAACCAAGCTTTGCATATGCCTGGAATAATTCCCAAGATCCCGGGACGGTTTTACATATACTTTGGTAGACCAATAGAAACAGAAGGTAGAGAGAAAGAGCTAAATGATAAAGAGAAAGCTCATGAGGTTTACTTGCAGGTCAAGTCTGAGGTTGAAAGATGTATGAATTATTTGAAGATCAAAAGAGAAGGTGATCCTTATAGAAACATTTTAGCGAGGTCCCTCTATCACCTCTCACATGGTTTGTCTTCGCAAGTCCCAACGTTTGACCTCCGAAATCAATAAATTTAGATACTAAATTTGTGACTTAATTAACTTTGTGGAATTTGGATATGTTATTGTAACTTCTAAAAGTATATGGCTGTTAATGTAGAAGTTGAGTAAGTTCGGGGTGTTATATAAGAAGACCACAGGCTTTTTCCTTGGTGCATTTTGACTCTCTGTTAGGGATAATCACATGAAATGTTATTTTAAATTTGAATTAATGATGATAGTATATGGTTCGGAACGATGAAGAAGAAGATCAAGATTTCATTTCCATAGGCCTGGAATAAATCCCAAGATTCCAGGACGGTTTTACGAATACTTTGGGAAACCGATAGAAAACACAAGGTAAGGGGAGAAAAAGCTCATGAAGTTTACTTGCAGGTCAAGTCAGAGGTAGAAATATTTGAAGACCAAAAGAGAAAGTGATAATTAAACAGAAACATTTTGCCGAAGTTGCTCTATTATTACCTCTCACAGGGTTTCTCTTCCTAAATCCCAATCTTTGCTCTCCGAAAGTCACTAAATTTTTCATTGTTGCATTTTGAACCCAAAATATGAGGAAAGGGTATTTTAGTCATTTTAGCGAAATTCCAACGTCAGTCCAAGTCCACAGTCTTCAACTTTCAACGCTTTGCTCTTTTCTTACTCTCTGGGTTTTTGGAAGGAAGGAAAAACTCTGTTTCTCTCTCGATCTAGGGTTTTTCAAAATGTCCCCAAATCTCTAAAAGTTTTGATCTTTGATCACTCACTGATGAAGCGACCTCTTCAAGGACGTGATTCCAGCGACGACGACATCTCCGGTACGGAAGCGATGCTCAGAACGAGGGAGCAACGGAGGAAGACATGTTTGGTATCTTCTTCTCCTTCTGCTGCGTCGAAGATAAACTGGACTAAAACCCAAGAGCTCCTCATTCTCCAGGTTTCTAGTTTCTAAGCTAAATTTGTTCTCTATTTTTTTAAAAAGTTCTTCTTTTTAAAAAGTTTTCACCTTTTTTCATTGTTGTTGTTGTTGTGGATAAGGGTATTGTGAACTTTCAAAAAGAAACGAAGTTGAGCTACACATCTCATTGGGATGCCGTTTACGATCGTATCAGAGATTCCATGGAATTTGATTTCTCTAAGACACAGCTGATGAGTAAGGTTGACAGGTTGAAGAATAGAAGATTTAGAGCTAATCAGGCGAGAGCTACCGATGGAAATATACCTTATTTTACTAATACTCATGATGAACAAGTGTTCAAATTGTCAAAGATCTTATGGGGTGCTGAAAAAGAAACAAATTTTGCTTATGAGGAGGACCAAATAAAGGTGTGAGTTTGTCTTCTTCTCCTACCCATCTCCTAAATTTTAATATTACTAGTAATACGTAATGATCTTTTGTGTCTCGTTTTGAAGGAGGATGTGTCTTGTGCGGTGCAGGAGGAAAGTTTGAAGATTGATGATGGTGAGAAAGACAAGTGTGAGGAAGATGGTCTGGATGATTTGCGTCTTCTGCAGGAGGCACTTGTGTTGGCTGCACCATTTCAGAGTTTAGGTAACAATCAACGCAAGTCACTGCTTCGAAGTTTGAGAAACGTTGGAGCTACACAAAGGAAAGAACTGAAGGACGATTGGAAGGCATTGCTTGCTGAGGAGATGCAATTGGATATCAAGAAACAAAGTTTCTATGCAAAGCTTGTTAATGCCGGATTTTCTGCTTAGTTCAACAAGTTCTGCTTTTGGAATGTTTTAGGCTATTTCCTATTAATGTTTTTCTTGTGTTTAAGCCGTCCTCTTATTGAACAGTTGATTAGAAGGGCTTATGGCTTCTTTTTGTTAAGTGTAATGGTGTGAGTAAGTCTCATGGAATATATGCATCTTTGTCTTGTGTTCAAAATATACTCTGTTTGATGTAGTCACACATTTCAACAACTTCAATACTTCATGTTGCATTCTTTATCTGGTCTATTGATAATATTGCTTGGAGGAGAATTTAGGGTTAAAAGAAAACAGCACTTATCTTTCTATGATGATGAAGATGTATCACATTTGGTTTAGTTGATCTTCGACGAGCATCCCTTTGAACACACAATAGCTGAAGTAGATGCTTCCGCTGTTCTAGAGGCATCGAGCAGGCAACAGGCAGAAGAAGGCGCTGAGAAAAAGCTGCATGAGGAACCTGCTAATGCTTAGCAACAGCAGCATGAGAAAGCTTATCAAGGAGCGTAATCAGGTACATGTAGGTCTGATGAAGTTGGATATATATCTTTATGTCAAGGCTCTGATAAGAGGGCTTCAGGATGTTTACACATTGAGCATGAATGAGTAATTTGGCGAAACTTAAGAATGAGCTAGCTTTAAAGATAAGTGAAGGGAAGCATACATGGTGGATGGGCTCCCAAGGAGGAGAGTTTGAAGACGCGGTCAAGATTCTGCAAAGGATTATGGAAAACAAACATAGTACAGCAATTCAAAATACAAGTGGCAAAGCAACTGATGCCGCTTAGACTTGTTTGCAACTCCAGTTAATCAGCCTGTAAGACTTTATTTTAGGAAAACAAATGATAAATTATTTTGTCTAGCAGATCATCGTGCTTAACTTGTAAAGTGATCGCTTTTGTTATTCATTTTGTTGTTTTGGTTATACTTTCTCTTGTCATTCACTAAACTCATTAAATCAAATTATTTACAGACTCTGATTAGAACATCCCAATGACATAATTCTATATATGGAAGCTTTAACTGCTTGAGTTTGCTTCAGCATCTGTTAATTCTCACATGTAAACAGTCAAAAGCCCCAATTATTAAGAAACTCTCTTGAAATGGAATGATCTGCAGATGGTCTTGGACTACAATGATTAAGGCGAACTAGAATCCTTAGATTCCGGATGGTTTTACGTATACTTTGGGAAACCAGTAGAAACAGAAGATAGAGAGAAAGAGCTGAATGGTAAAGAGAGAGCTCGTGAGGTTTACTTGCAGGTCAAGTCTGAGGTTGAAAGATGTATGACTGATCAAAAGAGAAACTGATCCTTGCAGAAACATATTACCGAGGTCGCTCTGTTACCTCTCTCTTGGTTTCTCTTCCCAAATCCCAAGCTTTTGATCTCCAAAATCACTATATTTCGTTAGCAACGAGTTGGAGTCAAGTAATTTGAAGAAAACGTAAATTTGGATATGTTATTGTAACTTCAAAAAGTATATGGGTGTTAATGTAGAAGTTGAGTGAGTTTAGGGTGTTATCTAAGAAGACCTCAGACTTTTTCCTTGTGCATTTTGAGCCCAAAATGTGAGAGACTGAGAGAAGGATATTTTAGTCAATTACGGTTTTTTAGGACTTAAAATTCCAACGTCAGTCAGTCCTGTCAAGTCCCACTCCAAAGTCCAAACGCTTCCTGCTCTTCTTACTCTTCTCAATCTGGGAGAGGAGAAACTAGGGTTTTAACAAAATTCCCCAAATTTGTAAGAAGTTTGATCTTTTATCACTCACCGATGAAGCCACATCTTCAGGGAAGTGATTCCAGCGACTACTCAAACTCGGATTGCTTTAAAATCCGACACACGAGGAAGCATGAAGATGACGACATCTCCGTGTCGGTTCAGGCGATGCTCAGAAACATTAAGAAACTGAAGACGACGACATTGTTGGAACCTTCTTCTTCTGGTGCTTGTAAGAACTGGACTAAAACCGAAGAGCTCCTCATTCTCGAGGTTTTCAATTTCTAAGCTTTTCATTCTCTCTGTTTTTTTTTTCTTAATAAAGTTTTCACCTTTTTCATTGTTGTTGTTGGTGTGAACAAGGGTATTGTGGACTATCAAAATGAAACGAAGTTGAGCTACACATCTGACTGGAATGCGGTTTACGATCGTATCAGAGATTCCATGGAATCAGATTTCACTAAGGCACAGCTGACAGATAAGATTCTCAAGTTGAAGTTGAGATTTGGAGATAATCAGGCGAGATCTATTACTGGAAAAGGACTTTCGTGTACTAATTCCGATGATGAACAAGTCTATCAATTGTCAAAGATCATATGGGGTAAAAACATAACCACCAAATCTGCTTCTAATGAGATTATGGACCAAACAAAGGTGAGATTGTCTCTGTGTGTGTGTATGTGTGTGTTCTTCTACCAATCTCCTTAATATCTAGTTTCTCATTTTAATATTGTTTTGAAGGAACAGGTGAGTGATGATGGTGAGAAAGAAAAGTGTGAGGATTGGAATGTTCTGCAAGAGGCACTTGAGGTGGCGGCATCATTTCTGAGGTTAGGTAACTATCAACAGAAGTCGCTGCTTCGAAATTTGAAAAACCTTGGGGCTACACAAAGGAAAGAGCTAACCGATGAGTGGAATGCATTGGTTGCTGAGGACATGCAATTGTGTATCAAGAAACAAAGTTTCTATGCGAAGCTTGTTAAAGAAGGATTTTCTGTTTAACTTTACGAGGAAAATAGTTCTGCTTTTGGAATGTTATCATGATGTTTTAGGTTAATTCCTATGTAGTGTTTAAAGCCATCTTTTTGAACAGTTAATTAAATGGGCTTATGGCTTCTTTTTGGTAAGTGTAATGGTGTTGGCTTTTGTACACATTATAATCCTTTTTGGGGGGATTTATATTCCTTGTATAATCTCATGGAATATATGCATCTTTGTCAAGTGCTTATAATAGAATCTGTTTGATGCAGTCACACATTTCAACAACTTCATGTTGCAACCTTTACTGGTCTACTGATAATATTGCCTGACAGAATTCCCAGGTTGCTGGAGGACTAATCAACTTCATGTCATGTCAGGAGGATGGGGTGAATCTGGTGAATATCATCAAGTGTACTTATTATTATCGCCGTGGGAAGTCGATTGATTATGTTTCTGACTACATTCTGCCTACTCCATTTGAGCTCAAAGAATTTGAAGAATATCAAGGTAAAATGACTCACTTATAACTTATCATATCAGCCATCAAGTTGTTTTGGCCAGAGTTTTTGAGAATCGCTTCTAAATTTGGAGCAAAAATTTCTTTCCTTTTGGCGTTGTTGGAGAAGATGACTTCTGTGAAGTAAGCAAAAATCTCTTTTCTGTTCTTGTTTCAACACCTGCATTCTTAAGACTCTTTTTGTTTCAATCGTTTTTGAGTAACTCCTTTAAGCAATGGAATGATTCACAGATGGTCATGGATTACAAAATTTAGATTACTTAACTTAGTTACTAGATTTGTGTGACTACTAAATTATATGTGTGGGTTGGTTTTGTAACTTTTAAAAGTGTGGCTTTCTTAATGTAGAAGTTGGGTAAGTTCGAGGAGTATTTTATAACATTAGGAGAATCATGAACTTGCATATTTTATGTAGTTTGGGGTGTTAAGTTAATATTCATGCAAGTTTGGGAAATATTTCTTGTTGGGTGAAATATTGCAATTACAAGAAAGAGACTGTGTTCTTGAATTGTAAATAAGAAAGACCACAGACTTTTTCCTTGGTGCATTTTGAGCCCAAAAATTGAGAAAAGGGTATTTTGGTCATTTAAAGTTTTTTGGACTCTTGATATTCCAACGTCATCACTCATCTCATCAGTGCCATTGCCCTGGCAAGTCCACTCTAACGCTTGCTGGAGAGAATCTAGGGTTCTAACAAAATTCCCCAAATTTCTAAAAAAATTGATCTTTTATCACTCACCGATGAAGAGACAGCTTCAGGGAAGTGATTCCAGCGACTACTCAAACTCTGATTGCTTTGAAATCCGAAAACATGAAGAGGACGACATCTCCGGTTCGGAGACGATGCTCAGAAAGAGAAAGAAACTGAAGACGGCAACGACATTGTTGGAACCGTCTTCTTCAGGTGCTTGGAAGAGGAACTGGACTAAAACCGAAGAGCTTCTCATTCTCGAGGTCTGCAATTTCTAAGCTTTATTCTCTCTGTTTTCTCTGTTCTTTTACTTAATAAAGTTTTGGACTTTTTTCATAGTTGTTGTTGTTGTTGTGGATTAAGGGTATTGAGGACTTTGAAAAAGAAAACAAGTCTAGCTACGCATCTGACTGGAATGCGATTTACGATCGAATCAGAGATTCAATGGGATCAGATTTCTCTAAGAAACAGCTAGTTGATAAGGTTTACAAGTTGAAGCTGAGATTTGGAGATAATCAGGCGAGATCTAATGCTGGAAAAAGACTTTCTTTTACTAGTGCTCATGATAAACAAGTCTTTAAATTGTCTACGGTCATATGGGGTAATAACAAAACCAAATATGAGATTATGGACCAAACAAAGGTGAGAGTTTGTGTATGTGTGTGTTCTTCTACCAATCTTCTTTTTATCTACCATCTCAGCTTAATATTTACTAATCTTGTTTTGAAGGAACGGGCGAGGAACGCGATTGATGATGGTGAGAAAGAAAAGTGTGAGGATTTGGATGTTTTGCAAGATGCACTTGAGGTGGCGGCTGCATTTCCGAGTTTAGGTATCTATCAACAGAAGTCTCTGCTTTGGAATTTGAAAAACCTTGGAGCTACACAAAGGAAAAAGCTAACTGATGAATGGAAGGCATTGCTTGCTGAGGACATGCAATTGGGTATCAAGAAACAAAGTTTCTATGCAAAGCTTGTTAAAGAGGGATTTTCTACTTAACTTTACAAGGAAAATACTTCTGCTTTTGGAATGTTATCACTTATCATGATGTTTTAGGTTAAGCTATCTTTTTGAACAGTTTAATTTTAAGGGCTTATGGCTTCTTTTTGGTAAGTGTAATGGTGTGAGTAAATCTCATGGAATATATGCATCTTTTGTCTTGTGCTCATAATAGACTCTGTTTGATGCAGTCACACATTTCAACAACTTCATGTTGCAACCTTTATCTAGTCTACTGATAATATTGCTTGATGGAGTTTCCAGCTTGCTAGAGGAGATTTTGAGTTAAAGCAAGTTTGAAGTTTCAGTTCCTTAAGAAATCACATAGTTGGGGTATTACGCGGTTCATACATAGTTTAATTAACAAATACGAAAACCATCCCGGTTTGAACCAAACCGAACCAGCTTAATTGAATTTAAGCAAGTTTCCATCTAAACCGAGCCAAAATTTGAATTTTGAAAATATTCAAACTGAAAAAATCAACGTGGCATATTTTTATAATCGTTTTTCTCGTGTACACGAGTTTGTTGTGTTCGACCTATCAGAGAAGATGAAGAAGCTAAACAACAAAAAACCTTCTTCCAACTTTTTCTGATCTCCAATGGCGATTACTATCACTGATGGAATCTCTCCTACCTTCTCCTCAGCTTCGACAAGAGCTTCTAATCTCCATTTTTGCTTCTGGAACTCAACCCAACGACTGACCTCCGTCGTTTTTGATCGGCTTACGAGCCGGAAATTTGGAATCGATGTGAAGTTGAAGGCGACGGTGAATCCGTATTCGTATACGGAGGAAGTACGGCCTGAGGAACGGAAGAGTTTGACGGATTTTTTAGTGGAAGCTGGAGATTTCGTCAGATCAGACGGCGGAGATAGTGGTCCGCCACGGTGGTTCTCACCGTTGGAATGTGGCGCACGTGCTCCTGGATCTCCTCTTCTTCTCTACTTACCTGGTTTGTTCCTTTAAATCTAGGACTGAAATCGATAGTTCCTTTGATTGATATCGTTATTCTGATTTGGTTCAGAAATCGAATTGTCAAAACTAGTTTTTCAAAATTGCAGGGATTGATGGTACTGGATTAGGGCTCATTCGCCAGCATAAGAGGCTTGGAGAGTAAGTCTTGTTTGATTCAATCTTCTTTATTGCCTTAGAGCTTGAGATAGGCTCTTCATTGTGCACAGCTCCGGTTTCTTTAGAAAGATATGAATGTTTAAAATTTCAATTTCAAAAGAGAAGTAGTGATCTAGTGAATACTCTTTGTATCTGATCTCGTTATCTTTTTGATCATAGGATATTTGACATATGGTGCCTTCACTTTCCAGTGAAAGATCGTACTCCTGCTCGAGGTGCTTCTTTGTCTGCATTATCTGAAGTCGCATTAGCGTTTCCTAATCTTATGTGGGTGAAACTCTTACTGTTGTTTTCAGATCTTGTGAAGCTCATTGAGAAGACAGTTAGGTCAGAGCACTACCGTTTCCCAAATAGACCAATCTATATAGTTGGAGAATCTATTGGAGCTTCTCTTGCTCTAAATGTTGCAGCCAGTAACCCCGATATTGATCTTGTCTTGATTCTGGCTAATCCAGGTAAAACAAGACTACTCATTTTTTTCTGGATCATTGAGAATTGAGATCCTTTATTGTGTTTTTCTTTCTTTGTTTCCTAAGATTTTTTGGGCCATTTATGAAACCACAATGTTGCAAGCTTAGAAAAGTGTAATGAGCAAAGCACACATTTATGATATAAGCGTTTTTGGTAAAGCATTGTTCTAATCATGCAAAAAGTGTTTTATTTTTTCGTTGGCTTGTGCACACATTATACTCTTTTATTTGGGGGGATTTGTGTAGGTATATCTCATGGAGTGTAGACATCGAATCTTGTGCTCATAATAGACTCTGTTTGATGCAGTCACACGTTTCAACAACTTCATGTTGCAACCTTTATTGGGCCTACTGGAAATTTTGCCTGACGAAGTTCCGAGCTTGATAACAGAGAATTTTGGGTTTAACCAAGGTGAATTTTCAACCCTTTGTATATCTTCCACGTCTATCGGTGTAAGCAAAAATAAATAAGTTGCAAAGACTGTGCCTCCAAAATTCTGTCTCAAAGATGGGTTTCAGTGTTAGGTCTTGCTTCAAAGTCAGGGCTAACTGTTTTATTACATAGCTTCTCCATTGGCAGAAATGTTCGAGACTATGCTCAATGAAACTGATGCCGCGCAGATGGGTAGAAAGCTATTAGGAGACTTCTTTGCAACTTCATCTAATCTGCCTGTAAGACTTTATTTTAGGAGAACAAATGATTTATGCATGTTGTTTGTCTTGCAGTTCATATTGTTTAACTAGTAATGTGCTCTTGGTTGTTCTTCATTTTGTTGATTCGATTTTACTTTCTCTAGTCATTCGATAAATGTCATGAGATAAACTCACGAAAAGAAATTATTTACAGACTCTGATTAGAATCTTTCCCAAGGACACACTTCTATGGAAGCTTCAATTGCTAAAGTCTGCTTCAGCGTCTGTTAATTCTCAGATGGACACAATCAACGCCCAAACACTGATACTTCTGAGGTTCATACACTAGTAAACTTGTTTGTTTCGTTACTGAATATAAGTGGAAGTTCAGTGATCTATTTGTTTGTAATGAATTTAGTTAATTATAAGCTGAGTTGTAGCTTTCATACGCCTGTGTTATTGCAGTGGACGTGATCAATGGTTAATGAACAAGGAAGACATTGAAGGACTCCGTGGTGCATTGCCAAGATGTGAAGTTCGTGAGCTTAAGAATAATGGACAGTTCCTCTTCTTGGTAAGGAGCTCTATGCAAGAAGTTTTCCTTGTGTCAGTGACTCCTATTTAATTGATTCACAAGGGAATCTAGTTTCGACAAGTTTGTAGACAATAGAATTCTTGTATCAGATTTGGCACAGAAAATTTTCAGATTATGTTTGGTTTAATAACATACAGCTCGATTGATCCATTTTGTGTCATGTCAGGAGGATGGAGTAGATCTGGTGACTATCATCAAGCGTGCCTATTATTATCGTCGTGGGAAGTCACTTGATTACATTTCGGATTACATTCTGCCTACCCCATTTGAGTTTAAAGAGTATGAAGAATCACAAAGGTAAAATGACTCACTTATCACATCAATATCTGTGTGTCATAAATGTTATCACTTCTGTAATTGCTGTGTCAAACAACTTCTTGACTTAGATCTAGTGAAAATATTTTGTATAGTACTACTTAGCTAGGATAGAAGGTTTGCTTCTGCTACCATAAGCACATACTGAAGTAGTATTCTTTTTTTAATTTCTCTGGTCCAGATTGCTAACTGCTGTTACCTCCCCAGTCTTTCTCTCAACTCTAAACAATGGTGCAGTAGTAAGATCGCTTGCAGGAATACCTTCAGAGGGACCGGTTCTGTATGTTGGCAATCACATGTTGCTTGGTATGGAGTTGCATGCAATAGCACTTCATTTCTTGAAAGAAAGGAACATTCTGTTGCGAGGACTGGCACATCCATTGATGTTTACCAAAAAAAGTGGCTCAAAACTGCCTGATATGCAGTTGTACGACTTATTTAGGATAATAGGCGCAGTTCCTGTCTCGGGAATGAATTTTTACAAACTACTTCGTTCAAAGGCTCACGTGGCTTTGTACCCTGGAGGTGTTCGTGAAGCTTTGCACAGAAAGGTGATTATGTATTTTCCATATTTGCCTTCATTTTAATTTTCGAGGTTTTACATCTAAAGACACATTTTATTACAGGGTGAAGAATACAAGTTGTTTTGGCCAGAACATTCTGAGTTTGTAAGGATCGCATCTAAATTTGGAGCAAAAATCATTCCTTATGGAGCTGTTGGAGAAGATGATCTTTGTGAAGTAAGCAAAAAATCTCCTTTCCGTTCTAGTTTCAACATCTGCATTCTTAAAACTCTTTTCGTTTTAATTGGTTTTTGAGTAACTCCTTTGAGCAATGGAAGATTGATGGTCATGGGTTACAATGATCAAATGCATACTTAAAAGTAGTATAAGAATGCTAAATCTATTTTCCGTTTTAGTTTAATATATTCTTAAAACTCTTTTTTGTTTCAATCTGGTTCGACTAACTCCTCTGTACAATGGAATGATTCTCAGATGGTTTTAGATTACAATGATCAAATGAAAATCCCTTTTTTGAAGAATCTTATTGAAGAGATAACACAAGACTCTGTTAACTTGAGGTATGTCTTTTATCGACTCTGTTAGAAATAATCACCGAAACCTGATATAACATTTGATTCTAAATATAGCGATGAAAATATATGGTTAGGAACGATGAGGAAGGCGAATTGGGAAAGCAAGATTTGCATGTGCCTGGAATAGTTCCCAAGATTCCGGGACGGTTTTACGTATACTTTGGGAAACCAATAGAAACAGAAGGTAGAGAGAAAGAGCTAAATAATAAAGAGAAAGCTCATGAGGTTTACTTGGAGGTCAAGTCTGAGGTAGAAAGATGTATGAACTATTTAAAGACCAAAAGAGAAACTGATCCTTACAGAAACATTTTGCCGAGGTCGCTCTATTACCTCTCTCATGGTTTCTCTTCCCAAATCCCAACCTTTGATCTCCGAAATCATTAAATTTAGTTACTAGATTTTGTGCTCCGTTTACTGAATACCTTATTAACTGTGTGATTAAACACCGAAATTTGGGTATGTTATTGTAAACAATCGTTGGTATATATAATATTTAACTTAAGGTTTCATATATGTATGTCTCTTACTCCTTCCAGCAGCATAAACTTCTCAGCAGCATAATAATTAACCAAATCATAAGGCACAAGTTTAGTTCAAAAACAAGTTCCAAATTCAAATAAAAAACCTAATTGTTCTTGGATAACAAAACAAATACGAAACCCATAATACCACGACTCTTAGATCATTTTCAAGTTTCAATTGTGGAACATAAAATCATACGTGCACGATTGATGTAGATTTCAAGCAACGAGCATGTTTGAAGATAAAACTCAAGCAATCCCTGTCTTCTGCTTTCCCACTGTTGTACCCATTAAACTTGAAAGTCTCAAGACTATTCAAGAAACATTTAGGAACTGAGCTCTGATTATTGCTCCACCTAACCGGTTCATAATTCGGATAATCTCCATTGAACTGAAAAAAAGAAGAGTTAAAATTACACCAATACACCATGCTGACCTTTACCGCAAAGTAGTTGACGAAGAAACACTTACAGGATCATCAAGCAAGAGATTGAGGATTTGCAGGTTAGGAGAATGTTTGAGCATGTGGACAAGTAGCTTAGACCAATTTGGGCTGCATATATATAGCTTCAAATCTTCAAGCTGACTGAAGACAATACCATCACGATGCACAGTCTGCAGACATATAACAAAGGATTCAAACTCAAGATTTGTAGTGTTCTAAGTGAAAAATTGTGGACAGATGGAAACATATTACCTCTTTTACACCGTTGAATGACATGTTTAATGATAGACGTTTGACAGTTGTGATTGATTTGAAAAGCATTTCAATATCTTTCGCAATATCCTCCATTAGACTGATATCTGCCTCTTCGAGCTCTGGCATATGCATGTGCTCAATTGAGCTTTCATTTCTGTCATCCACAAGTCTGAAATACTTCAAAGAAGGGGTAACTATCACATACCCATCAGCAGAACATCCTTGATCTATAGTTAAAGTTAAACGCTGCAAGGACGGGACAACAACAACTAACGCTTTCACATTGTCATTACAGCCTCGTTCAATACTCAGATCTTCCAGAACAGCGCAACAGGATAGAAGCAGTCCAAGAGATTCTTCATTCAAATATGTCACACATAGAAGTTGCAAGGTTTTCAAGGAAGGGAGACAAACCGTTGGAGGAACATCAACAAGAATCTCGCCATGGAGTTTCAAAGTCACGAGCGATTTCCATGAATACAAACTACACGACACATTTTCAGGAATAATAACTAACTTGTGAAAGTAACCTCGGTCATCAATAAACAGATCTTCGAGAACAGGGCAATAGGATAGAAGCAGACGAAGAGACTCGTCTTGTGAGTATGTCACATGATCAAGTCGCAAAGTTTTCAAAGAAGGGAGACAACCCGTTGGAGGAACATCCACTAGAATCTTCTCGCCTGTAAGTTTCAAAGTCACAAGCGAATTGCATCTATACAAACTACACGGGAATAATGCAACAGATCGGTCATAAGAGGAGTAGTCAATACTTAGCTCACGCACGTAGCGAGAAACTGCAATTCCAACCCACGATTTCAAATCCTCAGGTTGAAGTGATCCACAAAAAGAGCTAAGGTACAGGCTTTCTATGATCGGAGCTTTGTGTAATGGCAGATTCTTGTCAATAAAATCCCTCAGGCATGCGTACTTTGAACGACCTCTAAAGCCGAACTCGAGTTTAGGCAACCACATCCAAATAAACATCCATTGTTTCGACAAAACGCTAGTGGATACGGCAACTTTTGTTGGAAGAAACGACAATATTTTCACCAGCAAGTCATCAGACAAGTCACTGATTTTCGCCATATCACCCCCAAAGATACTATTTCAGTCTACCAAAATTGGGGGTTTTCTGACCCTGAAAACAAAGATCACAAGAAAACACCATAAGACGAGAAGATTTGTCGGAAGCCATCCAAACAAATTAGTAAAAAAAAAAAGTGAAAACAAAACAGAGGAACAGAACCAACAAGTGATTGACTTAGTGAAGGCGCCCAAAGAACTGTATAGCCATTTCAACTCTGAGAGGAAAGAATGGAGAAAGGGTAAGGATCTATAAGATGAATCGACAAAGAGAGGAAAAAGGATGAAGGAGATGGTGTTTGTTTTGAGACTGTTTGGCTTCCCTTTAGCAAAATATGAGACTGTTTGGCTTCCCTTTAGCACAATGGTTTAATACAAAAGAAATTTTCACGTTACCTTTAACGACAAAAATATCTGATGGGCCTGTTACTCTGGGGCAGTCTTTTTGTGAAACTCTTTCTTTTCACCGAGTGTATATTTGTATATTTAAAGAAGAACGAGAACCCTGAAAAGGCTTTGTTTTCAAGTCATTTAGAAACCTAAATCCGGTCAAATTGGTATGAATTAGTTTCTTTTGTTTGCTTGAGTACTCTTCTGTGGTTTCAGGTGATTCTTGGTTGCGTTTGACGTAATCTTTTGTGTATGTAGGAACAAAGAATCTCAATAGACCTACGATCGGAAGTTGTGGGGCAAATTTCTATATACTAAAAGATCTTGGGCAAACTGATAATTACCGAACGTTGTGGGGCAATTTCCCTATTACCGAAACCCCTTTATCTTATGTACAAAACATTCTTTTATTTTCTTCTAACAATAACTAAAACAGAAAAACGATTTAGGAAGCAGAGATTCCTCCATTGGTTACACGTCGAAGTATCTTGGATTTTCTGGGTAATGATACTCCACATTCAACTGCAATTTCAAAAGCAACATCAGCGTTTTGCGTTTGCGTTCAAGTAGCTCTATACCCCAAATGAATTTGAATAAATTTTTCTAACATACCTTTCCTTCATCAGAATCTGTGTGGCGTTGAGGAAACACAACTCTCAAGTCATTATATAAATAGAATCTCCTCTCTTTATCATCTCCTGCATCCAAGCTTTTCTTCTGACCTAATTTTGAGGCTTTCTTGCGTAAAGGGCAAATAAATTTAAGATGAAGTGCGTAGCGTAAGACTCCAGACTTTGAACATCGTTGTCCTGTTTCTCTGTACGTCTTACGACAATTCTTGTTCCCACACTCATTCGCCGAATGCAATTCATCCACTGACTCAGATCCTTCACTACCTTTATTTGCAAGACTTTGGTCTATTGTATCTATAGATTTTTTGGCTTTGGTCGGAACAGAGGAGGCCAGAGTAACCTTTTGGCGCAGGAAGGTCTGATAGTGACACAAGAATTCGATCAAATATTGAATCATTACATCTTACATAAAATTGATTTGTTATAAATTTTGAAAAATCAAGTTTGCTCAAGGCTAACAGTTGATTTGAAAAAATATACACTAAATGCTACTGTAAAAACAACATAAACACAAACGCAAGCAACAATCGAAACAACGGGAGGAAGGTTTGAAGTTACCTTTGTACCGTGTGGCATATCAGTTAAGTCATAGTTACAGAGGAAAGTGTGAAGAGGTGTCTTTTCAGGGTTACTCAGAACCTGCAAAACAGAGAAGCTCCTATCAAAAATTTGTTATCCAATGATCTTAATTTATTACATTATCAAGAGAAAATTTCTTAAGAAAAAAGGCAATTGAGACAAGAGGGTACCAGTTGGATCCGACCCTTCATGGGAATCCGAAGACGTTTATTAATGATGGTCTGAGCATCAGACTTTTGGTTGGTTTTCAGTTTCTGACCCCATAATTTGTTTGGCAATGATCCTCCAGAGAGATCTATGGAGGCATAATATAGTAAGAAGCAATCATCACCAACACTTGTTACTGAGAATGGAAGCTTCTGTGATTTTGGAGATATGTTTCCACCAGCTATACTAAGAATGGCAAGAAAACCGTCGATCTTCTGCAAAGAACGAAGCAAAAAGAGATTAAGTGAGTCAAATGTTAAATGTCTTTATGTTTTTGACAACAAAGAGTTTTGGCTTCAAGGTTTTGTGAGTTTCATGGGTTTTGGTGTGAGTGAGACCTGATTAGCTTGCCCAGAGGAAAATCTTCCTGAAAAGAGGGATTCTTCAAACGAACCAACCAATGACCTTTGAATGGGACGTCCACTCAAGCTTCTACTAAATCTTTTACATGGAGATGTAGGAACTGATTCAATAGCTCTATCCATTGAAAAGGCTCTCTGGATACCATTAGTATCATCAAACGATCTATGACCAGTCCTGAGTTCTGCTTCTTCACCAGTATTCCTTAAACAAACGCCATCTTCGAAGATATTCCCATTTAGGCCCCCTTGAAGAGCGTTCATATTCTCGGAAAATCTTGGCCCAAGAGGTGACAGAGAAAGTGGCGGAGAGACAGATATGTTTCTATGACATGGTGATGGCTTAGCACGTACTTGAAATGTTTCATGTAATGGTAAGTATAAGCAATGTACATCTTTTGTGGGCTGCAGATCATTGGAGTCAAGCAATGGACCATCCGTGAAAACAGTAGATGAAAGTTTACCCGTGTGTGACGAGTCATTCCCCCATTCAGAGCAGGTAGAAGTGGTAAAGAGGCGTAATCTCCCAGAGATATTGGCCTTTTTATGATCTTGTGCAACAGGAATGTGAAATCCATTAGGAATACCAGCAGAAGTCAACTGTTGGTTGCTATGGCTGATATCAAGCGAGTCTCCTCTAAATTTCTCAGGGAAAAGCTTATTCAGAGGAGAGCTTACCCGTTTCCTGACTAACGATCCACCGATAATATCTACCTCATTAGATCCACCAGTGCGATTAACAGTGATACTCGTGTATTCATTACTCGGTGAGCTAGATTCATTTGATTCGAAACCAACTATCCTTCTAACTTCAGTTCGACTCAAATTTACCTTATCCATTGCATAAGGCGGTTCGTGAGCAGATAACGAGGTAACAGCCCGAGTGTCATGGAATCTCCATAAGTCATCTCTAAACTCCAAAGATTCCACTGCTGTTTGCCTATCAGATTCTCCAATAGAGAACCGGAAACTTCCTTCATTCCCTCTGTTAATACCATCTGAATCACAAGAAGTGGCATTTACAGGCAGACTTTGAGAAAGGCTGCAACTTGGAGCAGACAAAGCTTCACGGGCTTGCTCATTTGAAGCAGTGTGTGGCAGACCCATGCCAATGCTCAAAGGACCTTATCACTTACTGGATTATATAGCTGCCTGTGAGCTCTTCAAAGACCTTCTCTATCAACACTAATCCGAGATTCACTACTCCAGCCAATCACCTACCAAATTGTTGCAATAAGACAGCCTACCACTGAATCAATTTGATATAGAAAATATAGAATTAAGCATAAGTCACAGGCATCCACAAGTCATCCATTGGTGAGAGGAGACATAAAATTTATGTGACAGATTTCTGGAGCATGTTGAGGATAGAGAAGAAAGAGCTGATAGTCTCCTGAAATAAACAAAAAAAAATGGAGAAGAAGAATCAATAACATATCCACCACAAAATACGAATTTAATCCAAATAAACTTAGCTAGCAGATTCTTGAGCTGCATCACTACAACAAAATTTGTAGAAGTAAGAAAATTGATGATCATATAAACTAGAACCATTCTTAAGCTAAGAATCAATGAAGAAAACATAGTAGATAAATTTCAATAATGAACAAATTAACAAACAGATGATTGTGATTCAATAGAAGTAAGAGACATATAAAAACCAAAATGATTCTCAGTGTATAAGAGATTCAATCAAACATCACTAAGCACACAGTGAATTAAGTTTTTAAATCGTCTTAGAAATCATCGAACACAAAACTACAAATTCCGCCTACAATTGAAGATCAACCAAAAAGTTTCGAGCTGATGGAACGAGAGATCGCACAGGAGAACATTTGTGTGATCATATCAAGAGATTATCTCATCATCAAAGCAACACCAAAATCAAAGAAAAACAAAACGATTGGAGCAATAAATTACATAATCTGTGGATGAAACGTTTCATACGCAATCCAAAATTATTCACAGAAACCCCCAAATATCTGAATTCGTACGAATTGGAGAAGAAGATATACGAAGAAGAAAAGATTCGAAAGAGAAAATGAAAAAGGAAGAATGTAGAGATGATCGAGAGACCTCTTCTTCTTCTTCGTCTCTTGGCTTATAAACAAATCCCAACATCGCATCACCATTTCTATAGCTCTCCTTTTTTTCTTTTTTCTTTTTTTTTTACCTTTAATTTTTTGGAAACTGTAGTGTTAGAAACAATTGGCATAATTATCGTTTTTTCCCCAACGGCATAATAAATTAAAAGATTTGTTACCAAAAATCAAAAAATTTGTTATTTTCGTCTCTCTTTTTTTTAAATTCCAACCATTAATTCTTTACGGTTTTGTATGTGGTCGACTCTTATCATTTCAGGATTTTTTTCAGTTTCACGCCACTCACAAATCACGATCTCAAAACTTAAAATTACTAGTATATTTGATGCAAATTATACACAATCAAATAGAATAATGCTCTTTAAATACGAAAATTCAAATCAAATCAATCAAGCTAAAGAAGAAGAAGCGAGAAGTTAGGTACTTATCCTCTAAGTGGGCCTACTAAACTAGGCCCATTTGCTAATCACGTGATATCCAGTTTGGGTCTGTCACGTGAGAGGGCAAACGTATTTGTCTTCCTTCCCCACCCAAATTCTGGTCATGTTACTGTCATTTTCACTTCCCTTATGTAAAGCAAAATACTATAATTAGAAATAAAATATCCATCTATTTTCTTGACTTTAAAGTTATAATTATCATTTCCTTTAAATTCTCATTTTTAATGGTAGTTCTCAGAGATAAGTAAGAAAATAATCTTTCAAAGTTAAAGGATAAAAAAGAGCAAAAAAATATCGGAGGCTTAAGAACAAATCAGGAGATTCATTCAACAACTAAGGAAATTACAAAATACCAACTTCTATATTTACTTATGTGTCTATTTCTACAACTAACGTTTTGATCAAACGCGACCGTTACAAGGTCAGTGTTCAGTCAGTTTTACTCCTGCGTTAATATAAACAAACCATGTCTTAAAATCATTGATGATTAATATAAGTTACAAAAACAGTAGGTTAGTTTTGTTTCCGTTACCTCTAATTAGTCCGCTCTGAGCTACTTCCCCGACTTGAGACCGAGATAGCGATCTGAGATTCATCAGAGACGCTGGAGTTAGCGGCAGAGGCGGTGGAGAGGCTACTCTGTTTTGGTTCCTCTCGGGCAAGGGTTGTTGAGCCATGGCTCTCTGATTTCTAGAAGGTATAGAGTAGCTTCTCGGTACAACAAGCGGTGGAACCGGAAGTGGTGATGCTACAATGTTTGTTGACACAACTACATTGCTTCTTTCTTGATTCCAAGCCGTTAATGGAGCCGAATGACCAACCAACCCAGGAGATTTCGAGCGTCGTGGCGGTGCAAATTGACCCGGAGGTCTTGGAAGCTCATGGAGTTCGTTGATCCGTGGAGAAGAAGCAAGCGGAGGTGAAGCGGTAGGAGAGATTCTTGGAGAAGATGACTGAGCCTGACCTGCAACTGGTACTGGAAGACGGGATGAGGATGGCTTGAGTGGTCCAGAGAATGCGTGTTCTGAAGGACGGGGAAGACGGGAATATTGGTTACTTTCCACATCTTTATGAGCAGTTTTTATCGGTTCTAGTGGAGATGAATGCCATAAGTTTGCACTGTAGTTTGTTTGGGTGACAGGTTTTGTGAAGATTGGTGAGGACTTTGAATCGACCGGAGTTGGTAATATGTAAGCATTTGCAGATGGAGTCATCTGCCTCATCAATTTATCTGCTAAATCAGATTTCTTTTCCGGAAACAGAGGTGCTGAATGGCTGCTCATTCTGCGATCTCGGTTTGAAATTGGGTGCTCTTCTCTAGGATCTGCATTTACCTGCATCAGAGACATGACTTCAACATAGAATCACCAATAGAGTTCTCATACAGTTGACTAACTGAGAGTTATCAAGTACATAAAGATATGAAAATTAAGAAAAGAACATACTGTTGCTGATCCTGCAGGTGAAGGGCGTTGAAACAAGAGATCTTTGTCATCCATCTATAGGTAAATGACAGAACATGAGTTTACCTTTTTAACAAATAAAGTTTTACTTCCCAATTGAGGTTCATTTTAAAATTCAAATTACCTTCATCGATCCATGTGGTGTAGATATAACTTCTACTCTCTGCTCACTTGTTATGTAGTCAAAACTGAGTTCTCCATTTCTGTTAACAAGTCGGTCATCATCATCATTATCCTCACTACAATCCATTTCGTTCCCATGATCAGAGAGCTCACAGTCGATGTGTTGTCTCTCTGCAGCAATTCTGACTTGTTGCTCTACTGCCTCAAGCGATTTCAGACCAGCAAAGAACATATGCATCTATACATATATAAGAAAGCATAAGAGACACTGATTGAGAAATTGCAGGTCGGTTTCTCACAGAGAATAGTAATATTATTCAGAAGGTACCTGAGCAGTGTGGTGGCGGGCTGCTTGTGTGAGGAGACTTCGAGCTTGTCCTTCCTTGAGAGATTTCAATCGGAAAATGCACAAAGTAGCCTCATCTTGTAGCTCGTCACGAGCAGTCTCTAACTGACGGCGAATAAGTCTCTCCCCTTTACTGCCTTTAATTTGTACCTTGTCTTTCACATGCTCCATTATCATATGCTTAACAACGTCTCTGTACGTAAGACTCAGAGGTTAAGGCAACATTTTATCAAACCAAAACCAAGAGAATAAAAAACATAATTGCAGAAAATCACTGACCTCTTTTCTTCACATTGTTGCTTCATATCCTGAGAGGGAAAGAAAATAGAATATGAGAAAATCAGCGGGCTTTGCTCGAACCGTGAATTTTTCTGGCTTTTATATAATCTCTGACTGTAAAAGACCAAAGCTAGGGCATACCTCAACAGTTCTAAGGTCACTGAGAAGTGACTCTGAAGGTCGTGTAATGGTCTTGAATATTTGAGAACGCTGAAGGAAAAAAGAGTGAAACAAGAACTTCCTCAGTTTTGTTCATAATTATACATATTGCTTCATGAAAGGTATAAGGTTGCAACATACAACTTACATAAGTGTCGACGAGTTTCTTAAGCTCAAACTGAACTTTACCTAACATTAGAAGAATTCCACCTGCAGAAGAAACAATGTTACATCATGGAAACAGAACAGGACAAACAAACTCCTATGATAGCTGAATCTTCAAAAGCTTACCACTTTCTAGATCATTATGAGGCGCGATTTGCTCCAAGCATGAACCCATTTCCCCCAATGATTCAGAGAACTCTGGTAATACCAAACAAGAGAACAAAAAAACGATGAAGTTTAAGAATATACTGATGTTCTTATATGAATCAGATTGAACACAAAATTTAAAAGAACCATGAAACATCAACAAAGATTTCTCACAAGGTTAAGAAAGTACTTAATGGAAAATTCTGAAGACACTAAAAATGAAGATTTCGCATAATGATTATTTTTATCGAAGACATCGGCTAGCAACAATATGAATAAAAGTTAATTCAATCCAATAAAGCCCATGGGTATTGCAAGCCCCGTCTCATATGAAGCAACCGTACACATCAATGTTTGACAACATCAAGCATCCAAATTTATGCAAGAAGCTATAAAAGTGGGAGATTCATAAAGGTTGAATGCTTAATTACCATATGCGCTATTCGCCATTGCAGCAGCTACTTCGAGTAATCTATCATAACCCTCTCTCATGTCTTGCATATCCTGAAAAACAATTGAGTAAAAACTTAGGCTATCATTATCACCAAAAATCACTAAATTCATATCAAATAACAAAAAATTGTTTCTTTCAGTTCTAGTTCAACCAATCAACTAGCATCAGTTACAATATCAATTTATTACCATAACTGATATAAAAGGTCAGTTCCAAATTTCTCCATAAAGAAAGTCTATAATAGTAGAAATTAATGAACAAACTTCTATAATTGTCAAAGTCCTCAAATTTCCAATTCGGGTGATTTTTGATCGGAATGTTTTGATCCAAGTTACAATCTAGCGATCAAAAATACCAAGATTCCTCAAAAACCTAAATCTCCGAAAACAAAATTTGAGAGAATCCAGAAATTAGAGTGAAAAGAGGTAAAATTTACCTTGGCGGCTCGAGCAAGACCTTCAATTTGCGCAGTAGGAAAAAGCTCTCCTATATCAATCGCATCGGATTTGGGTAATGCGAATCTTCTTAACCTTCCAAGCGAAGCTTTCATCATATTTCCGTAGAACAAAACAAAACCCTAATCACAACAAATTCCTTTAAGATAGTCGAAGCTTCGATGGTTTGCGAGTCGAAACAGAGAGACGAAAGAGTGAGAGATTTTGTTAAGTATCGTGGGATGTGTTCAACGACATTGAAGGAAGAAGTAAGAAGCTAAAAAGTTTTTTTTTTTTTTTTCTCTGGTCAAAGAAACAGATCGAAGAAACATCAGAAAGACGGAGGAAGGAGAAAATGAGATAAATCTCACGCGTGTAAGATGAACGGTTCAGATTACAGGTTTGACACGTGGCGAGATCTTAAAAAGAGATGTTGAGAGGGAAAAAGTCAAAAAGTCAAAGATTTATGACAAAGGCGGAAAAAAAGGTTTTTGTGTTTGACCGGAAGTTTTTAAGCTGGTCAAACATCTCTTTATCTTTTTTCATTAAGGATTTGGATATTTCAATATTTGGACCAATCATATGATCGAAATATCTTCCATCAATCCATATATATGACCTCCTAACAATTATTGAAATAGAGATCAACAATAGTTCAATTTACTCATTAGGAGGAGTAAGAGCGCAAGTTAGCAAGGTAGACGGGAGATTGCTAACATGAGCCATTTAGTGGAGGAAGGATTCTATGCACACTTGTGTGTGTGTATCAGCGAGCAAGTGAGTCTCTCTTTGAACCGAAATTGAAATGAAATAATCATCTTAAACAAAACTCTGCTTAGAGTTAATAAAGATTTGGACTTTGATAAATGATAGGTATTGAGAGAAACAGAGAATCAAATACTCTGTTGTTGATACCAAGACCTATTATTATTTCATAGATTTTGTCTGCATTCATTCTGATTCTAAAACTCTTTATATATGTTTCACTTTTTTAATTATTCGACATAAAACCAAAACTCTGTCCTTAATTATTGAATCATCAAATAGTTATTTAGTGTTTTCACATGAAGTAAAAAAAGCCATGGGGAAAAATCATAAAACTCTAACAACAACGCTAAAACACAATTTCAAGAAGAAACTAAGGTGAAGCAGGAGGTGGAGGAAGACCAGTTTCATCTTCTTCTTCATCTTCTACTTCGGATGGATCGGATTCGGATTCAGATTCGACTATAGCAGGCAGCAAATTAACAAATTCAGGTTTAACCTTCTCGTTAAAGATATGACACAAAACCCAATCAGTATCTAGAACTGTCAATGGGAGGCTAATTTCATCCAAGAACCAATTGTATTGTGGAGGTTTTTCTTCTTCATCAGACAAACCGTTGTTATTATAATCGGATTCTTCTTCTTCTTCATCTTCGTTCTCAATGAAAGCAAATGACCGTTTGATACCGACTAATTCGCCATTCTTTTTTGGATCTAACACATCAGTTTCTTCTCCTGTTGGTATCCAGAGATGATAAGATTTGGTAGTAGTAACTTGATTCTTGGTTTTTTGGCAATAGAAGTACCAATGCTCTTCGCTTCCATAGCCTGAAAGAACAAGAAAATCAGAAACAGATCAACAAATTCAATTAGCATATATACAAAGCTTGTTACTCAAGAAAGAAGTAGCCAAAGTTAAATCAAGAAACACAAACACCAAAAGATTTGTTACAATTCAGAAACAAAACCCTAGACTGATTTGACAGAAGTGATCGGAGTTAAGATTCGAAACACAAAAACATTATCTATATATAGGAGAAATTAAAGTAGTCTCTCACCAGGCAAGTCACGAGGATGTATTGAGAAGATATCATGACATTCTTCAGGTACAGTACGAGCTTTCATGGTAAGTCCTAAAGCTTTGTTTCTCAAAAAATAAACAGCCATCTCCAAATCTGAAGGACGAAACCTCATACCTATTGGCAATGGCATATCTCTGTATGTTGGGCCCATTATTCTCACAGCAAAGAAAACAAAAAGAAAGAAGAGAATTTTGTGATTGAGATATCTGAGACTGTTTTGAGGATCTGCCTTTTCTTGATCAACCAAAACGACGAAGCTGCCAAAATATTAAGTTGTTACGAAGAAGTAGGGATAAATTCAAGTCTTTATATATAGTTTTGGAAGTAAGTAAATTCTCATTCCTAATCGAACTAGGAAAACCTTTTTTTTTAAGTTTATCAAAAAAAAACTTTTTAAAAATTGAATAGATAATACCACGCCACGCATGAGCTTGAGTTAGTAAATAATGTTACATTTTACATTTTAATGTTACGATATTTGACTTTTTTACATCAAAGATGAATTTTTATTTCATAACGTGACCTTTTTTTTTTATAATTGACATTACAATGAACTGACAACATGGAATATAACAGCTAAAAAATAATTAAAGTTAAACAAATTTGTCAAAAACGATAAGTAATTTTGATATAATAGAAACTTCTAGACCAAAATCTAATTTTTTTTTGCAATTATCCTAAATTATTCCTAAATTTTTAAAGATATCTATATTTTATTTTATCTTGTTAAAAGCTTCCATATTAAAAATAAACTTAATTTTGTGATTATAATTTTGAATTTATATTCTAATTTGATTGTACTATCAATCAATAGTTGATATAGACCGTTTTATAACCAAATTGGGATTCGGATTTTAGAGAGGTAAATATAATTGTAGTAGAAAACGTTTAAATCAAGCATGTATAGTAAACAAATCTCATATAAGAACATTTACTTGAATTAATCCGCTTGATTTGATCAGAAATTTTTAGTTTAGATTACTAGTATATTAAAGAGACTTTCTGTTGTGGCTATTGGAATTGGATTCTTGAATTTGATACTGAAGAGAAAAATAAAAACGAATGTCTTTTGTTTTCTTCATAGTTAAGGCAGAAGAGGTAGAGCATGAGTTGTAGTTTGATTGGAACTTCAAGCATCCTTTTGGAACAAAGACAAATACTTCAAATTCTAATTGGCATATAATTAAGAATAATTTTGACTTAAAAATAATACAACAAAACATGTGTTAAGGATAATTATTTAGTCGTTAATCAATATGTCACATTTTATCAACAAACACACTCATTCGAACTATCATCACTATGGAGCGGACTTTCACGTAAATTTTTTTTTTGGATACCAATAATTTGTTTAGTAGTATATATTTATTGCAATTGTATTTTCTCAAATTGAAAAAGTGAAACTAATATCTTTTATCCATACTTGGGCTTCTGGAAATACATATCTCACACAATGATAAAGCTTCCTGCTTTTATTTCTCACATGAGGCAAGAAGTATGTTTGCAACCTATCACGTCATAGCACTCTATACCAAAGCATATTACAACTAGTCATTTAGGGTCCTAGAGATATAAGTAAGAATAATCTTGACTTAAAAAATATTACACAATCTATGCAACAGAACCTTACAAATGATTGTGGCTTTGGAGGACAACCTACAGGAAGTCAGTTACACAATCATTCAGATATATATCGCGCACCAAAAGTGCTCCAACATAAAATCAAAGAGTCATCACCTTTTCTGTTCATTTCTGCCAAAATCTTCGGTAGGGGTCCAATCTGCCTAATCGCATCCACCTTTCAGTGTTCTTCGACCCGTTTGGATGAAATTTTTATCTTTAAAATTAATCACCCAGTTGGACTTCATATTAGTTCTTGGCAAGTCCTAACTAGTCATTATGATGAGTGTCAAAGATATTTTTGACAAAACACTTTTGTTCTCTTGGTATACATCAAAACAAGTTTTGTTACTCAAATGATAGTGGACTTAACTTGTTGAAGGTGACCTATTTATATCTAAAAAGCTTATATACAAAATATATGACATATATTTTTTGAAATTTCTGAATAATTAATCATAGTTAATAGTTGATTTACTTTTGAGAAAGTTAATTCTTGTAAAAAAAAAATTATATAATTATTTACAGTTCCAACTATTGGGTAATACACCCAGAATAATAAAAAATCAACAAGAAAATAAAAAATTGCAAAGAAAATGAAACCCTAAAAAGAAACTTGGGATCAAAGAAAAAGAAAACAGAGATGGTCATCATCAATGTTGTATCAACTGAGAGAGAAGCTTGAGAAGAAAAGATATCTCCTTCTGTGAAAACTCAGGTCTTGTAATGGCAAGATCATCATCCTTGGAAGGTGATGGTAATGGTGATGATGATGATGATGGTGGTGGTCTTATCATCATGTGTGTCGTGGACTGTATAATCTCCTCAACAAAATCAACAATCACTCCATCAATCCCCATCACATATTGCATGTACACTGCCTCTCCGACATTGCTGAAAAACAACATTTTAAATACGATTAAAAATCTAATCAATGATACAGCAATAAGAAAACAGACTTAAGGTCTTTACACTTTATTAAGAAAAGTGAAGAAGCTTTACTTTAGTTTGCCGTATGTGAGGAGAGAGAGGTTAGATTCTTTGATCTTGCTAATGGCTGCTGGGTTTCTGAACACTCCTTTTACCTCTGAAACAATACCTTGAAGACCCCCTTCCAAGCAAACTTGAATGGCTTCTTCGAGTGAGTTTCTTCTCTCGTCATTGTGAATCTCATTCCCCGCATCAGTCAGAAAGAAAACCTGGGTTCAGTTCAGAAAACATTGTTAAATTAGGTCAACATTCCTTCTAGGCTAAGATCTTAGGTGATTTATCGATGAATAAGTTAAATTTTTGTCATTTATCAAAGAAAATAGCGAAAATGGAACATACAGGGTAAGTGCTCTGCAGTTCCCTAACAAGTTTTGCTGCATCTGGTTGGAAACTTGAGAAGATCACTGGTCTGTCTTTAGCATAATTAGAGACCACCTGTAGTTTTGTCACAGAATGGGAAAAAAAAAAAACAGAATAAGCTTAAGAGATTACAAATACCAAACAAAGCGACTTCACTGTAATTATAACAGATCAACACAAAAAATTACTAAATTTTCTCTAAGGATTATGATGTCCTAAAATGATAAGTTAACAAGTCTCAATCCATCCAGATCCAAAAAGGGATATGGACAAAACCCAATTTGGTGACACATTATCAGAAAGTGAGCATTTTTAACAAATGGTTTTAATGGACCCTAATAAATATTCATACTCCAACAAGAAAAAGTAGGAAGAATAAGAAACTAGTATTGGGCATACCTGCAAAACTGATCTCAGGACATGAACAAGAAACTCTCGTTCATAGACGGTCTGATCATCGAATTTCAACTCGATATTGAATCCCAGAGTTTGTTCAACTTGTTCAAAAGCTTCTTGCAACGTGCAAAGAGAATCATCCAAATCAACATCCCATTTCAAAACCTTCCCTTCTTTAGATTTCCTCATCAGGGTCTTCCCTATTTTCTCAGTTTCCTTCTGAGGTCCATAAAGGAGAAACTCAGACAGACTCAGATCCGTCACTCTACTCTCATTAACAATACCCTGAACCATATAATACACAAACACCAGATCAATCAAAGCCAAGATCCAGAAATATAAATCCAAGATCTAAGAAAGAGCAATGTAGACTCACATTTTCTTCAGAGTAGATAAAATCATCATGGAAAATAACAGGGCAATCATCTTTTGTCACCTACAAAAGAAAAACCACACAAAAGCTCGTCGTTTCACTTTTCCTGTGAATGCTTCATCTCTCTCTTTCTTCAAATCTTCTTGTTCTTATTTTCATTTCAATTTCTAAGAATCTATAAATAGATATCTAAATCAGAATCTTCTTCCACAAAAAAAAAACATAAACCCCAGTCGAACAAAACAAAATCCCATGTCTCATCAAATCCTAAAGTTGATCATAGATCGGAGTACCAACCTGAACATCGAACTCAATGAAATCAATCGGATACTTGGCGGCGGAATTAAACGAAAGAATTGAGTTCTCCTTAACACCTCTCGTTCTCCGATCAGATGATTGCAACACATTCATACCGATTCCTCTGTGTCCAATCACCGAAAACCCCGGTAACCTAAACGATGTCGGTTTGCTCAACTCTAAACCTGTCCGGAACAAGAACCAAACACAAAAGTATGAGAACAACGACGACGACAACATAGTTAAATCGCCGGCGAAGGCGAACAGAGACAGAACCATACCTTCGGATAATCCGTAAACAGACTCCGGGAGGCTAGGGACGTCGGAGACGAGCACAGTTCTAAGAGCCATTTTCAAGAGTAGATTAGGGATTTCGAAAATGTTTTTGTGTGAGGATTTGTGGGTTTTTTTGGAGAGTATTTATATAAGAAAAAAAGGATTTGAGCAAGAAAAAAAAAAGGAGCTGGATCTGCGTGTTCGAATATTCGATTCCACGTCAGCAAGGTGCGTTTCTTGATGGTTTCTTCCCGCCTTTTATGGGATCTGGTACGACACAATAGAGTACGGTTCTCATCTTACACGTGGCATTGAGTCATTGGAGATAATGCTATCTTTTGCACGGCTAAGTCATTGTCCCGTTTAATTATGAAATTTTGGTTTTTTTCCAAACTTAGTGAAAATAATATTGGGTTGGCTGATTTTATAGTCATAAACTAGTTGCATTCTCAGCTTTTCCCCCCAACCTTTTTGTCCCTGAAAATTCCACCATAAATTTAGATAATTCTCACAATTTCAACATGTACTTTCGGATTCATCTTTAAAACTACGCCTCCAATTGAACCGGCCAATAAACCGGTACCACATAACCCGGTTTGATTTAATTCAAATTTAACCAAATTTTAACACGATTTTGACCAAAATTTTGACCAAAATTTTCTTCTTCTTCTTCTACATTGGAGATGGTCTGAGTACTCATCCAACGAAATCTGACGTGTGTAATTACGCAATATAGGAAGACAAATAATTTATTTATTCGATTCTCCAATATTTATGAACCGTGATTTGCAAGTCAAAAGATTTAAAACAAATTGATTATGGTAAGTAACGATATTAAAGGTGGTTTTCAAGATCAATATGTAGCAGTTAATTTAATAAATTCCGAAGTAAAGAAGATTAGAATTTAATATCATAATCTTACTATTGTTATACAGGATTTGTTAAGCTTGATTTGCAAGTTAAGAATGTACGTTAATAAATTGTTAACCATTTTTGGAAATAGTGGTTTCTGAAAAATCCATTTTTGGAAATTATATAAATATGGATTGCATTTTTAAAAATATTGTATCCACGAAAATCTGACGTATAAATAATGCAAGATATATCTGTCAAGATAATGAGAAAGTAGATTTATGGTAGGTTCGTGGATCAGATCAGATCCAACAACATGTTAGCTTTCTTTCTTGCTACTCGGATCCACGTCATAAATTGTCAAACGTATTTTAAAAAACTGGAAATATATAAAAAAAAATTTCCAAGTGGCTGGTTAACTCCTGTCCGGTTGGTAATATTGTTACGTAGTTCACTAGTTTTATGTTTCGGTTTGTTACGGGCCACGAGAAAGTTAGATGGCCCCAAATTAATGGACCGGCCCAAATGATTGAGACGCAATTCTCGTGGTCATATATTTCATAAAAGTCAAAATTACCAATTTGAATTTCTGAGCGAAATTCTAACAACATAAATTATACTACGGATCTAAATCAGATAATGACACAACGTCATTCTCACAAACCATAATGTTATATGGTCCAAAATCTTTTCACTCAAACAAAAGGGTTTATATTTTTGAATTATTAACTAAATTTTTTTATTATTGGAACCGACGTTACAGAGCAAAACCATTAATGATGAAGAGTGGGAAGCAGAACAGAGCATTCGGCGCATTAATGGAGGAAGACAAAACAAAACCCATTTATTGTTTTCTTGCAAACTCCCATTTCTCTTCTTCTTCTTCCCTAATTTAATGCTCTCTCTCTCTCTCTCTCTCTCTCTCTGTTTTCGTTCTCTGTGCAATTCGCAAGCATTCAAAGTTCATGTCGGACTTAGAAAATTCAAAAACTTACAAGAACACATTCAAGAAATGGAAACATAAACTGGTCTATAATTTATCTATGTGACAACACTTGACAAGGATTTAATTTGAGATTAACCCTTTAACCAAATTTAGCTAACTAATCATGGGTTTGATTCGAAATTCTCGATTCTAAACCAAGTTTGATTATTTCGCAGCTTTGACTCTTCTTCTCTTGGCCTCCCAATCTCGGCGTATTCAGAACAGAACATGAGTTTTTGGATGTGGTGGATTCATTGACTGACGATGATAATGATGATGGGTTAGGGTTAGGGTTTGGTTTCGATGGTGGAGCTGCGAAAACTGGAACCACTGATCTGATTTGAACTGCTGGAGCCAGACTAAAAGGGTTTACGCTACATCCTCCGACGAAGTTGTATCTGTTCTTGTCGGAAAAGGGCATTTGCTTACTGTATCTGTTTGATGTTTCATTGAGTTTGGCTTTGCTGTTGATCATCTCTGTCGCTGTCTCTGTCTTAGCTTCTTGTGATGATTTGTCTTTGTATTGCTGGATAAATGGCAAAATTTTGGAGGATTTAGGTGGTGGTGGTGGGGGAATTAGAGAGATGAAACTTGTTTCTTTGTGTTGATTCTGTGTTGATGATGATGATGATGATGAAGAAGCTTGATTGGTCAATAGGTTGATCCATCTCAATCTCTCAATCAACAAATCCTTGTTTGAATCTTGTTGACTTGTTCTTCTTCTCCATTGGTTTGTTGTCTCTCTTCTTCTTACTTCTTTGGGTTTAAATCTTGAGAGTACTCTTGCTACTGCTTCTTGTTCCTTCTCTTCATCTTGAGAATCCAAGCTTGACACTGCACAGTAGAGAATAGGATGGATTCAATTAGAAAAGTGAGAAGCTTTTTGGGGTTTATGGAACAACTTGGAAGAGAGAGTTTTGAGTACTTTTCTTCAAAGAGGACCAAGCTGCAATGGCTGCGTTTTTCTCAGCTTGTTTCTTTGTCTTTGCTGATTCTCCTGTAAAACTCATCCCAGCAAGTTCCACAGTACAAGAGAAACCTGGGAAGTGACAAGATCCTGATCTTACACTTGTGTACATTGGTAGATCAAGACCAGCTCTATGTGCTGTCTCTTGAAGCAGGTTCTTGTAAATCCCTGTCTCATCCTTGAATATAGAGTGACATGAATATATAAGATGCTACACTTTATACAGTTTTTGTGTATGATCAAAACCCAGAAGGCCAGAAGAAAAAGACAGAGAGCTTACAAGAATCTTAGCCGTTAGAGACTTTGAAGGGACTCTAGAGGAAAGGACGTTAAGAGAAACTTCAGCAGCTGCATGCTCAGCTTGTCTGAGAGTGGAACAGTAAGTGGGACTTTCAAATATCTCACCATTGAAGTTAACAGAAGCTTTGAATCTTGGAGCATGATCTGGTCCTTCTCTTATGCAAGTATATGATGGTAAATTGAAACAGCTTCTCTGTGCAAGCTCTTGAAGCTGATTCTTATACATTTTTTACCCTGTAAATACACCAAAATCAAACCCAAAGTCAACTCCAGAAACCACAAATCTATTTTGGTAAGTCTAAGAGAAGACAAAGGAGAAAGAAAAGCCTACCTTTAGAAATTTGGTATGTAAGGTTTTGGCTATTTAGTGTTTGAAAGTAAGTTTAAAGAGGAGAGAGATAAAAAAAAAGATAGTTTTTGCAGAGGTTTTTGAACTCTTCACTCACATGGTAAGGTTCTAAATAAAGAGTAGAAGAGGATGCTAAAACAGTAATAGTGACATCTCATTTGAAGTATGGTTAGTCTTTTTATATAATTTAGAACATGTGCATACAAATAGCAATTATGAACAATGCTATTGACTCACTTTATTGGCTTTTGGTGTTTGACTGGTCAGTTACCTTCATCCTCAGTTAAAAACAGTTAAGTTTTCATAAATGTTTGTGAAAATGATTTAGTTTGATACTGTAAGGCTATTAATGTTTAGTTTGACCAATTTGTTGATTCTGTTCATTGTGTTTTGTCTTTGTTCAATGTCAAATCTTCAAATTTCTTAAACCAAAAATGTTGGCTTGTAATGTAAATCCCTAACCTTTCTCTTATCAAACATTACAAGCCAATAATTTTGGTTGAAGAGATTTAAAGATTTTTACAATGGTCCTTACTTCTTATCAAATCAAAATCCAGTGAAGAAATTAATTAAAGAACTTAGAAGAAGAAATAAGAAGTTTTTAGAGCTCTTTTGCATTTATTGCAGAGCCGTGCTTCAATGAACACTATAATAAGAGTTGTCTGGTCTTCTGGTCCACTTGTCTGAAAATTCAGTTTCTGCAATTTTATCATATGCAAAGTACATTATGAAAATCTTCTGTGTTCATTTTGTTTTCTCATTCTGTGAAAGATTACTACTGTTTAAGTCATAGATTACACTAACACACAATGATTTAAGATTTAACTGTCTGAATTATATCACAACTAGAACAACTAAAAATACTCATAACATCTGAAAAATCACACCAATTCACAATTGCTTACCGTGTAAACACACAATACATCAATAAATCAAACATTTGAAAACACCTCTCAAGTTTCTCTTAACCTGTGTCTAAGCTCTTCTTGCTGATAAGGCCATAACTTCTGGTGACATTTCCCAGTTTGCGTTCCTTGGGTGATTGTTTGGCCTATCGATTTGTTCATCACCATCCACTATGGTCCTCATGTCCGGTGATAACTCGTTTAACTCGTTGTCGTTAACATGAAACCGTTCATTGTTATTGCCATTTTTGCCATCACCATGTTCAGCCATTGCCCAAACGCCTTTCCTCCCCATTTCAATATCATCATTGGCTTTTCCCATGTTTGGACTCATAAAACCGCCAACAACTGATCTCGGCGGTATTGGATTTTCCCTTGGTACCATAGCCCTGAAGTTGTTCTTTGAAGGAGGTATTGGAGAAAAAAAGATTTCTTTAAAGTTATCAACCACTCCTTTGTTATGTGGGTTGCTAAGCCTGTCATAACTGTATCTGAAATTCTCATATGTAGTCTACAGAATAAAGGATGATCAAACGATTAAACACGCATAGCGAATGAGAGAGGATTTTCAAAAAGAGGCAAAGGATTAGGTACCTGATTTGTGCTGATGAGATAGAGATGAAAACATGTTAAGCCTCCAACGAAAAACGTCGATATGAATGTGTAGAGTATCAGGGCAATGGAAGCTGGAGTTTTGAGCATTGCTTTCAAGATGGTTATATCTTCAGATTCTTTGATCTTCCTTATATAGACACAACAAAAGGCGAACACATATATGCAGAGAAGAGTCGTGGAGAAGACAAACATGAAGAAGAATCGATAGTTCCTCTGCAAATTCCCAAGGAGGATGAGATGAATTATAGAGTGATGTCAGAAACTAAAGGACATGAAAACGAAAAAACCGAGAAACTTACTTGGGCAATACATTGACCAACCCAAGGACAGTGATGGTCAAACCTTTCTACACAGTTGTTGCAAATCGAACAATGTGAGCAGCGAGGCGGTCTATAGAGCATGCAGGTATCACAGTACTTGACCTTAAATATTTTGCCATTAAGTTCTACTTCTTTAACGCGAGGCAATCTTGGAGTTTGGCTTGTCCCCGAGCCTGTGTTGCCATCAAGAACTTCAGGCTCTGGAGGATGAGAATTTCTTGGGATAATACCTGGATCTCTTCCGGATGTAAGCATCAGCAGAATTAAATCCTGAGGGAAGCATTAATTGTTATGAATGAGGCACTCGCAGAACGTTTTACAATGCAAAGTTAAAACTTTTGTACTCACATAAATGGTGAAGACAACAGCAACAAAGACTATTGATACTCCCCAACTATCAGAGAAGTCCTCCATTAGTTTGCTACCAACGAAGATGCAGAAAATCGTAACAGGAACCACGATAAGAGTTATGGTCAGACCAAGTGATCTTACATCCGGCCCGAAAATAAACCTTCCTTGAAGACAAAATATCTGCAGAAATTGGAAGATACGAGGAATAACTTCAAAATGTTTCATTGAAAGCAAAGCAATATACATACCGTATCAACTATATAACCTTTGTAACAAGAAGCATTTGCTATAAATGTAACAGCATATTCAGATAATCCCCCAAGTTTTTGATTAAAAAGATTTCTTCATGAAACAAAAAACTTCTTGATTTTTGCCAACAACTACAACAAAAGCTTGGACTGTAGAAAAATAACCCTTAAAGCAACAATTTCTAACACAAACCCAAGTCCCAATTTTTGAGCTAGACAAGTCCCAATCGGCCAATCCTATGAATGTAGCAAGCATATTGAGATAATGCCCAAAGTTTTTGATTAAAGGTAAAGATTTCATGACCTGAAACTGAAAGCTTCTTAATTTTTTGCCAACAACTACAACAAAAGCTACAACTACCCAGAAAGCTACACTTCTAACACAAGACCAAGTCCCAAGTTTGAGCTAGACAAGATTGGAACAGATTAATCTGAGCCCATAGACACTAACTCAAAGCATAAACACAGAAGCAAGAAATTCGAAAACCTAAAGCTTTCAGATAAAACTCACATTGCTTCCTTTCCATGTTTGGTAAACCCGTAAATCACAGTCGGATCCAAAACCGGATCTTTGAGGAGGCGTCACTACATACATCTCTCGCACTCTCTCTTTCACTCTCTCTCTCTATCGCTTGCTCTCGATTTCTTCAAATGTAAGCAAAGGGGAAAACACTAAAACGAAGATAACGAAAGGAAAAAAGAGAAAGCTTTTCAGTCTCCGTTGAAGAAATTCTTTAGATTCCGGCAAGTCTCCGACATGAAAGTGAGAGAAGTCAGAGAATTAGATTTGCTCTTGGCTTCTTCTACTTCTTCTTCTTCCTCTACTCTACTTTTTTTTTTTTTGTTGCTTCTCTTTTTTCTTCACACAGTGCAATAAATAAATAAATATTTTAAAAATCGACTGTTAGCAGCTACTGTCAGTCTGTCACCGTCGTTTTAGTTCAGCTAAAACACTTTTTAGTAGCTTAAAAGTGAAGAACCAAATTAGCTGACGTGGCATTTGTTTAGTGGTCTGTTTCCTACCTTGACAACTCGACCTTGTCATTCATAAAAGAGATTCGATTAACGGAAAAGAAATTTAAACATTTGTTTTACAGCGATTTTACATCTAAAAAAATTTGTTCTCTATTTTTTCTCAACTATAAAAATTGAAAAACATAGGTAAAATTTCGTATAATTTTTAGAGAATTTATAGTAACTAGCCATGGATTCAAAAAGAATTAAGAAAATAGCCATGAGCTACAGTACTTTGTCTGTTGGATGTCGGAAAGCACGTGTAATTACACACATGCCCTTTATAACATGTTTTTTTCTCGAATTACATATGATAGAATAATATATCTCTTTTTATCATATTATTTTCCGGTATTACACGTTATTTATAAGAGCACATGATATTTTTTGAAAAAACACTCTATTCAGAGTAATATCTTTCTTTATCATGTTATTTTATAGTAATACACGTTTTTTTATTATGATCACATGTGATTTCTTTAAAAAAAGATTCTTATTTTCTAGTAATTCACGGTTTTTATTAAGATCACATGTTATTTCTTTGAAAAAACACTCTATTCAGTTTAATATCTTTCGCTATCATGTTATTTTGTAGTAATACACGTTTTTTATTATGATCACATGTGATTTCTTTAAAAAACGATTCTTATTTTCTAGTAATTCACGGTTTTTATTAAGATCACATGTTATTTCTTTATAAAAAGATTCTATTCAAGTTTAATTTTTCCGTAACAATGTTTTTAAAAAAAAAACACTACGTAACAATGTTTTTTCTTAAAAATTCACTACGTTTTTTTAAATAGCATGTCTTTTAGTTAAATATAACATGTGAAATTTAGATCTTACGTGCTATTTTGAAAAATATCACGAAACAATGTCGCGTACTGTAGATCTCAAAACAAACGGAGGATGGTTTTGTTATTTCACCTCTTCAGACAAGGTGGGTCCATGCTGTTTTCCGACAGAAATTTCTCTCTCTGCTAGTTTCTTAATTTATGTGTCAAATTTGGCTAGTTAGTAATATTACCCTAATTTTTATTAAGTATGTTGGAGAAAATAATGAAAGGTAAAATAATGTTTTTTTTTTGGCTCAAGAAAAATAAAGTTGAAAATAGAAATGATTGACAAACAACAGATGGTATCCATAAAGTAGATGGAGTCACCTAGAAGCATTACAAGAATTTTTTTAAAAGAAAAAAAAAAAACAGAAAATCAAAGTAAAATCTTCAATTCCTTGAAGAACAAAGGAGAACAACTTTATGCTTAATGGGCCTTCTTTAAGCTCAAGCCCATATATTGTTTCCAATTGATGAACTTGTAATGTGAGCTTATCTTCTATAGTTAAACCTGAAATTGTTATGCAATAAAGTCTTATGCAGCTGTTCTATAATGTGAAGAACAAAAGTCTATAATGTGTGCTTATCTTGTATGGTTATTGGTTAAACCTGAGATTCTCTACCAGAATCCAGCCAAAACCGAGACTTAACCGGGAAAATATCATAGTTTTGGCTTCTTGTATTGATATCTAAAGAGCCATATCCTCTGACCACTTTCTTGGTGTTTATGCTGATGAATTGATGATGTTTACACTTCACTTTCAGTGGTCCATACATATATACACACACTAGTGGTTTACCTTCTCCCTTCTATTTTCCAGTTTTAGCTATTTTTTTTAGGGGGAGTCATAGACAAAAGCCCTTAAAATAGAGAGCATGAGAGCTCAATAAATGTAAAACTCAACCAACCAACCTCTCAGTTTCTCTACTTTTCCTTTAAATGGCCTCATCTCTTTTTGCCTCTCTTTGCTCATCTCTTTCTCCACAAGAGTCTTGAGTTTTATAAAAAAAGACAAGTTTGGAGCTTTGTTTGAATGGAGTTACTGTTTGATCTTTGTTTGTTCTTTTGTCTTTAACCTCTTGGCCCATTCTTTGTCTGTTTCTTTCATCAACCACATAAACAAAAAGGAAACCTCATCTGTAAACAAGTGTTTATCCAAAGATAAAAAAAGTTCTGAAGCTTGTGGACATGGAAAAGAAACTGATAATGTTTCTGTTACTTCTGCAACTTCTGTCCTTAAACACTCTGTCTCTGAAACATTCTTCAGCTAAACCAAATGCAAAGATCACTGTAATGGGTCTTGTTTACTGCGACATCTGCTCCAACAACAGTTTCTCCAAACACAGCTACTTCATTCCCGGTAAAGAATCTTATCAACATTTTTGAAATTGTTAGATCAAAGTTAAAATGTCTCTCACTTTTGGTTGACTGAACGAAAAAAAGCAGGTGTGGAAGTGAGAATAATCTGCAGATTCAATTCAGCTTCGTCGAGAACTAGGGAGATGATAACGTTCTCTGCTAATCGAACCACAAATGAGCTTGGACTCTACAAGCTAGACATAACATCTTTGGAAGGCGTTGCTTGCGCCGCAGAAGCAAAGAAAGATTCTCTAATGACTTCTTGTCAGGCAAGCTTGATTGGTAGCTCCAAAGATTCCTGCAACGTTCCTGGCTTTAGAACTACAACGGATCAGGTTGTGTTTAAGTCCAAGAGATCTAATCTCTGTGTCTATGGGTTTACAGCTTTAAATTTCAGACCCTTACAGAAGAATCTTCACTTGTGTGGCAAGTAACAGAGAACAAACTCCAATAATCTTAGTCTTTGTTTGTTTCTACTCTAACAGGAACAGGATCACTCTGTTCTGTCTTCTTGTTCTCTGTATCTTTATCTTTAGACTTTGTTTACTTTATTTATATGTAAGTTTTAGTTTGTTAAAAAACATCAAGATTTCTGAAACAATTTAAGTAATAATATCAAAAATATTATTACACTATAGTTGAAAATAATATAAATTTATGGTTGAAACTTGATGCAAGATACAGACAAGTTTAAGATGAAGATAATAATAATTCAGCAGAAAAAAGGAAGCAAGAGAAACAGAGTAAAACGAATAGGATTTGACAATAATAGCCTGATATTTTTGTTTTTTTGGTCCATTTTTGTTGAGATTTATATCTGTAAAAACTGTTCTTGAAACACATCCATGGCTGAAACAGGAAGTCCAAGAAGCACATTAATGCTTCTTCTCTGTTCTCCATGAGACAAAAACAGAGTCACTTCTTTCTCAGGCAAAGCTACTGGACCGGACAAAATCGGTTCTCCCCAACCGAAATCTGTGGTGTGGAAACCCAATCTTGACCATGTAGTGATCAGAAGAGTCGAGGAAAGAGAAGGTCTTGCTCTCGTGACTTCGAAGTAATCAATCGCAGATCTCATGTATCCATCAGTGACCATCTTAATGGCTTCTCTGACTAATCCCACCGCGAAACTCAACGGTTTCTCGATAAGCTCTCCAGCTTCACAGATGGAGTTTGTGAGAACAATTCCATTTCCGAAGTACCCTTTTGGCAGTTGAGGCTCAAACTTGGCTCTCCCATCAACGGCGAAGAGAAGCTTCGTTTTCTGATCACTCAACATCTTCAATGACTTGGTTCTTGCTCTCCACACAAAAGCAGATAAAGCCTCAAAACTTGTGCAGGAGTTACCGAGGAGAGATTCACTGTTCTCTGTTGCTTGGTGCTTAAGTTTCTTGATTTTCTCTGGGTCAAAGCAGAAGGATCTGTAGAGAGTTGGCTCTTTGGTGTAGAGAGAGTTGATGTTGGATTTATCTTCGATCTCTTCGAATTCTTGGTGGAGATTCTCAATCTTTGGAGGGTTTCGAGCACTGAGAATGGTTCGGTCTGAGAATGGAGGAGTTGTTAATGGTAAGCCTCTAGCGACTTGACCCCATGAGTTAACAAACTCCATAGCTCCAATTCCATCGAACATACAGTGATTCATACAGAGTCCGAGAACAAACCCTCCACATTTGAATTTAGTCACCTGTTAACTCAAATCAATTTAAAACCCTAACAAATCAGATTTCAACTTCAAAAAACTAACAACCCTAAGAAACAAAAAGATTACTTGACGAGGAAGAAAAGTAGACCTGAGCAGTGACAGGAGGAATCTCAAGAATGTTCTTGGCGTCTACAACATCGTAGACAAGTTTCCCTAGAGTTTCGGGATCGGGTTTGGTAATGTCACCAATCTCATCCATTTTACAGTTTGCTTCTGCTTCCACAAAGACAACTCCTTCTTCAGTACAGTCAACTGTGAGTTTACCTGAATTCACACCATCAAAGACATTAAATGATGTTGTTGTCTGAGTATAAATAAGACAGAGACCGAAACCGAACTAATTATTAATCGAGTTCAATAAGTTACCTTCAGGACTGATGGTGAGGCGTCCAGCAAGAGGGTAGTAATGAACAAGAACTTGACTCAGAGCTTTCTTGATCACTTGGACTGCTTCCTCGTTCCCTCTCTCCTCAGATTTGAAACAGTAGATTGTACGAACAATCACCGCGATGTTCTGATCAAGATTCGACAAGAAGTAAAGTCCCTTTCGTGTCTCGGATTCAGGTTTGACCAAAGCGGGTTCCTTTTGATGAACCTCAAGATGAAAGTTAGTTCCTTTCATGTTGTTGTTGTTGTCCATTGATGCAGAGAGTGTACCTTCTTTGTTGTTGTTGTTGTTGTTCTCAGCAACCTGAAAAACAAAAGAAGAGTGAGCTTAATAAACAGAATTTTGAACACTTTGTGAAACAAAAACAAGAACAATAACACAAACCATTTTGATCCAAATGGAGAAAACAGCACAATGGGTTTGTGATGAAAAAGAATGGAACTTTTGGGATGAATGTTATGAAGTCGAGTTGGATTCTCATGTGATATATATGGAGAAATCAATGAGGATTGTTGTGGGAGCCACAAGCTCATAAAAATCTCGTCTTGTTTAGTGTAAAACGTAAGAGTTATGTGAAAGGAGAATACTTGGACGGTCTTGATTGAAAGATGGATTTTATATTCATTGAAACAAAAACAAGTTATATATTGACTAACAGTATTTCTTTCTTTATTTTTTATGTTGTTTAAAAAAAATATTATACTGACTAATATTATTTCTTTCTTTTTCTAGATATGAATTTTAACGTATTTCATATAGTTAGGGTTAGGTGACTGAATAAATGACCTAACACAACAAACACTTGTGTGTTTTTTTGGTAGTTGAGAGTAGGCCTCCCAATTTTTGGATGACTTCTTAGCTTTCTTTCTCTTTGTCATTTATCTTACTCTTTACGATGTTCTCCTGTTATGTTTTTATTTTCTCAAATTCAAATAGATGATATATATCATGCATATTCTCTTTCTCTAGGAAAATTTCAGTCGCAACACAAAATTATACATTTTTCAAAAATAGATTATGATTGGTTAAGAAACTTTTCAATTTTTAATATATTAAGTTATGCCAAATAACGGTTCTTACATAATAATTTGTGCACTTTACGAATGCAATATATCTTGATTTGCCTAGACCACGAAACTAAATTACTCAGAAAAACTTTGGACCATAGAAAACCCAAACATCTAAACCATACAGTATTGACATTTTTTGTCTTCCTCTTGTACTTTTTCTAAAACTTAAATTCAAAAAAGCATGCAAAATATATATAGAAGGTTCCACTTCCACATGTATTATCTTAGAGTTATTTTGAGGACTTTTTCTTTTTTTCGGTCATAAGAGAGAGAAGAGGAAAATAGATTTTCCATTTTTAATAGACAAATAGTTCAAATTATGTACGTAGGTAGGTTAATTTCTTCCTTGTTTGTGTCTTCTTGGATGGAGAAGGTTTAGGTTACCGAATCAAACGAGAAAGAGGGACCAAGAGAATCACATATCTCCCACCGCCAATTTTAAACGTATCTTTATCTCTTCTCTTCTATGTCATTTATTGAAGTCAACGTATTACTAAATTTTTTTGTTATCCAGAAATTCTAAATTTTTGCATTTGTTATCTATTTTTTTGTTTGTTTTGTTTTAATACGGATATTGGCTTTTAGGCCCTAACCAAATGTTAGTCATTTGGAAAGTTAAGTCTCGATGGCATCCGTAATTCTTTCCGCTTATACTGTCATTGACTCATTGCGGCCCATTTCATTGATTATGGGCTGTTGACACAATACAATAAGAACATCATACTGTTTCACTGTTCTCAGTGGAATGATGCGGATTGTTTTTCACCCAAAGAAACGTAGCGTAGTCCAAATTCTATCAACAAAGACAGCAAGCAAAGCCAATGTATGGCATTAGCCATCATCAGAGACCAAAAGAGATTAACTTTGCAGACTCTTTAGCTTCTGGGCAAAATCTTTGAAACAAGATGAATCTATAACCAAACAAAAAACTTTCCTTTGTACAACAAAACTCAATCATTATACTTAATAACTTTTATAGCGTAATCAGCACATCAAAGCCATTGATTAAAGTCTAAAGAGAGTTTGAGCAAAAGAAACTATGAATGAGCCAATTGAGATTTCAACAAAACCATATTTTATTCTCTCACTATATATATGCACAATCTAGGTAAAAGCCATTAAAGGTTTGAGCTTTGATAACCAATGTTCTCTTGCTGATCTAAGTAAAATAAGCTATGAATAAGCACATTGTGCCACAAAATGCATTTCCTTAAAAGCTATCAACTTTGAGATTTCAGCAATCACATTCTCACTAAATATATATATGCAAATCTAAGTAAAAGCCATTTAAAGGTTTGAGCTTTAAGAACCATTTTTCTCTGCACTCTGTTGCTCATCTTCATAAGAATGATGATGATGATGAACCCTAGACTGTTCTTGACCCATTTGTTGATAAACCTGTGGATTCAAAACCCCAACTTGAAACAACCCTAATTCAAGTCCAGGCGTTTGATTATTTCCATAACCCATCTCTGAAACACCATTGAAACCAAACCCAATTCCGTAATTCAAATCAAACCCTCCAGTGGTTTTCTCTGTTTCATTTGCCGCCATTTGAGTCCTTGAAGCTCCTTCAAGGTTATGACTAACCATCAAATCCGCCATGAGAGGAGGTTGAGAGACAGACTCAGTGGTGGTGGTTCCAATGGGTTTGATTCCATTTCCAGTAGCAGAGATTATCGATGGCTCAGCTTGTTGAAGCAACCATTCAAGAGTCTCACCATCTGATTTGTGACCTAATTCTTTAGTCAATTGATAAATCCTTGCTGCACAAAGTGGAGGTAACCTAACTCTTCGACCTCTTCCTTCAACTTTACGGTGTCGATCTCTGTTTGGTTTCTTCTTCTTCTCATCAAGAAGCTGAATCTGTTCTTCCTCTTCTTTCTCCTTTTTCTTCCTCTTCAGTTCTTTGTCGCCGACCACAATGTCGAAACCTTTAACCTCTGTTTGTTTCCTCTTCTTGTCGTTGTCCAGATTTTGTGGTGATGGGTTTAAGAAACTTGGTAGAGTTGGATTCTTCTTGGGATCCATGACCATGTCAAGGTTTGGGGAGTGGGGACTTTCAGGTCGGAAGTAAAAGTTACCAAACTTTTTTCTCTGAGATTCAAGGTGGGCCGAGTGACCTTTTGACCTAAGTGGTAACAACATTTTATTAATTTCACACTTATTTTATTGCCCTTTTAGATAATTTAGAATTTATATAATCGCCAAATATTCTTAAACTGGATAAATTCCAATCCAAAGCTCACTCAAAATATTCTTAAACCCGGTTGTTAGAAGTTTTTCGCAGTTGGGCTTCTACTCTTTGCAGTTGCCCTTCATCTCCGACAACAAATCCGGGAAGAACAACCGAAATCATCATCGTTTCATCTAACTCTCATAGCTTCACCGCTTTGGTCGAGTGGATGGACCGAATTATAGTTATAGATTATGCTTCTATGTTTTTTTTTGTTATACGATAATTTTTGTAAGTCTATAATCATCGATTGTAAACCTAAACCGTTTTCATTTAGATTGAGTGTTTAAGTTTTTTATTATGAGCTTTGTTTTGTTATGTTTCAGCATTTGTTGCTTTGTTTTTTTTCTCTGTGTCTTATGATCATTTACTCTTATTTCATTCAATAATACTAGAAGACAAAAAAAAACGTTTTCATTTTTAATGCAATATTTACATTCTTAGCAAAAAAAAACGCTCAATCAAACTAACATCCAAAAGAGTTAACAAAAACAAAGAAACTACTATGAAAAGAGTGAAAAGAGATTTACATTTTTTTTTTTTAAGTTGAGATTTACATTCTTAAAGAACTAAGTTTTACATTTTTTCATCACTTGATCATGAAGTCAAAACGATCCTCCGAATGCAATACAAAATTTGAAACGTAAGTTATATTAGCAATGGCTCGAAGATTTTTTGTTTGCTTTGTTTATGATTGTATTGAAGACACATGTTTTAAAACATGCCACATTTTGAAGAATTGAGACGTCTAGTTTCTCGATAATGAAGCCATTTTCCCATGCTAAGATGTCATCTGCATCTTCTACATGTAGGTCCCGTCCTTCAATCTTTTTTTATTGTTAGTCAAAAAGTTTTGAGTCGAACTTCATAAACAATCTCTTCGGACAGAAGACTAGAGAATACTAGAAATGTATATATTTCTCTGTTACCTGTGTGACCAATGTTTGAATTTGGAACTTTGGATAGTGATAAATTGATGAGAGTAAAGAACACAAAAGTGTTTAGGAAGAATTAGAATAGACTCTCATAAGAATAATTGTACAAGATACATTCTCTTATATAGAGATGAGATTTCCTAATCTAAGATAAATATAAATGTAAAAAATATATTTAGAGATAGTGTTAAACTTCCTAAACTTAAGATAAGATAACTTATAGATCCTTCATGATTTCCATAATCTTTGGCGATCATCTCAACCGTCGATCTCGGTCGATCTCCGGTTCTCCCAATACCCTCCGGCAAGCTCATACGTGGTAACACGTGTGAGATTGGACAAATCTTCAGAATAGCGGCTTTATACCCAGCCGGCGGGTCATCATCGACGTTTATACCCGGTCGTAGGGTTCAAATCGGCTACAAAACCCAGCCGTTAGGTCATCGACGTTTATACCCGATCGTAGGGTTCAAATCGGCTACAAAATTCAGCCGTTAGGTCATCGACGTTTATACCCGATCGTAGGGTTCAAGTAATAAAAATAACACCCGCGATTGCGAGATTCAGATGTAGCTCGCGATGGCGAGACTAAAAAAAAAAAAACAACTCACGAGGGCGAGTAGTTTAATCAAAAGGAGAAGTTAAACTCGCGAGGGCGAGAAAACATCATTGTTCCCGAAACAGATTTTTTTTTTTTTTTTTTTTTTCTTTGCGGAAGCTAACGTAACGGATCCAAAATCCACAGAAAGGATCTTGGCTCTGATACCATGATAAATTGATGAGAGTAAAGAACACAAAAGTGTTTAGGAAGAATTAGAATAGACTCTCATAAGAATAATTGTACAAGATACATTCTCTTATATAGAGATGAGATTTCCTAATCTAAGATAAATATAAATGTAAATAATATATTTAGAGATAGTGTTAAACTTCCTAAACTTAAGATAAGATAACTTATAGATCCTTCATGATTTCCATAATCTTTGGCGATCATCTCAACCGTCGATCTCGGTCGATCTCCGGTTCTCCCAATACCCTCCGGCAAGCTCATACGTGGTAACACGTGTGAGATTGGACAAATCTTCAGAATAGCGGCTTTATACCCAGCCGGCGGGTCATCATCGACGTTTATACCCGGTCGTAGGGTTCAAATCGGCTACAAAACCCAGCCGTTAGGTCATCGACGTTTATACCCGATCGTAGGGTTCAAATCGGCTACAAAATTCAGCCGTTAGGTCATCGACGTTTATACCCGATCGTAGGGTTCAAGTAATAAAAATAACACCCGCGATTGCGAGATTCAGATGTAGCTCGCGATGGCGAGACTAAAAAAAAAAAAACAACTCACGAGGGCGAGTAGTTTAATCAAAAGGAGAAGTTAAACTCGCGAGGGCGAGAAAACATCATTGTTCCCGAAACAGATTTTTTTTTTTTTTTTTTTTTTCTTTGCGGAAGCTAACGTAACGGATCCAAAATCCACAGAAAGGATCTTGGCTCTGATACCATGATAAATTGATGAGAGTAAAGAACACAAAAGTGTTTAGGAAGAATTAGAATAGACTCTCATAAGAATAATTGTACAAGATACATTCTCTTATATAGAGATGAGATTTCCTAATCTAAGATAAATATAAATGTAAATAATATATTTAGAGATAGTGTTAAACTTCCTAAACTTAAGATAAGATAACTTATAGATCCTTCATGATTTCCATAATCTTTGGCGATCATCTCAACCGTCGATCTCGGTCGATCTCCGGTTCTCCCAATACCCTCCGGCAAGCTCATACGTGGTAACACGTGTGAGATTGGACAAATCTTCAGAATAGCGGCTTTATACCCAGCCGGCGGGTCATCATCGACGTTTATACCCGGTCGTAGGGTTCAAATCGGCTACAAAACCCAGCCGTTAGGTCATCGACGTTTATACCCGATCGTAGGGTTCAAATCGGCTACAAAATTCAGCCGTTAGGTCATCGACGTTTATACCCGATCGTAGGGTTCAAGTAATAAAAATAACACCCGCGATTGCGAGATTCAGATGTAGCTCGCGATGGCGAGACTAAAAAAAAAAAAACAACTCACGAGGGCGAGTAGTTTAATCAAAAGGAGAAGTTAAACTCGCGAGGGCGAGAAAACATCATTGTTCCCGAAACAGATTTTTTTTTTTTTTTTTTTTTTCTTTGCGGAAGCTAACGTAACGGATCCAAAATCCACAGAAAGGATCTTGGCTCTGATACCATGATAAATTGATGAGAGTAAAGAACACAAAAGTGTTTAGGAAGAATTAGAATAGACTCTCATAAGAATAATTGTACAAGATACATTCTCTTATATAGAGATGAGATTTCCTAATCTAAGATAAATATAAATGTAAATAATATATTTAGAGATAGTGTTAAACTTCCTAAACTTAAGATAAGATAACTTATAGATCCTTCATGATTTCCATAATCTTTGGCGATCATCTCAACCGTCGATCTCGGTCGATCTCCGGTTCTCCCAATAGATAGCTAGAACCTGACCGGTTGAGCTCTCTGATACGGATCCTTCAATTGATCAATTCCTTGCATGAAAACTAGCTTATCCCAAATGATCATGTAAGATCCAAACTCCACCATCACACGACATTGAAGTTAATCCAAGAAAAAATGATGCTACATTTTCAATACTTTGCCGAGGTTCTCTTTCAGACCTTCTCATATTAAGTAATCGTAATTATTTGAGATCTAAAATGCTAAAAGAGAGAGAGCTTGTTGGGCCTAGTGATACTTGGGCCCAAAAAATAGAGAGTGGGTCATCGAAGACCCAAATGTAAAATAGATTTTTTTTTTTATAACAAAAATAGTTAAATTAATACCCTAATCTCTTCATGATTCATGAAGCCGCCATATCAAAAAGCTCCTTTCACAAAATCAGCATCGCCAAAGTCTGAAATTTTCAGTTTATAACCACTCAATCGAATTTGTCGGAATCGAATTTGCGCGAACGTAGGGGCGATTTGTCTGATTAGGGTTTCGTAATCTGAGATGGCTGAGGAGAAGAAGAAGAAAAAGAGTGACACTAGGGTCGATTCTGGGGAAATCGTTGAAGAAATCGTTTCCAAGCACACTTCTATTAAGAATAAAGGGAAGAAGAAGAAGAAGAAGAAGAAGGAAAACCGAGAGAATAAGGATGGTTTTGCTGGAGAAGATGAGGAGATTGCTGGGCGTGAAAGTGAGAAATTGGGTGAGGATGTTGTTAAGAAGAAATCCAAGGACCAAATGGTTGTTTCTGACGCTGATGATGCTCTGAAGAAGAAAATTAAGGAGACAAAGGTTGAATCTGAAGCTGAGGATGGTGTGAAAAAGAAGAAGAAGAAGAAGAAGAGCAAGAAAGAATCTGGGAGTGATGTGATAGTGAACAGTGAAAGCTCCAAAGTTTGTGAGAAACCACTTGTGAACACTGATGATGCTGATAAGAGAAAGGGAAAGAGAAAGCGGGATGATACTGATTTGGTAGCTGAAGAAAACACAGACAAGGAGGTTAAGAGGAAGAGCAAGAAGAAGAAACAAAGCGTGGGTTCAGAGGTTGAAGTTAATAACTTGAACTCTACAGAGGATGGAGTTCAAGTTGAGGATTCAGAGGTTGAGGAAAACAACAAGGACTCTGTGAAAGACGCAGAGAATAAACAAAGTGTGGATTCAGAGGCTGATTTAAACGGCTTGAGCTCTACCAAAGATGCAAAGAAGAAAAGGAAGAAGAAGAAGAAGCAAAGTGAAGTCTCTGAGGATGAAGAAAACAACAATGACGGTAAAGATGCAAAGAAGAAAAGGAAGAAGAAGCAAGAGTCTGTTCAGAGTGATAAAGATGTGACCACCCCATCAAGTAAAAGCACAAAAAGGGTGAAATTTTCTGCCCAAGTGGAATTTTTTCCTACCGACGATGAAGAAACGGAAGATGATGAAGAAGAAGTTAACTTGGTGAGGGGTAAGCGGTATACAAAAGAAGAAGATGAGTTGGTAAAGAATGCTGTATTAGAATACATTGATAACCATGCTTTAGGAGAGGAGGGGATAAAGATGGTTATGGATTGCAAGTCACACCCACAACTTAAAGGCTGTTGGAAAGAAATTGCATCTGCTTTACCTTGGAGGGCATATAATAGTGTGTATAATCGTGCACATACTATATTTGAAGCAGGATCCAAGGGGACGTGGGCGAAAGAGGATATTGAACTCGTTATGGAGTTTCAAAAGAAACACGGGAATGATTGGAGAACACTTGCAGATGCAATGGGTAAACACAGGAAGCATGTGAAAGACGCTTGGAGGAGAGGAAGATTGGCAGAGAAGAAGAAAGGACATTGGATGAGGGAGGAGTATCAAAAACTCTTTGACCTTGTGAACAAAGACCTTAGAATGAAAGCATTCCAAGAGAAGCATTCTAAACATGGTATGCTCAAAGATAACATCCCTTGGATGGCGATAAGCGACGTACTTGGAACACGGGACCACGTCACTTGCTGCAGTAAATGGTATGAGCAGTTGATGTCACCAATGGTAGCAAAGGGAATGTGGGCTAACGTAGATGACTATAGACTCTTGGAAGAGCTTTTGAAACTGGATGCTGCTTGTATCGACGATGTGGATTGGGATAATCTTTTGGAGACTCGAGATGGAGAAGCTTGTAGAAAACGGTGGAACCAGATGATCATTCATATCGGCGTACCGAAATCCAAAACATTTGCAGAACAAGTTGAGATTTTGTCTGAAAGATATTGCCCTGACATAGCTGAGGACAGAGAGGATTTTGACAACAGACCCTATGATCCTGAAGATTAAGTTTGGAACCATACATTAGATGTTTTCTGTTACTTTTTTTTTTGTTTGTTAAAATGTATTGGTACTTTCTATGTTCGCAGATAGAAACTCTGAGAATGTGTTTGATTTCAGTATGGTCATCAGAGAAACAACTTATTGATATGATAACCCAGACTATTACTTCAATGCTGTAGATGAGTCGGGATCGATGTCGGTAAAGAAAGGTAGTTGGTTTTTGTTTGGAGCTTTTGTTAAATGCCAATAGCATTTGGTATTCGAGATAAATGTTTCACGAGATTGAAAACTCATAGCTTGTATTTGATGAATGCTAATAGTATTTGCCACGATTACTCTCTTATTTCAACTCTTCTACTTGTAGCCATAGCACTTATCAAAGGATTCATTAGATATTAACACACTAATTCATTCATCTGTTTGCTATTAATGAAGCATTTTGCGAGTAACATTGTGGTGGTTTCTCTTCATGTCACTCTCTTTGATTTCTTCCTAACACTTCAGAGAATTTTTAGCAAACAAGATTGATACACTACCCTTTCCACCACCAGAAGCTGACCAACTAAATGCAGAGAACACTAAAGAACAAAGGTAGCAAACCAACTTAGAGATGTTTAGCTTGTCAAAATGGAGGATGAGGATGAGTAATTTAGAGGAGATTATAGCAATCAAGGATTCTAGCAATGTGAACTTAGTTATTCCAAGTGATTACACAGTCACACTGGGATCAAATCCCCAAATCAAATCAAACAGCCAATTTAGCAAAAAGCATGTCGATATTTATCCCAAACAGTGCCAAAACGTCTCAACCCATCTTAACAGACTATGAAGTATGAACCATCTTCAGGAGTAGTGGTTCTCAGCGAGCTTCATATTGAACAACTGCAAGAAAATAAAAAAAAATATAAATTAGCCGGAAACAAGTTAACAACATCTACATTTGTACAATAAAACCAACAGATTAACAATCCAAATACAAAAAGGCGTACACCGGAACGTAGTTACAAAACTCAAGATTAATTCGAAAACTCGATCCTAATAACATTTGCGTTGTGTGAGACACATTTAAAATCGTTCCATCAGTATCATAAACTAAGAACAAGACCAAAAAAAAGATGAATCAAAGAAAGCTAAAAAACATTACAAAACAAAAGGAGGATTAAGGATAAGTCACCTCTACGGGTACGCTTCTTGTAGAGGATACGGTACCCACACTCTCTGCATTGGATCACATCCCCAGGCTTCAAAGTGTTCTCTTGTCCACAATCTGACACATAGAAGAAATTAATCAAACCCATAAAACAAAGATAACCTTTTTACATACAAAAACATCAGAAATCTTCCTATGAATTTTGATTTAAAGTGTATATGTCTGAAGCTGCTTGGGAGAAGCTAGATTCTAAGCAGAAGCAAAGCTCCTCCTCAAAAAGACCTCAAGTCAAATAGATCAAAACAATACAGACAAGTATTGATGATCAAGATTGATTTATGCCTCCTAACTAAGCCAAATTATGAAATTTCCTAATAGATTAGGATTCATAAGGCTACTCAAAAGAGGCAACTTTAGCATTCAATTTCACAAAGCTACAATCTTTTACAGAGACTAAGAGTAAAATTAGATGTTCGATGAAACTTTTGAGTCGAGCTTACCTCCGCAGACGTAAGTAACGGGTTCGGGCTGTGTTGCTGGTTCCATGATTCAACAAAGAAACTGAATTTGCGTCTAAATTTAGACAAAATTTTCTCAATTGGGATTTAGGGTTTCTGATAACTAGAGGTTTTGATTGATATATATGATTTGTTTGCGGTCGAAAAGACGAGGAAGGAGATTCGTATGGGCTTCTTAACAAAAGTATATGGGCTTACACAAGAAGCCCATTTAAAGTGATGGAGTGAGATAGAAAAACTCTATGTTTTGCTATAATGCAACAAATTTTTGATATGATAACAATGTCTAGGATGGTCCAAAGTTCATACAGATGGGTGGATTGATTCTTAATATTGAAAGAATTGCGGATGGGATGGTCCAAATTCCATCACCGCAGATCAGTCCTGAAGCTATTGCACCCGAGTAATCATCTGCGTCTTTCTTATTCATCCGTTCCCATACGAACATAATCACGGTTCCTATGAACATGTCGATAGTGAAGTATGCTCCTATGTAGAATGGACCAGCCATAGCCATTGGAAGTGGTATTAACTTAGAGATTTTTGGCGGTGTGATGTCTCGAATTAGATTAACAAAGAGAGCAGCGATGAAGAATCCGCAACATAGAGCCAAACAGTGCTTGGGCAGTTTCGCAAAGCCCTCGATACCGAGGATAGCCATTTCACGGTAGATAACTGCGTAAGGTGCTTTGTACAGACCATCAGGATCTCCAATGTCAAAAGCAGTCCAAAACAGCCAGAACGTGAGAGGGGCGATTATGCAACCCATTGCTGTACCCAAAAGCTGAGTTACAAACATGGATTTTGCAGATGATAGTGTGAGGTAACCTGTTTTAAAATCCTGCATGAGATCTGCTGCAGTTGAGACGATTGACATCATAATGCCACAGGCTGCTAAACCGGCAATGACTCCACCGTTATTTCCTACAATTGAAGCAACAATGAAAAGACCAGTCTTTCCGTAGGTTGAAGGCATACTCATATCCGTGAGCCCGGCTCCATAAGAATTGCAAAAAGCAAGACCTGGTGCAACTAAGTATGTACAGAGGACAAAGTACCATTTCAATGGTGGGAATATCAACGGGATTATAGCAGTTGAAATGGCTGCAAGACCCACATAACCAGAAACCGCAAACTCGAGGGGTATACGGTCCTTGAGAAATATGTCATCTCTTTTCTTCTTCTCCCGCATTAATTCTGAGGTCTTACTTTTATCTGAATTAAGAATGCAGAAAGAAACTCTTAAGAATATATTTGAGACAGACGTTTTCAGTATGGTCATGATTCATGAGAGACACCTTATTAATAACTCTGACTATAACTAACAAATAATGCGATAGATGAAACAGAATCATATATATTTTTCGCACCTAAAATGTCGGTAAAGACAGGCAGGTGTTGTTGTTTGGAGCTTTTGTTGCAGATTTCCTTCACAGTGACAATAATGATCTTAATGAGGTTGTAAAGACCGTCACCAAGGATGATAGCAATGGCGATAAAGACCTATAAGTACAGTAATTATATGAAAAAGAATCAGTAACCACCGCAAAGAGAGCACCTATGAAACTTATCAAATTTCATTAAATTCTTCCTACTTGATCTGTTTATTGTACCTTGTATCCATAGAGACCTTTAAAATCGTTAGCCTGGAGGTTCGCTGGATACCAGTCCCCAGCATGCTGTGATATAAATGGCCAGAGAAAACCCCAAGAAATGATAGCACCGAGAAGGACCGAACAGTTCACCAAATGGGGACATATCATACCACATCCAATAAAAGTAGGACTGAAATCAAAGTAAAACCTGCGCAGCCGAAAATCATGACTCGTTACCAATTAGATCCACATGTTAAAACATTCTCATTTACAATATATTATTGTTAAATTGTACCAAATTGGTTAACTTACGTGTTCTTGAACAGCGTCAAACCAAGTGTGGGAAAGTGATCAAACCCACATGCATCTCCAATACCACTGAAGAACCACTTGAAGCAACTCCAAAATAAGCTAAGGCTCAGGTATTTCCCAAGACATTTAACTTGGTTTCTGAAGTGAATAATATTGGAGATAAATATTTAATGAAACTCAGCTCAAGCTATCGTTTGCAGGGAGGTGAGATTGAAAAGATGAATCTCTGACAATTACCCTGCAAGCTCAGCTCCAGTGTTGTTGTGGAAACTGTTAATCAACATCGCTGTAGCGGTTCCACTGGGATATGTAAGCTTGTAGTCCAAAATCATCACCTGAAACACACTATTGAATAAGGGATCAAGAGATCAAACAATAGTGTTCTCTTGGATTATTGGTTTCTTAGACAGTTTTTGATTACAGTAGTGAGATGCTACCTTACGAAGTGGAACGAGACTGAAGAGACCGAGGAAGCTAACTACAAATAAAAACCCAGTCATCCACCACAATCCAGGATTTATAACATCTTCAGGATTGTTTCCAGGATAATCAGAACCAATGAGCTTATATGTCCTATCATCCATAGCTATCAAATACGAACCAAATCCTCCTGAAAAAAACAAGAATTCAAGAAACTATCAGAAATCAAAATTACTATTCACTCATTTCTAAGCAAGTAACGATTCTAGAATCTGAGTCTTTAAATATGCAAATCATAGTTAGATTAGTGATTACAACATTGTAAAAACTATGTGTGAATTTGACAGGCAATGGTGAGTGATGCTCAGCTAACACTAACGTGCATGGCCAATGGAATGTTCCGGATATTTCCTTTCACTAATATCTCACAAGCCAGGACACAAGACCTCTGCACACTCGTGTTCACTTAGGCATGACCAAGGTTTCAACTCCTTTATACATCTCTAATATCTTTTTATATATCAAATCTTCTAATCCACCAAAACAAACTTAATCATGCTATTTTATGTAAAATGAACATTATTTAGACCAAACAAATGTTTTCTGTCTTAAATCCTGCAGTATATTTCTGATGTCTAAAACTAGAGTGGACTTCAAAATAATGAACCTTAAATTTTCGTCATGATACATGTATTAAAACAAGTAATGAACCTTTTTTCTTTTTCTTTTCTTAATCATGTCCCCGAAGGGACAATTATGAAAAGAATTGTTTCCCTTTAATAATAGGATGCACCACTAATATTTGCATACTTTCACTTTCATTTTTTGAAAAGAAATCATCTCAGGAGAACTTTTTGAAAAACCTAAAAGCATGAGAAACCTAAAAGCATGAAAGACCTAAAAGCATGAGAACCTAAAAGTATTCATCTCTATAAAAAAAACATGTATAAGAAAAGCATATCATTCAATCATCATTGTTGGTTGCATCCTAAATGGATTTAAACTAAGATTTGGAGCAGTTTCTCCTACTAATCTCAAATTTTACAAAAGACAAATCTTACAGTAAGATCAAATGTTTGTTTGCATGTTCCTAACTTCAGTCTTCAGACTCAGATCACAGTTACAAAACTGCTATGATAAACCTGATTCTTACCATAAACGCTAACTATCAACAGAGTGACAATGACTCATAATGAATATAGAAACAGCTTCAAAATCAAACCCATTGTTCATCATCAACACACATGAAACAAAACGTAATCAAATCAAGAAGATTAGTATTAACCCATTTTCAAGCAAGTAACGATTCTTACCGCTATAAGCAAGACCGTAGCAGGAGACAACGCAAGTCTGAATAACAGTGTTCTCCTGCTTAGTAAAGGGTTTAGGTGAAAACCCTAATTTAGACAAGAACCCAGTCCACGACTTGATGAAGAAGAAACCGAGAAGACCAGCAGCTACATTAAGCGAAGGAATGATTCCGATTGTTAGATTGAGCTTATGGGTAATGATACAGAACAAAATCCCTAACAAGGCGCTAGAGATTAAGCCTCGGATCGTGATCTGGTCCTTCCACTCGGGTACATCTTCATCGGGATCGAGATTTGTCGCAGGTAACAACAATGTCTCTGATATCTCCGTTGACCTTGGAATCTCTGTCTCCATAACAACAAAAAGCTACTTCTTTTCCAAAAATTGAAAATCACCGGCAGATTTCACCGGAAAATTACATAAATTTTATGGGAAATGGTCAGTCTGATTTTTTCCAGTGATTGATCTCAGAGAAGAACACCATCTCAGACAAAAACGTTGATGACGAATTGCGGTTATAACTTTATCATCGATTAAGACGTATAACTGGTTAAATTATCAATTAACCAATTTGTGTAATTCAATTAAACCAAACCAATTTTAACCTAAACGGTTTTAGTTTTGATGGAGACTCGGTTTAATGAGAACCAAAAGAATAAGTTTTGAGGTTACTAACTTAAGAGCATGTTACTAATTGTTTAGTATTAATTATAATGTTTGTTTATTGTTTGAGATTTTTTATGATACTCCTACTAAATATGTTTGCATTGGTGATACCAGTTTAAGTATCATAAAAAAAAAAAAATTGCAAAATCAAAAATTAATATATTAAAACATATGATTACAAAATGTAATATTACAACATAAAAAAACGTAGAATCTACTTAAACAAAATAAAACATAAAGGGGGTAAGTCAGTTTGTAAGAAAACATTTTGGGATAAGTCAGTTGTTGGATATTTAAGTGTACGTGATACTTAAGTGTACGTACATCGTCGGTTATTCACGAATGTTGGATATTTAAGTGTACGTACATCGACAGTTAGTGTACGTATATCGACGGTTATTCACCAACCATCGCACCTTTTTGTACAAACGGTTATTATATTAAACGTACGGTTGCAAACGTATGTGAACACCGTTGATCACTATAAAACTCTGTTTCTCTTGTATCAATAAACAGAGAGAAGGATAGAGCACGAGAGTTTCACAAGATCAAAGATTGAAAGAATCTTTGGTGATAAACACATAAACAAAACACAAATCTCTATTTGTTTCTCTTGTATCTTAGCCTAGAACAAGAGAGAACTTTGATTGTCTTATCCTAGAAGGGATTTCGTGTAACCCAAGGCTTGAGAAGGGTCGAAATACTCTTTAAGGGAAAGTGCTCACGTGCGCGATTCAATCATTTTCCAAGTTCACTTTCGTTACAACCCGGAGTTTCAAGGCAGCCAATACACAACATCAGTTTCTTTGCAGAAGAAGAAAGTAACGACAAAGAACAAGAATAAGAACGAGAATGCTGAGCCTAACAAACCCAAAATGCCTTGCAGTATCCGCCATCAGATTGTTTTCCAAGTGAGCGTACTATTTCATTTTGATCTCCAGTTATAACCTATGAAGTAATTATTAGTTCAGAAATATACACAATGCGTTTACTAATATAATTTCCATGGATTCAGATTTATTTTGGAGATTGAGGATGTGAAGTTCTTCGATTACATGCAACCTCCTAATTCGACATTGCTGCTGATGTTGCTGCTACTACTTGTAAGGTTCCGAATACTGGAAAATAAAATTGCATTTGGGTTTAGACCTTATCTTGTCTGGAAAATAAGATAAGCTTGTAAGCACTTAGCTTGCAAAAAAAAAATTCGTTTTTGTGCCACCTGAGTTTAATATATGTTCTCTGAGCTTACAAGTATAATTCCTGGTCTATTAATATTGTCATAAGGAGCCATTTTTTGTGCTTGAAAGTCGAGTTCTCTGGCTCAGACATAGGGCTTACACATGCTATTGAGCCATGAGTCAGACAAAAGCAGAAAAGGAACTTAAACAATTACTCTGTAGATCTGACCAAGACTTTGCTGATTTTTCTAAAAGGTAACACACGATTCCTTGTGAAAGAACTAATATGCGCACTCCAATATAATATATGGTTTCGGATAATCCAAGGGATACATAATATATGAGCAAGAGTAAATTGATGATCAATTAAGATTCCAAACATAGGGCTCAAACTTGTCTTTTCTAGATTCTTCACTTCGAAGGAGACAGAAAGGAGTATGACTTTGTGAAGTCAAGTCTTTCAGCAGAAGGCTTCAACGTTGTTTATGATATCAAAGGTAACAAATAGTCTCTTTACTCTGCGTGTAAATTCAAGAATATACAGTCTTTTACGTTTGACATCTTCTCTTATTTTTTTTCTCTAAGGAGAAAGGCGGAAGAAATTGAGACCATAATAGACCGTAAAATACAAATAACTTCCCCTCACTTGACAAGGAAAATATTTAAGAAAACTGCAAGATTCTTGTGACAATATTTAAATACACACAAAAGAATGAAAACCAGGCAAGATGAAACGAGGTATTGAGCTTTAGTTAAGTTCAAACAGCGCTTTGAGATTATAGGGTCCAGTGATGTTGGTCGGTCCGCTCCAAATCAGCTCAGCGATCTGTTGATTAGCTTTTTCCGTCAAATGAAAAGGATCAAAGAACAAATAGTCTGTAACGTTTTCGCATAACTCGTAATTTTGCGACAGTCCCATTCGGCCTCCACACGTATTGATTCCTCTCAATGGTCCACTTCCACAACATGCCTTCTTCCCCTCTTTGAACCCTTCAAAACGATCCAAAAGTTTATACTAAAGAATCTATTATATATATTGCAATTATTAACGAAGTTTTGTTACCGTATTTTGAAGGATTATTAATTCTTTCCGAGAGGGAAGTGTGATAGTCGTGGAGGGAGTATTTAAATCCGGATAGTTCATGATTTAACCGCCTCAAACTATTCAGAAGCTTCTTGTTGTGCAGATTGATCAGCTTAGTGACCGGCTTAAAACAAGATCCTATCTTTGTTTGGTCTATAACCAATGAGGCTGGTGCACAATCGTATGGTCCCGTGTTCAAAAATCCAAACTTCCTTCCTCCAAGATTATACACTTCCTAAGAACACAACATCATATCTCATATTTCAGACAATAGAAACCCTACAAAAACCTCCAATTTCGATCTAAATTTACCTTGAAAACGTCTGTCATGTTACCAACAACATAATCGACGTATTTCTCGTTGGAAATCGATTGAAAAATGGAAGAGTTTGTAGTGAACGGATATTGATAATCGTTGAGTCCAATATGAAACAAATAAACAGCTCTTGAGATAACCCTCTTCCCCTCAGCATCTCCTAACTTAGACCTCAACATTTTTTCAACCTTCTTGAAGTTGTTTAATTGTGTTCTCAAATTTATCACCTTGAGTTGTGAAAATGTTTTTTGAAAAAAAAAAAGTAGACAAGACAAACAATTACCATCGATTCAAGAAAAAAAAAAATCAAACAAATGTAAAGTAAATAACTAATGAATACCGTACCAATCCGGAAAAGGTTCCGACCAAAGCTCCGGCGCCACCTGAAGCAAAATTTACCCCATAGGTAAATTGATTGTTACCGTTGAACGGTTGTAAATTTGGCGGGATCAACGGTAACCATGCGTACTCCGCTGCCATGTTAGCGATCAGTTAAAAAAAACTTACCGGGAAGTAAAATAACGAAAGAGTAGTTTTGGTACCGATGAAATCAGGAATCAGACGTCCGTCGGAGACTCTTCCAGTAGGGGATTTGAATGTTGTTTGACCATACGGCCAGTAATTAGACCGGACACTAGAGAAAGTATCGATGTAGTTGTTGTTTCCAGCATCGAACACAGAATCTCCAAACACGAACAAAGCGGATTGGTTTGTTACCAGATTGTTGTTGTCTATGCAGTTAATGGAGCCGATTGATATGATTATTGTGTAAGCTAAGAAAGTGATCGAAACTAATTGAGAGTTTTCCATGTCTAATGTTTAATGATTTGTGTTCTAATATAGAGCTTTGGGTTGATATATATACATACACACACGTTTTTATATTAACAGTTTTTGTTTTTTTTGAAAAAATCTTCTTGTCAAGTTTGTTTTTTCTAATGCATAATTTTCCAACGTACGACTTTGAATCGAAATCATGGGATTATGTCTTGTTGATAAAAGTATGAAATTGACAAAGACAGCTTTAATACTTCTAAAGGAGCTATATAAAATTCAGAAGTAAATAATTAGGTTTGATCATCAATATAAAATGAGTACTTTAATTTATGTAAAATAAAATTTGAATACTAAGATAATAGAAGACAAAATGTACATATAATATATGCCTATATCATATAGGCTATATGATATCAAAAGATTCATCAATTTGTATTTCAAATCAATAACCAATTGTTCTTCATAATTTAGCACAAGACAAATAATTAATGGTTAGTTTATAGTTTGGTGATAAATTGTTTTTACAATATTAAAGCCATGAAATTTATGAGAAATTTTGGTTGGCTAGTCAAAACTTCAAAACACAATACTTTTCAATTGGAAGCATGTAAGTCACTTTTGAGTCTCTCGGGGTGTGCTGGGTGGGCTAGTGCACCGGGTCCCATTTTTTTTTTTTGTATTTTAGGGTCCAAATTTTTCAAATAATTGCAATTAAAGGTCTAGTTTTTAAAATGTTAAATATTTAGACAATTACATAAAAAAATTGCAGCATAGCACAGGGTCCAATAATTTGTTGAGCTGGCCCTGCTTTTGACTGAGACAGTAAATAAATGTAATAAATTATAGACTAGCGAGCAAAATTGACAATAAAGCAGTAGTAACATGTTTCTTGTGGAATGAGTAAATTAGTAATAATCAGGGTCGTGCCTCAATAGAGAAAAAATAAACATTTGCTTAGGGCATCAAAATTTGGGAGAAAAATTAGGGGCATGTATCTATTCTTTATAGAGTTATATAAATATGTTCTTCAATAATCATACATTTTAAAGTTCTTCAATAGAACCAAGAGTAATATTCTAGAAAATCATAGATTGATAAGTTTATAAATACACACACAAAACTATTTGTAGACCAGTGATTTGTGTTAGTGGCATCGCTATGTTAACGTATGAGTTTAAATCCATGTTGATAAAAAAAAAACTGAATAGATAAAGAAAAAATATTTAAATATTGTCAATGATTCACATAAAAAATGATTTTGGGTATGTGCTTGCTGAAAAGTAAAATCTTTCATAGGTGTGGAAAATTAGCTTGGTCACCTCAATTGAATCTTCTTTGCTAAATCTATTTGTAAATAAGTATTTGTCAATTTTAAACTTGTATATATATATATATACTGCTTATTTTACGAACTGGGCCTAAATTGCAAATTTGGCCCATTTTCATCCTTTGCTCTTCTTTAACACGAATATGAAAAACATTAGTTTCTTCAACCAGTGTATAATGTCTATCATCTAATGCACCACAACAATGATGACCAATTTCTGTAGTCACTGCTGTTGTCAAACCCGAAGAGTAAAGGAAAACCAAAGAGCAATGAAGTTGAAGTAACCTTGAATCTTGCGGACAAAAACCAAGACAACAAGGTCTCGTTATCTGACGCCGACCATGGAAATACAGAAGTTGATCAAGATTCACAGATGCAGAGCGTTTAAGTCAAGAAACTACTACTACTACAGAACCTGAACACATCACATTTGAACTATACGGTCCCTCTCTAGTTCTTGATTTTCAACACCAGCAAGTAAAACGAGGAAAAAGAAATAAACTTTGGAAAGGGCTAGAGAGTTGAAACATAGATCCAAACACATAAACTTATAATAAAGAAGAAAGTGATGTGATGATTATCTTTTATTTGCGTACCCTCTCTTTAGCTATGCATTACAACAAAGTGTTCAGTGTTCATAATACCTATACACAAAATTTAATACCAAATTACCGAATTCAGTCCCGATCAGTTTATTTACATCAGAAGAAAACAGAACACCGACTTTCACCTGTCCAACAGTTTCCGCGAGACTGACCAAGAAAAGGCTAAATCCAAACCTATGAAGAAAGAAAACTATCAAAGTAGACCACCCTTACAAAGAAACAACAACTGGTAATATCATCTTTTTCCACAGTCGTCTACTTTTAAGCAATTCTTTAACAAAAGCAGAAAACACATACCGATAACGATCTGTAAAGCAGTTGTAGAAAATAGAAAACAGAAACTTTAAAGAAGCAATTGATTGAAGAATTAAGAATAAAGAAAGTTTATAGACCAAAAAAAAGCAAATCCCACTTCAAGAATATAATACCTTTCTTTTGTAGTCTTCACAAAGCTTAGCATCTAAACCAATTCCTCTCCTTAGCCACCAAGAAACCCATAACTCTACATAAAACACTAACAAACTTCTCCATTCTCACTTTTATCTTTCATTTTCATCTGCAAAGGAAAAAACAAGAACCTGTTACACACAAACAAAAACACATTTCAGATTACAGATTTTGGTGAGATATGAGTGCAGATTGGGGACCTGTAATTGTAGCAGTGGCTCTGTTCATCCTACTCTCACCAGGATTGCTATTTCAGCTACCGGCAAGGACAAGAGTGATGGAGTTTGGGAACATGAGCACAAGCGGGATTTCGATTTTGGTCCACGCCATTATTTACTTCTGTATACTCACTATCTTGATCATTGCCATACAAATTCACATCCATTTCTGATCTTATAGTGTAACAAAGGTTTCAACTTTCAAGCCATTTTCTTTTGGTTGCTAATCTCTGATTCTTGGCTCATATGGTTTCAAGCAGGGTGATTAAATAAATAATCGGTAATTTTGTTTTCAACAATTCAATTTCTAAGTAGCTCAAATCACACCTCAAATGAGATAACAATATCTCTGATCTCTCTCGTGGCTTCAACATGTAACAATGCAATATAAAGCATCTTCTTTTTGCTACAAATTTCTCTCTTTTTCACAATTTTTCACTAATCTCTGATTCTTTGCTAATATGGTTTAAAGGTAAGTATTGCATAGACAAATAAAAATCTGTAATTTTGTATTCCACAATTCAATAGCAGAGATGGAATCAAACATCAAATTTTGCATTATAACTTAATCACAACAATACAAGCTTAATGATTATTACATTTTCAGTAAAAAGTCAATGCATAACACAAACTATAGAACAGAGTAAAGTATACAAATCCCTAAAAACAGAGTTCCAGATCTCAGAAGATTCCTAGAAGAGAACTCAGATTCAGCAAAAGGGTTACCTTTATTTCGCCCTATAAATCAGCCGGTTGTGATGTGGAGATTGACAGCGAGGATCAAGATCGTGTAAGCAGCGAAGAAGATGAGTGTGTGAACGGCGATAGCTTTGCCATTGGTTTTCATGCCGCCGAATTGGAGAGTGTGGTGATGTCCGGGCAACGAGAAAAGGAGACCTGGGGAAAGGAGAACGAATAATACAACTCCGACGAGAACTGGAGCCCAATCCGCCATTGCTATGAAGAAGAAAACGTAAAAAGCAGACGCCTTTTTTCGATAAAGCGGTGGTGTTGTGAGAGAGAGTAAAAGAGTCAAAAACAGAGTTTGAAACAAAGAAGAAAAACTGAGGTAAGGCCAATTATTTAAATTTTAAATTTTTCGTTAATTATTTAGCCAACATAATTAACGAAAATTTACAAATTAAAAGTTTCATTCAAAAAACAATAACTCATCTCCGTATAAAATTTTACACGTTTCTTCTAATGCCAAAGGAAAATGTTTTAAATTGAATACACAAAAAGTTTGATTATTACCATATTAAAAAGAATATTTGTGTCAAATCGAAAAAGTAGACAAATATTGTTCTCTTTTTACGGAATTTATTGATCGCTTAGCAAGTGGTGGACCCGTTACTTGTAATCCAATTTAGTCTTCTCAAGTCAAATAAATTTCACTAACCAAAATTCGTCCAAACATATTTCGAAATCTGGCGTTTACATTTATTGATCACCGAAAGAGATGTCGCTATTCATGTGAATCACATATGATTTTGAATGTGACATAGAACCGTTTCTCTACAATTTACATCATTGTTTACGATTTTTTCTTGTCTTTTTACATTCCTAAATGGTCGCAACTTTTTCTTTTACTAAAATGTGGATCTTCAGCTTATAGTATTAGTCCCTTCATGAATCCTACAACTGCCATGTAAAGTATATAATAAAAATCGATCTCTGGCTCACTAAAAGAAATTAGGTTGTTCACAATGATCGTAATCGTCGTCGCGAAGAAATTTAAAACTCACAAATCGGAAATTATTTGTAAAACAAAGGGAGTAGAAATAGAAGAATCTATTATTGAGAGTTATTCTCCAATAGTCAAAACTGCACCACATAAATTGGTTAAACTGCTCAAACCGCATAAATATACCGCTGCAAACGCTCAAACCGTATATATACTATACTATTGAACATTTGATATGCTTAAGCTTAATCGTTTCAACCTCTCTTTCCATAGACAATTATAATTAAGACACCTTAGCTAAAGCAAAATTCCACAAACTCTCTCTCTTCCTTTAATTATAAAGAAGTAGACTTTATCAGATTCTCATTCTCACAATTCCATCATCACTTTCTTCACCCATCCATATTTCCCACTCTCTTCTTTCTTTCTCCATTTCTCTTTCTTTTCCTTTTTGTTCTTGTTCTTATTCTTGTTCTTGTTCTTGTTCTTGTTCTTGTTCTTGTTCTTGTTCTTGTAAGAAGATATGCATGATTGGGCTGCACCGTTGATAGCTTCGGCTTTGTTCGCGTTTCTGTCGCCAGGATTGATACTGCAGTTTCCGGGGAAAGAATCACCGGTGGGTTTCATGAACATGAAGACGACGGTAGCTTCTATTTTCGTTCACACTGTTCTCTATGGTCTCTTTCTTATCCTCTTCCTCGTCGTTCTCAACATCCATGTCTATGTATAGCTCATTTATTACACTCATGTATGTGCCTCTGTTTGTGCCAGGGGATTTAGTAGTCATGAGGCTTTGTTTTAGTACTTATCTTTGTTCTTCTTCTTAATTACTGCTCCTAGAATTTAATCCTTCTCATCAATAACCATTTTGTTCTAGTGTCATTCAATATATATAGCAATCTTACATATGTGTATGTATTTGTGACACAGTATATGTAAAAACTAAAAAGTTGTAAACATTATTAGCCTTAGTGAATATTGAAAAATCATCTGTAAATCTTATCTACCTTACTCTAAACTTAATGTTTGGGTGACTTCTCTTGCCAATGATTCAGTTTTGTTACTTGGAAGAGAAATTTACTAAATTAAAACCTTTAACTAATAAAAAATAACCCATTTGATTACACTTGTAACTCGAGTTGGGTAAAAATTCGCCTGCTTGGACTCAATTTGACAAAAGAGAGGCTTGGATTTAGACACATACAACAACTCTTAAAACTTTGAAACAAAGCTTTTCTTGTAAAGTTAGCAAAAGGATCATTTTCATGAACAAGACTAAACATAAAAGAGACAAGGAAAACTTCACATTCGATCTTCTAGCACTCCGGGTTGCTTTCAGCATCATCGATTGATGCAGATGCAAGAACAAGTTCAGGTGTAGGAATTGTGTAAGTGTAATTCTCGCGTCTGGCCTTCTTCTTCTCCCTTTGCAATCTAAAATTCTCTCTCTTTCTTGCTCTGTAGCTGTTGGGATTCTCTGGCACAATTTCTCTTGGATACACACTTATCTGCAAAGAAGTATCGCATTATCTTTAAAATCCAAGACGATTAAGAAAGCTTAATCACAGTATGATCCAAGATTTACCTGCTTCCTGTCAGGGCCAAACTTCTCAAACTTGACTAATCCATCGATTAAAGAGAAGATGGTATGATCTTTACCAATCCCAACATTTTTCCCAGCATGGAACTACACAAAAACATCATTCATGAATCAATCTTCTCAAACAATATAGTTTCTTCCTAGACACAAACATAACCTAACAGAGTGAAATAAGAGCTTCTAAATTTCGACAATTTTGTGATTTAGAACATCATTCTTCTCAAACAAAACAGGTGCATACTAAACACAAGCAAAAGAACAGGAACACTAGAGATTAGAATTAGAATTAAGAGCTCAAGAGCTTCTGAATTCGAGAGTTTCGTGTTTCCAAAACATCATTCATGAATCAATCTTCTCAAAACAAAACAGTTTCATCCTAAACACAAGCACAAACATTCGAGAATGGAATCTGAAACCAGAGCTCGATAGGCTAAATCAATCAAAACCTTTTACCAAATTCCCAGAATTGAGCTAAAACTAAAAAAGACTGAATTTGAAACAAGAGGTTCTTAAATTTCAACAGTTTGGTGTTCTTAAGTGTTTACCTTAGTGCCACGTTGACGAACAATGATAGCGCCAGGTTTAGCGACTTGGTCACCGTAAATCTTGACACCGAGTCGTTGCCCAGGAGAATCACGACCGTTCTTAGTACTACCAGCTCCTTTCTTATGGGCCGATTCAATCGTCAACGGAATCGGAGCTTGAAGATTTTCCAAAGGAAGAGTAACAGTGAAAGTTGTTTTCGGGGTAAAATTCAAATCGCCTCTGAGAAAAGACGAGGTTGAAGAGAGAGACAAGCCTTTGAATGCCCCAACTAGATTCAAAGTCATCGATGTTGCCATCGCCATTGCTACAATCAACCAAAATCAGCAGAGAATTCGTTTGAATTTGGAAATGGAGAAATTAGGGTTTTTGTGAGGTTGAAGAAGACCTTACCTCCTTATCGTTTCGTCTCACTCGATTAGTGACCACTATAATTACACGTCATCAAATAACGTAGGTCCCACCATGTTTAAATCGAGACGATAAGTACACGTCAGCAAGTGAAAAAAAAAAAGAGAATGTTGACAGTGGGATTTGAACCCACGCCCTTTCGGACCAGAACCTTAATCTGGCGCCTTAGACCAACTCGGCCATATCAACTTGTTGCTGATGTAATTACCAAACTTATTTATCTAATAAAACAACAAAGGAATGTTCAGAACGATTGTGAAATCCGGTGAAGTGATTGTTGTAGAAAAGTGTCAGAAGAAAACGAGATTATATATTCATATTCGTTTTATAATCACTGAATCAAACTGAAAAAAATAAATTTTCACTGATTTGCAATGAGTACCGATTCGAATACAAGTGATGGAAATGAATGAAAAATGGATTTTTAGCAATGTTGTTCAAAGAGAATTCAAATGAATTGCGATACATAAGATTTTCATTTTTCTCCTAGTGGATGTAACGCTCTAGTGCGATGGACATCACGAGCAATGGCAACCATTGAGCTTTTTACTTTAATTGAGCTCCCCTTTGCTTATTGTTTAAACCGATAATGGAGTTTTCTAACCAAACTTAAGTGTAAAATCCAACAACTACACATTCATTTCAATGGAGTATAAAAGAGTGATATTTTCTTCATTCTTTTTCTTTGAAAATAGGTAACACATTTCATTAAATTAAGAGATGATATCAATACACTGAAAATTAGGATACTAAACAACTCAATTAAGCGAAATCTAAAAATCCTCGTCAAGCTTGAAGACATGATCATCATTAAACGCAGCGTTTCCATGAACACTAGACATAACAGAAGCTTTCTGATACTCACCAACTCTCTTCTCAAAAAAGTTAGTTTTACCTTGAAGCGAAATCAATTCCATCCAATCAAAAGGATTACTCACACCATACACCTTACCACACCCAAGCGCAGTCAATAACCTATCAGCAACAAACTCAATGTACTGACTCATCAAATCACGATTCATACCAACCAAGGCACAAGGAAGCGCGTCACAAACAAACTCTCTCTCAATCTCAACCGCATCACAAACAATCGATTTCAAACGTTCTTCATCAAGCTTAGTTCTAAGTAGACTATAGATCAAACAAGCGAAATCACAGTGAAGACCTTCGTCTCTCGAAATCAATTCGTTAGAGAATGTAAGTCCAGGCATTAAACCTCGTTTCTTCAACCAAAATATCGAACAAAAGCTACCAGAGAAGAATATACCTTCAACGCAAGCAAAAGCTACGATTCTCTCAGCGAAGCTTTGAGATCCGTTGATCCATTTCATAGCCCATTCTGCTTTTTTCGTCACACAAGGAATTGTTTCGATTGCACGAAAGAGATGATCTCTCTCTTTGTTGTCTTTGATGTATGTATCAAGAAGGAGACTATACATCTCAGAATGAATATTCTCTATCGCAATTTGGAATCCGTAGAAGGCACGAGCTTCTGAGATCTGAACATCGGACATGAATCGTGTTGAGAGATTCTCCAGAACGATTCCGTCTGATGCGGCGAAGAAGGCGAGGACGTGTTTGATGAAGTGACGTTCGTCGTTTGTTAGTGAGTTTTCCCAGTCGCGATTGTCTTGAGAGAGGTCGACTTCTTCGGCAGTCCAGAAGGATGCTTCGGCTTTCTTGTACATCTCCCAGATCTGTGGGTATTGGATTGGGAACATACAGAATCGATCTGGTGTTGGTGTTAGGATTGGTTCCTCTGGCATCGAAGGCATTTTTTTGTGTGAAGAAGATTTGATCTATGAGTTTTTTTTGTGGATTATTATGGATTTGTGATTGAGATATTTATCCTGAAAATTTGGAGATTTAGGAGGGAGATGTGAAAATATTTTCCCGCTCTTAGAGAGGGAAATAAAAAGAAACAGGAGGGAAAATGTGAATACTAAAAAAGAAAAAACATATGGGCCTGTGGGCCTAAGAATAAAAAGCCCAGTAAATATTTTCCCGCTCTTAAATAGGAAGGACTAAATGCTGTAACTTCCTTCCCCTGCAACGGCTTTTCTCAACGGGAAACCAAAAGAAACAGAAACAAAAAAAGCTCGAAAAACGCATCAATGGCGTCGAAGCTTCTAACGACCTTCTTCCTCCTATTTTTCGTTCTCGATCTCGTCGCACCTTCTGTGACATCTGTTTCATCCGCCGTAGAAGTGCTCTCCGATTCCGGCTACTTATCCATGGGACTCACTCTACAGCTCGCGAATCAAGATCTAAACCTCGAAGATTGGCAAGAACTCACCATCTTCGCACCTTCTGATCAAGCTTTCTCCAGATTTGGTCAACCTTCGCTTCTCGATATCAAATACCAGCTCTCTCCGACGAGACTTCCCGGAGAAGCTCTAAGAAACCTCCCGAACGGCGCCAAAATCCCTACTCTCAGATCTGATTCCTCTCTAACAGTCACGAATTCTTCACGATTCGGACGTAAAATTTCGATCAACAACGTCGTAGTCCAAGATTCTCCTGTTTTTGACGACGGTTACATCGTGATTTACGGATCCGGCGAGTTTTTCACATCCCCGACGAAGATCTCCGACGATTCATCATCGTCTTCTTCAATCCCAAACCCTACCTCATCTACTGGTTCAATCCCGAACCCTAGCTCAGCGACTCACACACCTCCAAGTCCTAAATTCGCTTCCGATTCCACTCGAAATCTTCCAAATGGATCAAAACCAGTGAATTGCTTCAACATCTTTGAATCGGCTTCAAGATTGTTAATGTCGAGAGGTTTCGTGATCATAGCTACATTTCTCGCTCTGCAATTGGAAGATACTTCAGGAAACGACACGAAGATCACAGTCTTTGCTCCAATCGACGAAGCAATTCCAAATCCAAGTACTAAATTCTCCGACTATGTTACTATTTTCAGAGGACATGTAATCAATCAACTTCTTTTATGGAAAGATCTTCAGAAATTGGCTAAGGAAGGATCGATTCTGGAAACTGTTCTCAAAGGGTATGAAATTGAGGTTTCTTGGTCTGGTGATATACTTCTTCTTAATGGAGTTCCACTCATATATCCAGATTTGTATGTCAACGATTGGATTGTTGTTCATGGCTTTAATCAGATGATTGTACCAAAAGAGAAACAGGTTAATGTGGGAGAGTCTATCACAGTGCTAAACAATGGAGATGAAGAAGAAGGTGTTCATGAAGAGTACTCTTCTGAGTTAGGTGACTATGGTCTTCATTGATCTCTAGAAGACAATTTGATTCAACAGTAATGTAGAGAGATACTCATATTCGTGTTGATTCTCTTAATTCATAATCTCGAATCTGTATACAGAGTTGTTTACAATGAGAAACTATTTTAGCTTGAAAATGAATATAAAGTTCTGATTTTAGACTCTCTTTTGGTGACACTCGATACCGATCTACGTAATCCATTTGTTGTGAGGTTGATGATGGTACTTGGAATCAGTGTTCTTTATTTTTCTTCATACATAGACTGTGAGGTTGTTGATAGTTGTGGACGTAAAAACTATGTAGTACTGGAGCCTGCCCTTTAGCACAAAGAGATGAAGGGTCTAAAGAACAGAAACCAAAGATTCATAACCATTGCTTCACTATATAATGTGTGTTTTTTTAACTGAAAACTTCATCTATAGGCGAAAGGACCATGATTCAGATGAACTATTCTCCTTCTATGAGTCGATAAATTCGAACCACCTAGCAGTTACTATCGCTAGGACAAGATGAAATGTTAATCTTCAAAGCTAGAACCTGACCATGGACAAAGGTAGTAGAAGGAAAAGCAAAAGTCACCTCATTGTTTTCCAGATTGAAGTACCGGTCCTACTACTCGCGGAACCGTACACGAACGGTAAAGAAAACTGATACTTTCGTTAGCCAAATGATCGTACCCAAAGAGAAACAGGTTACATTGGGAGTCTTTGTCAGAGCTAAACGATGGGGAAAAGAAGAAGAAGGTGATGATGAAGAGTACTATTCTGAGTTAGGTAAAAGGTCTTCACTGATTTGTATGTTAATTTCCAAAGGACAATATGAGTTCTTATACATTTTCTGAGTCTCTGATTCATAACTTCAAATCTGTTCTAGGAGTTGTTATAATGATAAAACTCTTTTGATTCAAAATGCATAAGAAAAAGTCCTGGTCTTTAGACGCTCTTGGTGAGTGTTATTGCCTTGACTCCGGCATCTGAGATTTGGCAAAACTGATCCACGCAACAACGTAACCGGCTAAGATGACCCATCCGAACACATCATACTTGAACTCACTGTTCTTTTCTTGCTTCATCGTCTGTGAGAAAGAACAAACATGTTAGATTTTCAGCAAAAACAATTTGTAGTTCTGAATAAAAGAAACAACCTTTGCACTGGTAGATGATGGTCCAGCGGTGCCGCCTAATGGTTGTGGGCCTAAACCGTGTCTGTGAACCTCTTTATGTAGTTCTGGACCCTGCAGTTTCGCAGAGAGAGAAGGAGAATTGGTCTAACGAAAAAAAACCAAAGATCCATAACCATTGCTTCACTGTACAATGTGTTTTTCTACACTAAAAAACTTCATCTCTAGGCATAAAAATATGATTCAGATACATTATTCTCCTTCTATGAGTCACTGTATATCAAACCAAACCACCTCACAGTTCCTATTGCTAAGACAACTAGCTAAGTCTCAACAACACGCAGATCTCAACTTAAGAAACCATTAACAACAAAGATGTACCTTGGAAGCCAATTCCACTGATTTCCGATAGAGTTCATTCTCCGGTTGCTGCAAAAACACATCTCAAATTACAAAATACCACACAGAAAAACATAAAACAATCAAAATGATTAGGTCAGGATTACGAAAGAACCGAGACTTTACCTCCTCCACAGCTAGTTGAAAGAACTGAGAAGCTTTCTCAAAGTTATCTCTAGCTTCTGTCTGATCAGGATTCAAAAACCCATATGAAATATGAGCATTCCCAATTAACCAAAGAGCATCATGCTTCTTTGGATCGATTAACAACGCCTCTCCCAGCCTCGAAATGGCCTCTACGCAAAATTCAATCTTCCAAGTATTAAATTACGGATTCCAATAACAAAACGTACATCTTAAGATACATAAACATACATAGAGACGAATCTAAGTCCATAAGATTTCACATTACCAAGCAGATTCAATCACACGAATTTGAAAATTATCATCAAAGCTAATAATCTGAATTCGATGCAACTAAAAAGAGAAGAAATAACCTAAAATCATCTGCTTTGACTCTGAGGGTTTCTGAAACTGTGATAGTTCCAGTAAAGCTCCTGCCCATCTCGTCAAATTCTACAAAAAAAAAAAATCAAAGAAACCCAATTCGATTTCCGCCATGAGATCAAAAATTCTTCATCGAATTTCGCATAAATTCTTCAAAAAACGATAAATCAAAAGATATGAAAGAAAAAAACGACTAACATCGACATCTAAAGGGTTTTTGATATAGGTTGCTTCTGCTGCTTTGCGAGCATGTTCGAAGACCATCAATCTCTCGATTTCATTTTGCATATCCATTGATTCTCAAGCCTCGCGATTGATTTTTTGATTCTTCCGTCGCAACGAAAATTTAAGGAAGACGAGCTTAATCATATATAAGTCGGTTCACTCTTCTCGTCCGATTAGTGCTAAGTGGGCTTAATAGGCCTTATGGGCTTTCGCTAAAGTCAGCCCAACAATAAATAAGAAAACTAAACTCTTTTTTTTTTTTTTTTTCACATAATCACACACTTTTATTAGTAACAACAAACTACACCAAACAAACAGATACAACAAATTACGTCTAAACACAACAAGATGTGTGATGCATCAGGTCATTGCATTTGAAGAAACAAGCAATGGAAAATCAACAAAACAGAGATCACAAGGGAAACAATACATAGCAAACGCGAAAGATCTGTGGTGTTTTCTTCTTTAGAGAGTTGAACAGCTTCAGGCTCATGATACCTCATCAAGATTCCCTGTGTATCATCACTGGATCCTGAGACTGGTTTCAAACTAAGCTCTGTATTATTCCTCTTCATCTTCTTCTTTCCTAGAAGAAGCTTCCTAAGCCAACTCCAGTCACCTGTATGTTTACTGTTTTTTATGTTTTTTACTCGAGATACCTTAAAAGCTTCTGCTTCTCCATCTATGTGGTGGTTTCTGTTGCCTCCAGTTTCAGAGTAGCCAACTTCGATGCCACTACTACTCTGCCCCTCTTTTGCCAAGATCTTTACACCACATGCCATAATATTGTCATCACTGGAACTGAATTCAAACTGAATCTCGTTTGGAGTCACGTCCATAAGGCATCCGTTTTCTTCAGGAAATAAGTCGCCACAAAACATTAGCAGATGTTCTGATAGAGATCCACCAGACACAAATGTATATATGGACTGTGTAGTGCAGTTAATTTTGACACCTTCTCTGCTTCTTAGAATACAATTTATCTTACTAAATCCGAAATTCTTGATTGGCGAAAGCAGAAGGCAAGCCTTAAATCTTGAGAACACAGAAAAAACCTCCTTACCACCTGGAGCCAGAGAGATGGTTATCGAGTTCCCTCTAGTTTGGTGAGTGAACTCTGCAGGGATTTTTTTACCTGGCAAGCATATAGACTTGTACCCGGATTGTTGTATGATTCCTCTTTTTGATGCATTATCCAGTTTCAGACAGTTGTGGAACATCAAATTCGAGATTGGTCTATGGAAAGAGCAGCATACACTCTTGAGTGATATACAGTGCTCTGCAGATAGAGAGGTCAGCGAAGGGAAATGACCCTGAATTGACACGAGTTTTCTGCAGTTGTCAACGTTTAGATATCCTAGATGCGGGAGACCTATGACGTAATCTGGAATCATCTTTATATCACTGTTGCTTAGGTCTAAAGATTTTACACTCTGTGGGACTTGTGTTAATCTCTTGAGGCTTCTGCTGCCTATCTGTAGAATGTCAAGACGAGACCAGTATCCAACAATGGACGCAGGAAATTCTTTAATCTTTGTGCCTGCTACAGAGAGATACTCGATGTTTCTAGAAATATCTGGAAAACTTCTCAGTCGTGAGCAATTATCCATTTTGACCTCCTCAAGAGATGCTAAGTCGATATTGGTGGGAATAACTTGTAGCTTAGAGCACCCTGACGCATCCAGCATTTCCAGTTTGTGTAGATTTCTAATAGACGAGGGAAGCACCACCAAACTCTCACAACCGATAAGTTTCAATGTCTCGAGATTAGTGGCTTTCGAAAGATTTGGGATTTCTTTCAAATTAAAGGAGTATCCCAAGTCTATTTTCTTGAGATTTGCAAGGGGCTGCATGTCAAACAAAAAACGATTAGGAATATCATACTTAGGTTAAATCAATCTTTAGTAACAAATTCACAAGTATCAAGTACCAACCTGGATTCCTCCCCATAGCATCTCCAACTTGCTGTATGGCATATGGAGTTCAACGAGAGATTCTGGCTGAAATGTCAGAGGAAGACTTTTTCTCGGGTATGAATCCCAATGAAGTAACCTTAGACGAGGTAGATATTTCATGTCCTCTAACAAACTAACATTTCCATTGTAGAATTTTAAGAACTTGAGATTACGCATCCCTTCAAAGGCTCGCTTACTTATAGAGAACTCGCCGATCTTGGACATATCAAATGATATACCTATGATAGACCCAGTACCCTGATAACAATCATTCAAAAGAAGAAAGATGAATATTGCCATCATTCAAGATTTATTGACTGATATCTCAAGATAATATATATAGGTAAGAACTTACTGTTTCATTTGCTAGTACATCACGAATCTCTTTGGCCTCTACTAAAAACTGACGTTTCCCCGGCTCGCCAGACTGTTGAACAACTACTTGTCTACCCAATTGTTGTAGTAGACAGTGCATCCTTATCCGACCATGAGTAGATATATGCACAAGAGACTTAGCGGCTAAGTTCTTCAACCCATTTTCGACATCCAAAGTACTGTCAGCGAGCATAGTTGTCACATAATCAACACTTTCATGGTTGAAAAAGCATGCAATTTGAAGGAACAGAGATTGATGTTTCTCCAATAATTTGTCATACCCCACTCTCAAGACATCCTCAACTTTTCTATCAAGATTAGTTTCTATCCCATATAATTGAAGCCTCCACTCATCCTCGCTCTCCCCATAAAATGACGAACCCACAACACAAAGGGCCAATGGAAGATTACCGCAAAGCTCTACTACTTTTCTTGCAAGCTCTTCGAAACCATCTTGAGGAGAACTTTGTTTGAAAGCAGAAAGACAAAATATCTCAAGAGCTTCTTTTTCGGATGGATAATCCACATGGTAGATATCGTTGATCCCATGTGCCTTCAAAATCTTTTTATCTTTCAAGGTAACGATGATCCGACTTCCAGGACCGAACCAAGAAGTTTCTTTAGCCAATACCTCTAGTTGCTCTAGATCATCCACATCATCAAGAACTATAAGCACTCTCTGGTTATGTAGCCATTCTTTTATTGCGCCTAAATGATGTATCTTCATATCCTTTTGGTTCAAGATCTTGGAAAGAAGCATGTTATGCAAATGCAGCTTTGAATCATAGTTATTAACATCAATGTTCCCCATAAAACAGCTATGCCGAAAACCGGTAGAGAGTTGGTTAAATAAAGCTCTAGCAATGGTAGTCTTACCAATTCCCGCAGGACCCCAAATGCCAATCATCTTCACATCATCACACTCGAGGCATAACAAAGAGTCCAGTTTAGTCAGGTGAGCTTCAAGTCCCACCATTCCCTCAAAATCCCTCGACGGAGTAACATTAAGTTTGTTTGAAACATCTGTGGCAATCTTTTGGATCATCTCTGCTTCATTAGCCCTAATAAAAGCAAATAAAAATATTGGTGGGTCTTAAATGGTAGAAGCTCATCCGCTAAAGCATGGATCAAGAAACATAAAAGCATTCAAATATATTGAGCCCAAAAGAAACAACAAACCAGTTTAGAGAGTGTTCTCCAGCTATGGTTGCTACATCATTCAAAGCTTTGATCCATCTCTGCTTCACTTCCTCTGTTTTCCCTTCACAAGTTTTCTTGAAAGTATTTCCGAAATCTCCCCGCTGTTTCCGTACATCAGAGGGATCAACTTTGTAAAAGATAGTCAACACAGCTTGCCCCGAAGCCTCTTTGCACTTCAAGATTTCCACCAACTCATCTAAGCACCAGCCGGAAGAAGCGTACTTCTCCGAGAGCACCACAATCGAGACTCTAGATTCTCTAATCGCTAGCACGAGCTCAGGTCCGATCGTATGGCCTCTCTCGATCTCCTGATCGTTGAACGTAGTGATCCCTTTGCTTGCAAAATGATTGTGTAAATGACTGAGAAATCCATTACGGACATCTGGGCCGTGGAAACTCGAAAAGACATGGTATCTCTTGAAGACAGACGGTGAAGAAAAAGCCATGAGAGATAAGAGTAAAAGTGAGATTTGAAGAAGAAGGTATCACAATGGGCAACATATATTAAGGGGAAAATGATAAGATAAGAGAAAAAAACAAACATGTGTCCCCAAAGTCATCGAGGACAACATAAAACTGTGTTTCCCACTTTCACTAACTATAGTAAGAAGAATCAATTACAGAATATGTCCTTTTTGCGTGTGGCATTTGTTGCTTTTGACCTTTTTTGCATAGTTTGTGAATTTACCCTTTCTCGACTGAGGGATTTGACGATTTTAACCTTCAGTTGTTGCAAAGGAAAAAAACTGGAATTATTGAATTTAATTAAGAAAATAAAAATTTGTTCACCACCAATCCTCACGAATCACGATCCCATCTCTATCGATCCGATCTGATCCATTCCAATGACGCTACGAAACAATCATCTCTAGTTGATCTCTCGATCCAGTCTTCGTGAGTGACTTCGACGACGACGATTCACACTGCTCATGAACTTCTGCTTCTCCTACTTTGTAAGTTTAATCTCATCTTCTCCAAATTCACAGACTTTGTATTCTGCTATTATTGACGAAACAACTTGATTTTTGTTTTGAAATGAAAGGCTTCCATTAGCTTCACTTCGACCATGTTCTTATGGGCTTTTGTTATTGACTCTTACTTGTCCAATTTGGTCGATGAATACAACTCTTACTCTACATTAGCTTCTTGTATAATGACCCCATTTTTTCTAGAAATAATTTAGTTAGAAGGCTTCTTGTATAATAAGTGCACACAACCTGTTCGATGAAATGCCAAAGTGAAGAGTACGAAATTACATTCACTAACCCTCTTTTTCACTTCTTCTTTCTCGTTAGTTTCTATAGATTTTGTCCTACATATATGTAGAATAGATGGCCACATCTGTTTTTAGTGTTTACATTGGTCCTTACTTATCTTCCACAAATTTTACTTGTTTGTTCTTTGTGTAGCTAAATGACGTGATGATAAAACATTAACTCAAGCGAAATTTCTCTGAACTTGTGTTTTGATGGGTTCAGGGAGTTTTATATCTCACCCATTTGGGTTCCTCCGTCTTGTAGCCCTTAGGGTTTAGTTTTAATGCTTGAGACAAACTTTTATGTAACCACTCTTTTTTGCTATTTTAGTTTGTCAATTCAATGCTGCTGTATATTGTTTTCACTAGTATAATACTCTCTTTTCAGATGTCACGGTCCAAGAAAGCTTGCATTGTGTTCTTTCACGAAGTTGATGCGATTGGTTGTGCAAGATTTGATGATGGTGATATCGAAGACCAATGATACTATGCTTGAGATTGTGAATCAGCTTGATGGGTTCTCGACGGACACGGTAACATTAAGGTTCTTATGGCAATGGCAACAAACAGGTCAGTCAAAATCTCCATACCAGCCTTATGCTAAAATACACCACACAATTATACTGCTTGGCTCATTGGGGTTTCTGTATAACTCTCTAATCCAGGCATAACACACTAGACCCTGCTCTTTTACGTCATGAACGTCTTCACTCCAAGGTTGAGTTTGGTCATCATGAACATACCTAACGTTCGGTTATTCCCGGTATAGGTTATGTTCTTTCAAATGGGTTAACTATAAACTATGCTGCTCCTTTGCTTTCACCAGGTTTGCAGACTTCTTGTATTGTAATTTTGGGATATCAGTCCATCGTTTATAGTTAACTGCTTCTATATCATGTGTGCGTGTAATGTTTTGCGAGTTTTATCATAATTAGTTTGGGTTCCCCTCGGTTGTGGTGATTAGGGTTTAGTATTCCTTCTTATAGTTCTTTTTTTTTTTTCCATCCAATTAACTTTATTAAGAGCCAGAATCGGCATCATTGTTTACAAGGGAATTGAGAAAACTAGGACAACAATGGTATAAGTAATAATTATTTGAACTTTGGACTGCTTTCCTCGCCAAGAAGTCTGCACATCCATTCTGCTCGCGATGTCGAAAAGTGAACTTTATTGAGTTAAACATGTTCCTCCATTGCCAAATTTCTTCCAGGTAGTGCTTTAGACGTAGGTTAATTCCTTCCTTATTGATTAGATTGACAATGTTGGCATTGTCTCCTTCGAATTCTACATGTCTATATCCTTCTTATAGTTCATGTTTATGGTTTGCATGTAATAAAATTCATCATAAAATTTGTTATACCAAAATTAAAAGTCACTACTCGTTTCTAAATATATATGTAATTAATAGTGTTTATAATTGTTCACAGGAACCATCGCTTTGAACTTAAAACCGTTTTATAGAACCGTTTGAACCTCACAACTCATGCCCATCACCCAGAGGGTAAAACCGTCTTTCCAACCCACCAAAAATGGCAAATCCACAAGCCAATTAGAAAAGTGGCAAATCCAAAACTTTGGACAAATAAATGGCATTTTGAACAATAATCCCATAGTAAGAAACACCAAAGAAATTTCTACAGAAAAAATACAAAGTTACAAACATGTGTCCCCACAGTCGTGGAAGACCACTGACTTTTATGATTTTGTAATCAATTGTATAAAGCTTGCATACATAGGCATTAGCTTCTTTGTGCTAACAAGAACAAGTTATAAATTCCTCTGATTATGAAACTAATAAAAGCTAGAGATTAACATAAGAAGATAAAATTTTCAAAACTAGGTGAGTAATTCATGAGACTGTTGAATAGCGTTCTCACGTGGTTATTAGTGGCAAAAGAATGCAATGCTAATTACCAAGATTTGTTACCTCAAAACATGAAAAGTAGCACTACTACTGAATCTTGAGTGCCAGTTTGAAGCAAGGTCAAAAGTGACACTATATATATAAAGACTATACTCTTTTTATGTCAAGAGAATTTTGAAATTCTACCATAAGACTTCACATTTATGTTCTTAAATTGAATTTGAAAATTATCATCAAAGCTAACTAAAAAAAAAAAACAGAAGAAAAAGCACCTAGAATCATTTATTTTGGCTTCAGAGACTTTCTGAAACTGTGAAATTTCCAGTAATGCTCCTTCTCATCTCGTCAAATTCTACAAAAAAAAATCAAAGAACCCCAATTCGAATTACAAATTCTTCATCGAATTTTGCATAAATTCTTCGAAAAAACGAAAATAATTAAACTGTGCACATAGGAATCTATAGGTTGCTTCTGCTACTTTTGGAGCATGTTCAGGGAACATCAATCTCCCGATTTCACTCTGCAAATCCATGGATTCTCAACCTTCGCGATTTTTTTTTTTTATTATTATTATTATTCCGTAACGTATCAGGAAAATTTATGTCAGAATCATAATCATAAGACGGTTCGAATCCTACAGAATAGCTTAATGGGCCTTATGGCTTTTGCTAAAGACAGCCCAATGAACAATAAAACAAATATAAAGAAACACTAAACCCTTTTTTAGGTTTTGTGCAAAAAAAATCTCCAACTAAAAAAAATCTGAGATTTGAAAATTTTAAATATATATTTTGATATTGTCAAAATCATATATTATATAAAAAAATATAACTAATCAATAAAATTAATATTTTTAAAATGTTATTTGATATAATTTAAAAAGTATAATCAAACACTTTTATGGTTGAAAAAGCATGCAATATGAAGAAACAGAGATTGGTGTTCCTCCAACAATTTGTCATACCTCAATTTTTATGTGTAGCCAATCAATCGAATTCGTAAACAGAAAAGAAGATAATATTTGTTATTGAGCTTATGTTGATCATCCACACACACGAGAACGGGACATACATATTAAGCTCAGTCCCGTCTCAATTCATTATGGGCCATGACAAAACTCAAAATAAAATAACGGATTGTGGATTCATATTTTTCCATAATATGTTAAAATATTTATAACGGATAAAATCCTCCGCATTGGCTTGGAATAATCCATTGCGGATTCATATTTTTCCAGTCTTGGAGAAGTAGCTTTAGGTAATACACCTTACTCTTTGTATCATTACAACAACTTGCATGGACTGTAGTTATCTTGCTTTGATCTTGTGGATTTGGTTGACAAAACCTCCCAAAGTTAGCATCATCCAAATAGGTTACTTTCTTATCAAGGGCCTCGACTACATCTTCGCGCTTGACAATATCACACAAGGATTGGTTTCCAGTTTCAGGATACAAAACCCTCTCCACGTTCAAGATCTTAAAAAAGTCTATGGTTATATCATTGGACTTGGCATAGAAGAAACCTCCTGTGTTTTCTGTTGTTAAATGATCATGCTGATGATTACTCAATGAGAGCCCGCAAGCCACTGAGATATGATTTTGTGGGTGGCAATGCATTAGAGGATTTCTTAGCCACATTACATCTGCTTCCTGCAACCAAATTCAGACATATCGATATAAATCAGCGTTTGAAAAAAACATTAAATTTCTTAATAGATCTATCACCTAATTAGAATGTATAAAGTTTTATCGGATTTTATCATTATGCGGCATAATTTTAAGCGTCTTTAAAACTAAAAACGCAAACAACATGATCTATAACACACAAAAAATAAAATAAAATTTTAATTTATTTTTTTTTGGCTTTGTAATATCAGAACCTTTCTTCAACTCCAAATTCTAGTTTTTTTTTGGTGAGGAACTCCAAATTCTAGTTGTTTCACTATTCTAAGTCATATCTAATAATTAAAAATAATGCATTTGAAGAATTAGATGGACAAAAAAAAAGAAATTTGAATCAAAAAAAAAATATATGTGGAAAAAAGTCCTAGATCGCCTCCTAAATGCCATCTAAGGTTATTCATCGAGCGGGATCGGATATGCCAATCTAGGTGCCAATCATCTAGTTTCTTGAATAAAAAGTTATACTTGTTCTATAAAAACTGGTTGTAGAAAGGCTAACTTTTGCATTAAGAGAACTTACTGTGAACATTATGTGGTAACCGAGTTCTAAAATTTCTTTAACCAAAGACTTCTTGCTCCAACCGGTAACAAGACCATCCGGTTTTAAAGATTCTGACGACTTTTTTCTCGAACCTCTATGAAGATAACAATGCGGGTGGACACGACGACAATATCGAAAAGCTTGATCATCTAAAGCAACAACGATCAAATGGTTTAGCAAGTGTTTGGTTCTTTCTCCAATACGTAAACTCTCCAGGAATAGATCAAGAATAGAGTCAGGTTTTGCCCATTCTCGATCCACCATGGTAATAATTACTACCCTGTCTTCTGTAGCTGCTTCTTTTAGTAGACTCGATAAGACTGAAGATTCCTGTGACCAGAGATACCAAATCTATCAATAATGTTATTGAATAAAAAGCATCATAAAGGGATCATAATCTTAATCTTACAGGTTGAAGATGCGAGAATTGTGTTCCTCTGATAGTATTCATGTATGGAGCACAAGAGTGATGATTATGATGATGATGAGACACTAACCAGAGAATGATCAAGAGAAGGCAACATATGACAAGGTAAGGTGACTTCACTATCCTTATAATCTTCATTTTTGTTTTACTGAGTTTTGATTGCAAAATCATAGAATATAAAAATCTTGAAAGTCTAAAATATATGTTCTTTTGTTATATTCGCAATGATGGTGATTACTAATTTACCAAAAAAAAGTGATGGTGATTACTATGAATACATTGAATAGATAAGAAGGGGTTCATGCAGAATCTGGTTACAATCATTTCCTTTTGCTTCCAAATCCATATTTGGTAAGTAAATAATGGTTAGATTATACATTAATTGTTGGGATTCTCTCTTTTACTGACAAATAATTGCATTTTGCACTTTTCCAGAATTTATTACCCAAATAACTTTTGTTTTTGACTCAATTAGAGATTGTTTTTTTTGGTAGAAACTCAATTAGAGATTGTTGTTATGAGAGATCGTTTCTCCAAGTTTACTTCCATTTTTAATATTTATTTTTTATTTTCTGATTTCAGATTTTGTTTCAAGTATATTTTTTTACTTGCAGCGTTAAAATGGGTTGACTAGGTCCGACCCTAATTCGTGTCCAACCCACCATTTATTTCATGGGTTTATTGACTTATACCTTTGGTAATGCATTAAAAAAAAAACAATCAGTCATAGAAATAAAATGGCGAATTAGAGGTTGTATAGATTGATCCATATAAATCCCTAAACATTATAATAAAAGTGTAAATATTTCGTAGGTATTTTATGTGATTATGTCTAATCGCTATACTATATCAACGGAATATGCGGTGTCTTGTTAATATTAATTAAACAGAATTAAAAGTATAAAACATATAAGAAAATAACTCAAATTTATTATGATTATTCATATTAAACTGGTTAGTTTAGCAATCATTATTGAAGTAAATACAAAAAGAATATAATGGACACAGGGATATCTGACTAATTGTATATTAAATATTTATTTATCAATTAGGCCTACAAGAGTAAAGTAAGTAATCTCAATTATACTCAGCCTTTAGAATGTCTCTCTTATGTTTATATATAAATTACATCTTGCAATATATATAAGAGAAAGTGACTTATAGCAATCCACATATAGACTAGCTATAGTCAATAAGGGAAACAAAACCAATCATTTGTATACTTAAACCGGAATATTTAAACCGGTGATGATGTCTCAGTAGCAAATGTTTTGATTATTGGATATTGGTTTGCTAGATAAGCAATGTAAAAGAAGTTGATAAGATTTGACACGTCAGACCTCAAAATATATCCATGTAGGGGATAAAAATATATAATCTCGAACGTATTCATTTTCTTTTAAAATGTTTTGAGAAATATTGATGTTTGATGTTCGACCTTTTGTTTCTTTATATCCAACTTGAGTTTTGATAGCTTAGACACTCACATACATAGACGTTAGGAATATATACTCTCTTTTTTTTCTTTACCAAGGGGTTATATTATAATTCGCCATTTTATACAACATGAGTTTTGTTTCTTTACCTGTTAAAACTTAAATTATCTCTTCCAATTAGAAATTCGAATTTCGGAACGAATACTCAAAAATATTTAATTTCTTGTTTCATTGCATATATTAATCACGTCATTTTTAAAAAAAGTTAGTTTATTAATATAAATTAGTTCTTTCTATTCCAAATTCCAACATACTTTAAAAATGACCGTATATGTGGGATGATTATTTGAAAAAATGAAAAGGTGGCAAAATCATGATTAAGTGGAGTGTATGATAGATATGTTTTAAACAAACTATGTGACATTTGTGTATGTTTTAAACTAATAGCAGGCTACTTTACAAGATGTCATGTATAAATCATCCATAAAGTTACATTTAAGTTATTTATAAATTTTCCACCATATTTTTTTACAAATAAACCTCCACCATTTGGTTATTTAGCAGATTCACCAAAGACTTTTTTGTATGTTACATTCTGATTGATTGTATATATTTATAATACTGTCACCGCCACTAATATTTTAACACCCTTATTATTAATTGCTAATCGTAGTATTATTATTAAAATTGAACATTAAAAAAACAAAATATTGGGTATGATCGGTAGACTAAAAAACCTGTCACTCTCTTGCATATTCTCTGATCAACTAAATTAAACTACCTGATCGTTAAATAAATTTTAATTGCCTAAAGTTTTTATAACTCATCTTATTGTTGAAAACTATTAATAATTTGCTTATAATCTTTGGGTCACTATCATCCCATCCCCAAAGTCGAGGAATTACATAACAAACATGTCAAGAGTGTACGTATTTGGTCGGCCATAGGCGGTGAGTCGACGCCGTGTTCAACATTACCATCTTTTTTTTTTGTTAAAAGTTTTTTGTATTTTTTCCCCCAAAATTAAAATAATATTTTCGTCAATAACTTTGCCTAACTTCATACTCAAAGGAAATATGCAAATCTCGATATCTAATTATTTTAATACCGCATTATTAAAATTCATCATGAAAAGATTTATGATTTGTTAATTGTTCATAAATCTAATATAAGTGTTGTAAACTCATGAATTTGGTAAGTTGTTACACTTTCGGCATTGATTAACTTATAAAAAAATTATCACGTTAACTAACAATCCAACTTATAACAACATTTTTAAATCCTGAATCCTAAAAAAATGAATTATCGTTTTTGGACCAGAAACTTTCATGTAATAAACACATGCATATTGGTTAAATCGGCGGGTTGTTCCAATAACAAATTTATTGCACATGATAATGTTTTTTTTTAGTTGCCGGTAACACGAAAGATACTCTTGCGAAAGCTTTTACCATTAACCCTTTTCTTTAAAAAAAAAATGCATTTACTATGTTCCTATTTCTACGTATTGTTGTTTGGTTTGTAGATACCTTATAAACAAAATTTATCCGTTAGGTGCGTAACACCATCTCAGCTCGTCGCCATCGAAAGCGTTGGAGAAACTTAATGGTTCTCTGGATCCGTTAAATCTTTTTCTCCTTAATCTCTATTGTAATCTTGCTTTTTATTCTTTTTTGCCAAGATTACTCTCCTCTAGGTTTTACCCTTGTATTTCCTAAACACTTCATTTTTAATGATATTAACATTTTAGCAAAAAAAAAAAAAAAAAAAAACAAAATTTATCTCCAACAATCTTTACATATAAAAAAATGGTGGTCCGAACAATTTTACAAACAAGAAAGCCTAATATTTTGTTTATATTTGTATATAACTTCTGTTTTCACTTATCATTGTGTCTATTTTTTGGTTAGTAACTTTTTCTTTCATCATGTCAAATTCTCAATCATGAGGGAAAGAAACCAAAATTTAAATAAAAAGCAAAAAAAAAAACAAAAGTCACATGAACCATGACGAGATACGTGGCTCATTCATGAGACCAGCCAGTTGGATTTAGATCTGATCACAAGATCTTCGTCAAATAGGGACTCTACATATGGATCACATGGTTTTCGCAGATGCCAAGTGGAGCTTCTTCTCTACTGGCCCCATTCCTGACCAAACTTATGTACAACACATTATTCGGTTGGTTGGTTTATTTATTAGTTTAATAAAATATTTTTGTAACCAAGAATTTTCTGAATAATTTCTCATATCAGAGATCATAACAAGTTTTCTATAATTCTACCTGCCGCCATAATTCGGGTTTGTAGTCTTTAATTCTCTTTTTACGTATACAAGTTGAATAACCAACACGACAACACAGAATCGTGTTAGAGTATATATATTTCATTTCTTCTTGTTGGGTTGTACATTTTTAATGTTTTAGCCATTCCTACTTTTAAATATTGTATCGTATCTTTTCATATTTAGTTATGGGATTTATAGTCTCATCCATTTCATATTATATAACTAGATAATACTTATTTGACAACGATGTATTAAACAAAAACATCGTATAATCTTAACGTTAATTTATACGAGTACGTTTCTTTTTCAAACAAAAAAATATATATACGTTAATTTGGTCAAATATTTATCTCCAATTGGACGCTTTTGAGGGCCGAAATATATAAATCACGTGTTTGGAGAATAAATGATTAGAGTTAAAATATTCGTACAAGAGAAATTAATTTAAAAATGGCTGTTCGATTAGCTCAAGGGTCGGAATTCTTCTGATCGTTGGATCTTGGAGTGATCGAACGTATGATTACACGTGTTTAAATATTATTGGTCATAAAGGTTTCTGCTGATCTGTCAGATGTAATGGCTGAGTTGTCCCTTGACACAAGACACCAATTTAACAAGGGAGATTTGGTCACTTGGTCAGTACGCAACCAAATCCAAATGGCTGATTAATGGAGAATTAAGTTTATGAAATTAGAAGAACAAATATATTACGAAATCTTATCATAAAGTGGATATTGATTTTTATCTTTCATAATTTAAAAAGTGAAGTAAAAGGTTTAATCGATATTTATGGGACACAAAAAAGAGAAGCTACTACTTATTCAGGTAATGTGTGAATTATAATGAAAAATGAAGGAATTATAAGAAGATTTATTTTGTGATATACCATGTGTACACACTAACACAAGCAACCGAAACAAAATTTTGTTTATGTCCCCTAGTGCAAATTGTAGAGTATTCTATGATTTTTATGGACAATGTTTGAATATCATTAATTTTATACATGAAAACAGAAAAGATTTGTCAATGCCTTAGAGATCCACATGCAACCGTCTTTGTCGATCCAAAACGGAAAAGTATGGAGAGCGTTGGTCGACTGTGCAAGAAATTCATGAAAAAATAATTATGTATTTTTGCTTCTTCTTCCAAGAGCATTTTTGCTTAAGGAGTGAATTGATTTTTGGATTCAAGAATGTGTATGCTTTCATGTTTTTAAAATTTTTTTGGCATGGGACCATAAAATGGTTATGCTATTTGTGTAACCTTAATTATCACTGTGAAATGAATATATACAATCTTAGCAACAAAAAAAAAATTATGTATTTGATAAATTAATAAATAACTAATTATGATATTAATAGTTAGGGATTATTACTTAGAGAATTTTGGGTATATAGTATTTTTGGACTTCTACAAATGCAATTTTGACACTTTTCAAGAAACCCTATTATTATGAAACCAAATTATACCAGTTGCATATAAATCATTATTATTTCCCTCTGCCACAAAAACTCTTAAAGTTTAACCTTAATGTGCATATAAATCATTATTATTTCCCTCTTCAACTTTACGTCAAAATCGCATATTGATTTGTATTGAAAGAAATAACAAATTGAGTACAAATTAATAGCTATAGATAAATAAAAAAAAAGCTATAGATAATAGTCGATTTCTCGTTTTTATTTAAAAAAATAGTCGATTTCTACACACACAAAAAGGGTTACTTAGTGGATAATATTTAATTAATATAAAAATTTTAAAATTTTCGTCGTACGTCAAAATCACTAACTAAATTCAACTTTATTTCGGGTATGATATACATAAATAAGAGTAAAACTTAAGTATGTATATATTTAAAGACAAAGTAGATTTGTACACACAACAAAATGGACTAAAATATTGATAAGAATAATTGATTTCAAAACTATTTACTGTGTTCAGATTAAAACATAGCTAGAGAATAGTAGCTTCCTAACACACACACATATCATGCCGTAATTTGCCTTTCTTTTTGAGTTATATTATTTGAGTAGGCAATATAATATAGACCAATGATTGTCTTATCTTTAGTGAGAATAGCATATGGTACCCATCCACCCACTGTGACTCCTCACAACAAATAAAATTCATATTAAATGTTATGTGTATTAGTGTATATACATATTATGGTGTATATTGATGCATGCATGTATCATATGTGACTATATGTAGAGAGATCTATAAAGCTTCATAAAAGTGTTTCCTCTAGAAAAAACGACAAAATTCACAGAGAAATCCAAACCAAAAGTTGTTTTGTAACAGAGAGATATATAGAAAGCTCTTGAAGATCTAACCAAAATCTACTTTTGTTCTTCTTCTTTTTTTCCTATATTTTCTGAGTGGTCCTCTATATCGTCACTTGGATCATTAGAGAGGGAGTTATCGATGGATGAAGATGGAAACTTGCAGATTAGTAATAGTAATTACAATGGAGAAGAAGAAGAAGATCCAGAGAACAACACTTTGAACCAACCACTTCTTAAGAGACATAGAACTCTTTCTTCAACTCCTCTTGCTTTGGTCGGTGCCAAGGTTTCACACATCGAGAGCTTAGATTATGAGTATGTCTTCTTTATCTTCCAGATCTTAATTATTGCGTTCTGTGTCTTAATCTTTTCATAAATCTGAGAATCTTTACTCTGTTTTCAGAAAAAAAATTCACTATATTATTAAAAAAAATTGTATGTATTCGTGGTCTTAATCTTTGTATAACATTTTGATCTTTACTCTGTTTTCAGATAAATTTTGTTTTATCTTATTTAATAAAGAGTGACAAAAAAAAAAAAAATCTTATTCTATAAAGTTTTGAGCTTTACTCTGTTTCCAGACAAATTTTCACTTTCTAAAACTATTTGGATCATTGGATGGATTATTGAATTTCATTATCTTTTCTACAAAGTTTCAATCTTACTATGTTTTCAGCTAATTTTCATTTCAGAAAACAAATAAAATTGAATGAATTTTGGTTCTCAATCTCTTTCTATAAAGTTTAAATCTTTATTCTGATTTTCAGAACAAAATTTTGAATGAAAATATTAGTGATGGAGACATATAAACTGTTGTGATACTTCAATTATTTCTCACATTTTCAATTTGCCGCAAGCAATCATAAACCAAATCTTGAACAAGATCAAGAAAATTGGGTTACCTTTTGTTTATTAGTTGTATGATAAGTCTTGGTCTCAAATCTCTTTCTATAAAGTTTATTTATCTTTACTCTGTTTTCAGATAATCTTCATTTTTATTTAAAAAAACTTGGTGGAAAATATTCAGTGATGGAGACATATGTGATAATTTTGTATAGACTTTTAAACTGAGATTTTGGATTTCTGCAGAATAAATGAGAATGATCTGTTCAAGCATGACTGGAGAAGCAGATCAAAAACACAAGTGTTTCAATACATATTCTTAAAATGGACATTAGCTTGTCTTGTTGGTCTCTTCACTGGTCTTATAGCTACTCTCATCAACCTCGCTGTGGAAAACATCGCCGGTTACAAACTTCTTGCTGTGGGCTACTACATCGGTCAAGATAGGTATTGACTCATCAGCCAAATCTTGAAAAAAAAACACACAAGATCAAGAAATTGAGTTACCTTGTATGCTGAGTCTATGTTTGAAATAGGTTTTGGACAGGACTGATGATATTTACGGGGGCAAATTTGGGTCTGACTTTGGTGGCGACAGTACTTGTTGTTTACTTTGCTCCTACGGCCGCTGGTCCCGGGATTCCTGAGATTAAAGCTTATCTTAATGGCATTGACACTCCTAATATGTTTGGTTTTACCACCATGATGGTTAAGGTTTGTTTCTTGAACCTTCACAGTTCATGAGCTGTAATTGAAAATGAAAGAAAGATCCAAAATTTGAATCTTCCCGCAAAGTTAATGTGAGATGTTTTGTTTGACTGATGGATTTTGCGGTTTTTCGATTAGATTGTTGGAAGTATTGGAGCAGTTGCAGCTGGACTTGATCTTGGTAAAGAAGGGCCTTTGGTTCATATTGGAAGCTGCATAGCTTCTTTGCTTGGTCAAGGTGGTCCAGATAATCACAGAATCAAGTGGAGATGGCTTCGTTACTTCAACAACGATAGAGACCGAAGAGATCTTATTACCTGTGGATCTGCCTCTGGAGTATGTGCAGCTTTCAGATCACCAGTAGGAGGAGTGCTTTTCGCACTTGAGGAAGTCGCTACGTGGTGGAGAAGTGCTCTCTTGTGGAGGACATTCTTCAGTACAGCCGTTGTGGTGGTTGTACTGAGAGCGTTCATTGAGATTTGTAATTCCGGGAAATGCGGGCTTTTCGGCTCAGGAGGACTCATCATGTTTGATGTGAGTCATGTAGAGGTTAGGTACCACGCAGCGGATATAATCCCAGTCACACTGATTGGAGTCTTTGGCGGCATTCTTGGAAGCTTGTACAATCATCTTCTGCATAAAGTTCTCCGGCTTTACAATCTCATCAATCAGTAAGTGTTTATGATCAGTGACAACATTCAAGAGTTTTCAAGGTTTGTTTTTTACTTAACATTGTTTGGTCAACTTTTGTGCAGGAAGGGTAAGATTCACAAGGTGCTTCTAAGTCTTGGGGTATCTCTATTTACCTCGGTTTGCTTGTACGGTCTTCCTTTCTTGGCGGAATGCAAGCCTTGTAATCCTTCGATAGACGAGACCTGTCCAACAAATGGAAGATCAGGAAACTTCAAGCAATTCAATTGTCCAAATGGTTATTACAATGATCTAGCGACTCTGCTTCTCACAACTAATGATGATGCAGTCAGAAACATTTTCTCTTCAAACACTCCTAATGAGTTTGGTATGGTTTCTCTCTGGATATTCTTTGGCCTCTACTGCATTTTGGGGCTTATCACATTCGGTATAGCGACACCATCGGGTCTCTTCCTACCGATTATCCTCATGGGTTCTGCATACGGTCGGATGCTAGGCACAGCAATGGGATCTTACACAAACATAGATCAAGGGCTTTACGCGGTTCTTGGTGCAGCTTCACTCATGGCTGGTTCAATGAGAATGACAGTTTCACTCTGTGTTATATTCCTAGAACTCACCAACAACCTTCTTTTGTTACCCATTACAATGTTTGTGCTTCTGATAGCTAAAACAGTTGGGGACAGCTTCAATCTAAGTATCTACGAGATCATTCTCCATCTAAAGGGGTTACCTTTCTTGGAAGCAAATCCAGAGCCATGGATGAGGAATCTAACAGTAGGTGAGCTTAATGACGCTAAGCCTCCGGTTGTAACACTTAACGGAGTAGAAAAAGTCGCGAATATAGTCGATGTACTAAGGAACACAACGCATAATGCATTCCCAGTCTTGGATGGAACAGATCAAACCACTGGTACAGAGCTCCATGGTCTGATCCTAAGAGCTCACCTTGTTAAAGTTCTGAAAAAGAGATGGTTCTTGAATGAGAAAAGGAGAACAGAAGAGTGGGAAGTTAGGGAAAAGTTCACACCGGTTGAATTAGCTGAGAGAGAAGATAATTTCGACGATGTTGCAATCACAAGCTCAGAGATGCAATTATATGTTGATCTTCATCCTTTGACCAACACTACACCTTACACAGTGGTCCAGAGTATGTCAGTGGCTAAGGCTTTGGTTCTGTTCCGGTCAGTGGGTCTCAGACATTTGCTGGTTGTTCCCAAGATTCAAGCTTCGGGGGTAAGTTTGCTTCTGTTACTCTCTTGATTCAACACTACTAATTGTTTCTTAGTTTGATCAAAATGTTTGTTGTGTTGTTGCAGATGTCACCTGTGATAGGGATGTTAACAAGGCAAGATCTAAGGGCTTATAACATTCTACAAGCATTTCCTCACTTGGATAAACACAAAAGTGGAAAAGCTCGATGAATAAGCCAACATTGCAAAGAAGGTTCACTATTATTGGTATGTGTGATTTGTTTCTTTCCACATTCTTAGTTGATATATATTCTGTCCAGTTTTGCTTGCATTTTTTCTTCAAGACCCCAAAAAAAAAACAAATTATACTATTTGGTAGATTTGTGTTCTCTACTTGTAAATCTCTATTTTTTCCAACACATTATCAGTTCAAAAGAAGAATAAAAATTCAAACTTTGAAGGTTCCATGGAGTTTACAACAAAGGAGTCGTGTTTTGAGTTTGGTTACTATATTCTCTGACAAGATTTGAAGATTACATTAATGCAAGTGTTTTAAAATTAAATTTAGTAAAATTAATCTCAGAGTCGTCAATAGTCAATAGTCAATACAAAATAAAACTTTCTTAACTCATCATATCAGCCACCAATGTATGTACAAATTAAATCAAAGATCTTTAGTCGAAAATTGTTAAACGACTAAACTTTGTTGCCAGCAGCTAAGCTCCATACACGCAAGTTCCCACTCTTGTCTCCACTGAATAACAATCCTCCAGGACCAATTGTGAGTGTGCTGATTGTGTGCGTAGAGAACATCTTTCCTCTTTCTTCAAAACTGTGTAATACCCCAAAAATTACAAAGAGAATTAGTGAATAGATAGATGATTAAAGATTAGAGTACAATATAAGTAGAGATTAAGCTTCACTTACGATGGTAGATCGAAAATGCCAACTGTTCCATTTTGGTAAGAGCAGAATATGATCGGTTTGGCCTCTGCATCATGCATCCCACAAAGAGCATGAACACTCTGTTCTTGTTTGCGAGTTTGAACAACTTTCAAGCTTCCATTTTCAGAACAAGCCCAAACTTTTATGGTCCCATCCAAGGAAGACGATATCAGACACTTGTCCCAACATAAGAGTGATGTGACAGTGCCGGTATGTTGCTTCAGGGTCATTATACATTGCAGGGTGTTGAGATCCCACACCTGGAATCACAGCAAACAGTGTTGATTGGAATGCATTCGAAATAAGATTAAAGATGAAATCAATTAGTAACAGTCAGTTCTTACCTTTATTGTTCTATCGACAGAACCAGAGTATAGCAGTTGACCTCCAACAACAAAACAAGTGACTTCACCACTATGATGTCCCTCGAGAGATGTCAAGTATTTGAATGGATCAGACTCAGAGTCTGTAGCTTTCCAGACTAATATAGTACCAGACTGCAATTCCAAAAAGACCAAAAGGAACTTAATTAATTTAGATCCAACAAAGTAGCAGAGAACTAAATCACGTATAGAAAGACAAACAGAGTAAGTAAAAATACTTACACTTGTTCCAGCAAAAAGCATTCCGTTTGCAGCAGTCATTGCATGCACCTGACCAACCACCCCTTCAAGATGCAAATCTTTACTGGTTTGAACGTTAAAAGCCTGCAGGATTGATAAACAAAAACTTTAACACCAGAACCAACTGAGTTTAACAAATAGAATTAAGATAATAGAAGTATATTTGAGTTAAGATGCATTAAACTAACCTTTAAGGCATTTGGTAAGCCAAGGAAAACCCATGGGCCTTCACTGATTAGAGACCCTGCTTCTGCCTGGAGGTTGATGGAATGTACACACTGACCAGAATTGCAGTCCCAAATTCGCAATGTACCATCACTACTGACTGAAAAGAGTTTATCTGAACCCTGAGGGAGGGCGATCCCCTTTAGATCCTTCTTGTGTCCTTCAAGAGCAGCTACCATGGCCAATCCAGGGAAACAAGACCAAGAGTGTAAGAACTGGCACTGCTCACCCCTTTTGCAGTTTCCAGCTTTCCAATACTTACATACACTTCTTTTAGGACTGCTGTTATCTCTCGACCCCCAACCTCTGGTGTCTGAAATAGAAGAGCTCCTAGGCCCATACGCAGCATTCTTCCTCGGCTGGTTTGACACACAGTATCCAGTGCCTATAACTGGTTGTTTCGCTGACCCATTGGCTGCATTCTTCCTTGGCATGTTGCCCTCTGGTGCTTTGTACTCTTTTGACGTCCAAACCAGATTCCTTGACACCTTATTTGGACTTTTCTTCATTCCATTGTCGTAAGGGACATAAGGTCTTCTCGTAACTATATCTGCTGCGAAATCTTGCTGTCTCGCAACTCCGAAATTCCTTCCGTGTGAGTATCTCCTTGGCGCCTTGTAATCCATACTAAACATTGAGAAAATACCAACTTTAGAAGACTGAGTCGATAACTGTTGCTTCATCCATGATGACCCATACATAAATTTTCAGAAGGGTAACAAGTCCAGAAGTAAGTAGTTTCTGAATTCCCCAATCGCTAGAAGTAAGAAGAGAATCAAACGCAACAATCCTCTGCCTGTAACCCTAAATGAAATCCAGGTATCTGGAGCACCACGTCCACAGAAAACCAAATAAATCTCTAATTTCACAATCACCATTCAGAACCCTAACCTAAAAGCCACTAAACACCGAAAGAATCCTTCAATTCCAAACAAACCATAGTCGAAAATTGATCATCCGAGTTTCCGAGTTGGAAAATCATCACAAACTAAATCGACAGGCTTCGATGATTTCTCATTGTAGCAAAACCCTTAATACAACAATAACAACAGCAACAACAAAAAAAAACCCCAAGAAGAGAAGATCTAGCTCCGACGAATGTAGATAGAAGAGAAACTCGAATCCATCATCCTTATCGGTGAAACCCTAGATTTCCGTCAATTAACCGGTGGAAACCCTAGATTTCTGGGTATCGATGCGAATAGGAGGATCGAGAATCGAGGAGATGAAGAAACCCAACCCAAAGTGAAAGCAGGAAGAAGACATCATCATAATCGTAGTCGAAGAAGAAGCAAACCTGAGAGATCAAACGTATGTAGAATCTAGATCTTCGATTAGGGAACGATTTCGAACTCGATCAGAGAGAGCCAAAAAAAAAGGAAATTTTGAGACGGAGGAAAAAGGGTAAAAGAGTCGAATGAAATAAAACTCAGGGCTTGCAGGGAATGGTGTATTTATAGAATCTTTGCAGATGAGCGTGGCGGTTACGCTACGATAATTTTATATTGGGCTTAACTTAGGCCCATCATTCCAATTAATGAAAAAATCTATAACTAGGTTTTGTCATAAACCCTAAGATCTTCTAAAAATCTGTTAAATACATTAATCCACACATGTGAAATATGGAAATTAGTGAAAAGAAATGGAAATTTTCTGCCAAAATCATGTATAAAAGTATAAAAGGATTGGTTATGTCCTTTTTCGCCGGTTTAGAAAACTAGCATTACCTATTTGACTATTTCTAATCCCAATCATTTTTAAACTAAGTAATTTCTAAAATAATCAGAAAATTAACTTACTTTTTCAAAAATAATTAGAGTAAGCAAGAGGAGCTTCATAAATCATAAGAGAAAGGTTCTTTAGTACAAAGACATACAAGTGCCTCTAGTGTCGCTCTAGTCATAGAATTTAGGCTGTTTCAATGCATCTGTTTTTGCTCGAAACCGGTCACAGTGTTGTCGTGTTGAGTGGTGACTACTGGTCTTCCTCGTCGGTGCCGAAGTAACGATCGCCAAACTCGCCTAAGCCCGGTATAACTCGGAACTCTTGGTTTAGACACTGGTCTATTTCAGACGTCACTATCTTCAATGCTGGAAAACGTTTGCAGACACAGTGGATACCCTCCGGCGCCTGTCAGAAAGCAAGGCCATCATGAGAGAGGGAGAGAGAAGCAGAGAGAGATTTTTCGCTTTTATATTTACGGATAGAGAAAAAGATCGATGTTTAGCTTTTTACACTCACCGAGATAAGGTTGAGGAATATAATGTGAGATTCAGGAACTCCTTTCTGTATGAGTAATTCAATGGCTTGATTTGCAGAGTTGCCTTTAAGAACAAGCAATATCACGAAACAAAAATCCATCAGTAACACTGTAATAAGTATATGCAACGTAAAGAGACTTGGTACCTGTGGCTAAGACAGGGTCTAGAAGCAGGACATGGCGTTCAGAGATGTCGTGAGGAAGCTTCTCATAAATAAGCTGATCCACACGAGAAGAGAAACTTCAAAATTCTTGTTTATAAAAAGAGATTATACTTGATACGTTTAAAAACAGAGCAAAATATTAATCGGAAGACCTGTTTTCCATTATCGCCATCACGGTGGATGAGAATCTTCCCTATTTTAATTCCTTTGCAGCAAGCACGTAATGCATTTTCCATGCTTTCACCACTAGGAAAAACATACAAAACAAAAACCTCTTAGGAGAGATAATTTAATCGCAAACAAGTAAATTTATGCCTTGCATGATGTAAAACAGTAGGAAGAATAAGCATCTTATTATATCAAACTTAACCAAATACAATACCTTTCAAAGGCTCACCTTCTAATAATTGAGACCCCACAAAGTTTCTTGCAGAAATCAACACCGGTATATACAGCTCCTAGTGTGGAAAAGATAAGAAGTTTAAACGAGTTGAATAAGCTAACTCTAGCTAGATCAACATGGAGGAGACGGACATCTGATGACTTAGTTAAATAAGAAAGTGTAAACAGTATTGTTACAGCTCATGCATTCTCTTCTCATACCTGTTGGAGTAACTACTTGTTTCTCAGTGAATGGCAAATGACCAAGACCATGCTCCACGACCTGAAATTATATTAGTTAAAATAAGAAAGCCTGAAAAGTGAGTGACGTTGAAAGAGAATACATAAGGCAGAGAAATACCAGACGAATGAGTCGATCTGAATAAAACACAAAGTCATGCTTTGATATGTCCTTCTCCCGAATTAGTGTATGCATGCCTCTTATCTGCAATCATGATCCTATAGTGAAACCACTGATACAAACACTTACTGTCTAAATCAAGTTTCAACGAGAGCAAGAGAGAGAAAATACCTGAAATGTTGACTGGATGACGTAAACATTTGGGTAGATCTTGCAGAGATCATGCTGCCCAAGTTTTGTGTGGATATGTTGCGTAATCAAATCGACTGCAACGTGATTATCACCTCCTCGAGGAATGATCACGTCAGCATATTTCTTCGAGGGGAGCACAAAGTCATCAAATGCCGGCTTCACAAACTTTGCATACTGTAAATGAACATAACATCCTCAGACAACAAAATTTAAGCACATGGAAGGTCAGAAGATAAAATAGATGCTTCACAGAGGAGCATCTCAAAGGATGGAATAAGAACATATAGAGTTATCATTAATAACAACAGTCAGAAGCAGAAAAGGAAGAAGAAACCAGAGGAGACACAATGAGATGTTCAAAAGAGCAGAATTTCCATGTGTTATTACCCATGTCTCGTATTCACACACATAATAAAGCCACCTAAGTAGGAAAGATGAACCTATGCTGACAAATCCTACAGCATAAATCGAGAAAAAGACTGACCTGTTCAAGCACAGAATTGACATCCCTACCCCTCTCAACTGTGTCACGCCTGATTCTGCGAGCAAGCCTTACATCAGCATCTGAAACCATTTAATAGCTTATTATGAGGACTAGAGAGATGTGCAATATATTCCAAGGAGATAGAAACTTTGGTTACAAAATATCATTTCCAGGTATACAAAACTAATAAGGTTTCGTCAAAAAGTGAAAGACGATGAGTAGCGCAAGACATATGAATGCTTTGGGGAAACGAAAAGGCATAGCAGTTGCTAATACTGAAGGCAAGGTTGGTCATTACCTGTATCAACAAAGATCTTCATATTCATCAGATTCCGAACTCGTGAGTCATGGAAAACTAGAATCCCTTCCAATATTATAACATCAGAAGCATTGACCTGACAGAGGCTCCCAACAGATATTAAATTAATAAATAAATAATTATCATCCACTGCAAGACAGGAATAAACTCATTCTTTTTAATGATGAGACCTGATCGCAGCTTCGAATATGAAACTAAAAGGGAATGAATATATGCTAATATGCCCATTAAGTTAAAATAGGAACACATAAATAAGAGATTCAAATCACATGAGCACAATAACCACAATAACCACAATAATGGGGTCTTGGACAGAAGAGTAGTAAGCACCTGGCGGAAAGTATCAGATCTACGTTGATGGGTCTTAAAGTCATAGATTGGAACTTGATAGGGTTGCCCGCTCTTGAGAGTCTCAGCACAATGCAAAAGCTGCTCGGTGTCAAAAGCATCTGCAAAAGAATACCAAATGCTGGTGTGTACTTAAACGAAAATACAAGCAGTGAGAAAATTAAAGAAAAACCGATAAAGATAGTTTACCGGGATGATCAAAGTTGTACTCTTGCACACGTTGCAACTCCTCAGATGTCAAACCACGATAAAAGGAATCCTAATCAACAAAAGATATCAAACAATATATGATGTGAATCTCATACAGAAGAAAGTGGGACATTGAGAACAAGATTGAAGCAAATAGAATCAAACCTGATTAACTAGAACAACACGATGGTCATGAAGTTGCTGGATAATCATATCGCAGACCGTGGTTTTACCAGAAGCCGTACCACCAGAAACCCCTTTCAAAAGATCAAATCAAACAAAACGTCAGAAAAAAAAAAAACTGAAATTTATGCACAAAATCGATACCATATTATTTCTGTTAAATCTCAGGAACACAAAATGCTACCATACTCAGAGGTTCAATCATCTAAACCCTAGATTATCCAAATTTTATAAAACCTAAACAACGCTAGAGCGAAATGGGGATTGAGAATCACCGATAATGAAGGGCTGTTTGGGAGCGTCAGGATCTGAAGAAGCCGGAGAAGAAGAAGAAACAGCTGATCGGAGGTGAGAAAGTGAAGAGACGACGGAGGAATTGGGTGGAGAAGAAGAGAGAAGGCCGTCGAAGCGAAGACCGGAGAAGTGAGGCCCCGATGCCTTCTCCATCGCGTAGTCTATTGAAGAAGAATCCTCCGGCATTGAGTTCCGATAAAAGATGGTTGTAGATTTGGATTTTGTGATTTTCCGGCGAATCGGAAAAAAACAGCTCCGTAGTGAAGACTGACAAGTGACAACGATTCTGTTCAACGCAAAAATATCAAACCTTTGTTTTGTTCCCTTTTATAAATAATGATTTTGTACTTTTATTTAGGATTTAGATAAAACCTATTATATTAGATTTTCATTTGATTTGGGCTCTCTCTCTTCTCTCTTTCATATTTTCTAGAGAGAGAGTCGATTATCCATCTTTTACTCCGCCGTCCGGAATTCTCCGGCAAAGCCGTCCAGTTGGTTTCAACTGGCTTCAGCCCAACATCCTCCGGCTTCTTATGCGGAGATGGTTGGTTTTTGTCTGGCAAATTCGGCTTCCACATGCGATTTTGGCTGGCTTTTTATTTTCTTCTGCCGTGAATCGGTTTTATGCCGATTTATTTTAGTTCTTTTTAGTTTTCTTTCAATAATCTCTCTGGATCTATGTTTGGTGACGCTGATTCGGCGATTACTCGCTCGACGGTGGTCTTCTCCGACTAGCTCTTTGAGTTGTGTTTTTATGGTATCCGGTGGTTTCCGGTGAGGTTCTGCGGTGTCTGATCCGGCTAGATCGGGTGGATTTGCTGTCTCTCTCTCGGATGTTATCAAGTCGGCTTTGTATTTCAGATCTATGGTTTATAGCAAATCTTCATGGTTGATTACGAGTATGATAATGAAAAGAAGATTAGTTTCCACCATATTTGGATTGCCTATAGCCGTTTCTACATGTTTATGAAGCTTCGATTGAGCAAAATTTTATGGATTATCAAATTTCTTCCTTTTCTGATTTTACCATCTCATTGTTTGGTGATTTGGAAAATTAGATGAGTTGAAATCTCTGTTTTGGATCCATCTCTCTGTTTATGCAGCCTCCGGTGAAAAACAACAAAAATTGATGCTTTTACCTTTTCCGGCGTCGATTAAGTTTACCGGTATCGAAGTTTTCGACGGCAAAGGATGACAGGAAAGTTCTATAGTTTCTCTTGCGACATGTTTACACCACGTGTCTAATCCTCGTTGATGACACGACAGATACAAGAGTTATCCTTCTTTTCTTTGATGTAATCGTTTGGGCTATAACATTAAGCGTGTAAACTTGTTTGGATCATTAATAAAGATAAACTTCCAGTGAAAAAAAAAAAAAAAAAAAGATTTTCATTTGATTTTAGCCACTTTTAGGCCTATAAATTTGCAGGAAAAAAAGGCCTATAAATTTAAATTTTTTGATAATTTGATTCGTATTCCACCAGATTTTGGTGATGATAATCTACATATACATTTTTACAGGGGATTTTTGCATAAAGTCTTATGGATCCGGGTTTGACCCGGTTTTAGTCTGTTCGGATCTTGGATAAGCAATTTTAGGGATGTTGTCTTAATTTCAAACTGATAAATGAAACCATGTTGTCTTTAATTCATCTACTTATTCCGTTTAATGTTTCTTTAATTACAAAGAAGTTACCTATTTTAATGGTAAATAATCTTTCACTAGGGTAGTTACCCGCGCCTTACGCGGCCAAATGAAATTATAAAAATACATTTAAAATATTTATATAATAAGAAAAGTTAATACAAAATCAATAGACTTAAAATTACTATAAACATAAATGCAATTAACTAAGAACATTGCAAATGCTAATATCGAATGGAACAACAAATATCGAATAAAATATGAATACAATGTCAGATATATTACAATCGAAACTCTAAAAAAGTTATATCTATTTGTTTATTATTTTTTTCTTTTTATAAATCGCTTTTTCACATTCTGAATATTATTCTTTTCAATTTGGTGATACATATAATGAGTTTACATGAAGATTACATGAAGCTATCTTTGTCAATTTCGGGAAAGCCATGATTGATAAAAAAAACCTTCAACACCCATCTCCGGACATTAAACATAGTTTTCCAAATGAAAATATGTGAATATTTCATGTCACAATACAAACAATAAAAAGACGGAAAAATCATAGTACAAACAATAAAACATAAATGAAAATACAAATCATCTTCCTCGTCATCCTCCTCTTCTTAATCTTTCTTGTCATCCTCATACTCGTCATCTTCTACTTCATAGAAATTCTCATCTTCTTCATCTTCTTCTTCTTATCCATTGTCTTCGTCTTCGTCTTTGTTTTCCTCTCCTTCATCACATTATTCCTCAAAATCGTATTACTCACACTTTGATTTAGAGTCATCATTTTTCACCACTTCCATCACATTCGTCTTTGTTTTTTCCGTCGCCCTCGTCCTCATCAACTTCATAGGCACTATCATCTTCCACACATGCACTCTCGTATTTTGCCTGATTCTTTTCCACTTTCTTCTCCACCAACCAAATCCTCATCATTATCACGGTCACAATCATCCAACAACGCACCATCCTCATTTTTGTTAATATCCAAATTGGGTTATAGACACATCTTGAATAAAGTCCGAAGATAATAATGATTTGGTACAAATTAATCTTCGTATTTTTCTATATGTGTTTCACAATCCTTTGGATCCTCCTCACAAGTCCCATTATTAACAACCTCACCGATTACATCTAACAAACCATTCAGAAAACTATACAATTAATTTTCACGTAAAAAAAATGAAATTTTTTAGAGAACAAATAACTAAAACATATATATCAAAAATAATTTATAGAGAAAATAAAACTTACCAACCAAATAATATCATCGCAATGAACACCATCCCAAAGACGTGTAAAATCAACGAAATTGAAGTAGTTGCTATCTCCAACAATATCCATTTTAGTGATCTTAGTTGCATGTATCGATGATTAGTAGCTTTGGATGAGCCAAACTGATCCACAACCTTAAAATAATCAAACTGAAACCAATCAACAATAGAAATCTTAGAAACAAAGAAATTATAAACACCACATCTCAAAGAAGTTTCAACTTTTAATAACAAAAACATTGTGAACACTACTTTTAATAATCAAGTGAAGGGAATTTTTTTTAGAAAATCACAAACATATCGGATAGAAATCATCACTAAACTCATACCAAGCCCACCGAAGTTCTGTCTCCATAAACACAAGACCTTGATCGAATTCTCCATTCATATTTGTAGAATTTAAATGTGACATGTCATCAAGAGGTTTGTATTTCATCGTAGTGCAATCTATCTAGCATGAAAAGAATTAATTAGTAACCAAAATATGAAAGATAAAGAAGACTTAAATAATATACAAACAAACTCGGATCTATAATCGTGTGTGCCTGAAAAAGGTATTCGGATCTATAATCGTCTATGCCTAGAAATCGATAGGCCAATGCAAAATCTAAACCCTAACCCTCCATTGTAAACTCAAATCGATATATAACTTATTAATTCTTTATTTACTTATTTTTATAAGGTGGAAAATTCTTATTTAGTTAGTTAGAAAAGAGGCAGTGAATATAAAAGGTTCATCCCTAGAAGTGAACCCAAGTATTGTTCAAAGGAAAACCTAAAACTTCTTGTAAATATTTACACTATTATAATATAATAAATTTAAGATTATCAATGTCAGTGTTAAGCAGATTTTCAGTGTTCTAATCACCGCCATATATTTTGATCTCTTCTTTCTATATTTTTATATTTTATTAGTTTTTAAAATATGCATAATACCGTCTTTTTTTGGTTAACCAAAAATATTGGTAATGGTAATTCGTCTACTATCAGTATAACTATTTAACAATTTTTTTATCCACTACAACTCACTATTAAATTTACGCAAAAATCCATTAAAACCTAATCATATTTAGCCATTATTATTTAAAGTCGTTATGTATATATATTATTGCATACGAAGCCTCATTAAGCATGTCTTATATGTTTTACACAAACCAATGTCATCTCCCCAAATACTCTTCTAAATTATCTTCCCTTTTATCATAATCATCACCCTCATAGTCGCTTTTCTTTATTGTATAGTTTTGTTACTCTCTCTTTGGACTCACACTTCAAACCTTTCTCTTAAGAAACCTCATGTTATGTTTATATTTGTTTTTTTTTCTCTATTCAACAGTCGCAAGATCTGTTGATTGTACTGGCTTGATCACAAAACCTATTCGAAGAGGATCAAATTTGATAGAGAGATTTTCAGCTACAAAGGCTTCACTCATTATCTTGCAATTAAAAAACTTGCTTCCAAATTGATCATCTTGAAAATCTGCTCCTTTTTCTTCATTTATTTCCACATGCCATATGTCTAAGCCCAGTTGAGAAATCTACAAAAACTCAACAAACAAACAGAAACAAAATTCTATACAACTCATGACCATGGATCCAAAAGTGATTTTTTTTTGGATTAGTGATAGTAGTGTTAATGAACCTCTAGATAAGGAAGACTTTTTTGCAGCAAGGAATGAGTTCTTGCAGAGTCTTCATCTTCTCGTTGACCATTTCTCTCCGTCTCTGTTAAAACACAAGTTCCGTTCAATGGAGGATGAAACAGAGAGTACATTGTCGAAATCAAGATAATATTGAAATGACAATGAAAAATATAAAAACCCTTTCGGAGAGGCTATGTATTTATGCAGCTCGTGACCTCTTCCTAGACGTTGAACCATGAGCTATTTCAGTTCCCTCCAAAAAATAAAAAAATAAGCCTCGACTGTTAAAATACACGGGTCAAGTAACTAACACGCACCGACATGGGTGGTGGGCAGGTTAATATGGATTTCAGCAATGGTTGCTTCTCCCTCCTTTCGATTCCTGTCGTCAGCGATCTCCACCTCCGGTTGTATCTGAACGGCTCTGTTTTGTCTCTGAGTATGATATTCCGGCGATTTCTGTGATTAAATATTCCGGCGATTTGAGACGTGTATATCAAATCGAATTAGAGAAATACCTTAGTTTCATTCGAGTTTCCTTTGCAATTTCACAATCCAAATCGTTTATGCATGTAAGTGATCCGGGGAAAAAGTGCTAATTACTAACATAATAGACACAATTAAAATAACAAACCAATTATAAAAATCAAAACAGGTAATCGGTTAAACTATAATCCTCATTTAAGAGGTCGATCAACAATAAGCAAAGATCTATGAGATGATGCAACATAAAAAGAACCAACTTTATGGTACAAATCAAAACTATAAACCATAACGAATATGCATAAAATAAAAACTGTGATGTTTGTTTTTCATGAAAGACATCCTATATTTATAGAGATTTGTAACATATAGTTTTAGGGTTTTACATATGACGTGTAAATTATACCGGGCCAATTTGTTTTTTTTTTTCGAAAATAAGCTCACTAAACATATTCGGGTATGTTAACATATTTGTAATATTCGGCGCAATATTTTTTTAGTAAAAACGGAAAAAGATATTTAAAAGATTTAAACTAATGTATGATGATATAAGTTCCCCTTTTTAACTTTTCTTTTTTATATTTATCTCAACTTTAGAAAAATGTTAAACAAAAAACGATAATACATATTATTTTTTTTAGCTTTCACATTTGTAATATTTACCTCGATTTTAAAAGTATTAAACTAAAAATGATAATACAAATTTCCTTCTTTTTTTTCAGTTTTCACATTTGTAATATTTATCCCAGTATTTTAAAATTTGTAAATACTAAGTGTTTACGTCAAAAGCTGTTGTTCACATTCAAAAAGATATTTGCAGAATATAAATATTATAGCTTACTTTTTTATCTAGAAGGATATTATATGTATATAAAACATACATAAAAACTTTAACTAAATACATATACACGATAAACTATTATGGAAAAATATGATCATTTGACCCTCTCCCTATACCATTTACTGTATGGCCACAGGTCTCACCCACTTACCCTTGAGCTTTTTCCTCTTCCCTTTAGTAGAAGCTACTCCATCTTGACTCGAACTGTTCTCAGATTTGCTCACGCAATCACCGGTCTCACGAGCTGGAGTCAATGAAACCTAGATGATCTTAAGAAGCCAACATTCCACATTGGTCCATTAAGAGACTCCTTATGCAAAGCCTTGCACAAAATATTATCTGTGCAAGTAATTTTAATCTCCTAAGTTAATCTCTGTGCAAATAATCTTCATCTCCTTGCACAAAACTCCCATTGAATCTTATTTCACAATGAAGAGAAACGATTTTTAGTTCTCTGCTAAATCTAAAACGACTCGAACCCTGTATTATTTCGAAATCAAAAGCTCGAGCTCGAATGTTTTGACGGAAATTTAGTAGTACCTGATAGGGTGATTCATGGAATTAAACTAAACCACCTTAAAGAGAATTCAAATCCAAAACCGGCAAAATAATGAATTCATTATTCAATAATGTCAAACACAAACAAAATCCATAAACTATCATTTTATCAACGCAATTATCGGTAAATCAGTTGCCGAAAAAGTAAGATTCATATTGATGCAAATCAATAGTAAATTAAAAAGAGATTTAGAACATCAATAAGATTCACATAATCACAGATCATGATCGGACCAAAGTTAAGAGAAAGAGGAGGAGATTTTTTTACCGAGAGAGTAGCGTAGAGCTTGAATTTATGAAGGACATGCAAGTCAATCAGTTTGGGTCTCGATTCGAACCAAGCCAGATTAATCTTCCCATCAGAGCCGGTTTGACCACGATTTCGAATCAGTGGATACAGATAAACATCCGAGAAGACAGCGAACATCTATAGGATCGTGAAGAAATATAACATGCTTAGAGAAAAAATCTGAAAGGGTTCAAAAAAAGACATATGTTACAACTCATGATTAGTCCCTGAATTTCAAAACATATTCAATGTGTTTTGGAAGAACATATATATATCCTAGGGTTTATAAGAGCCAAAAAGAATTGCAAATAAATAAATTTATGATAAAACAGAATATATAGTTAGATAAGAGAGTAAATTTTCGCAAGATGAAACAAACCCTAATATTTTTTTGGAGATTTTATTAATTAAATATCTTGTTTTTATTTCATGCACCAATTCATGATGTTTCCATAAACACAAACCTGCAAAATCATACACAAACACCATTAACGATGAGGATCGATCCACTAACGTTACTAAAAAGACATGAACTTAAGAGACTACTTTACCTTTTTGTTTTGGCATTTTTCTTATTCTTCTTCATCTTTTTCAATATTTTTCGTGAAGATTTACCTGCAAACATAAAACACATGATTAGATGATACCCAAAAGTTATTTATTTGACATAATCAAACGAACATAGAACTCAAAAAATAAAATAAACAAATCAGTAATATCATATAAACACCAATTTATAAAACACAAACACACAATAAACAACTCGATTCATAAAAAGAATCGGAAGTATATAAAAAATCATAATAACATAACTATCTAATGAGAAAAAAGAAACTGGATGATAATTGTGTGGCCGAGACCCGGTATTTATAGCTTAGGAATTAGGGCAAAACCCAGAATTATCCAATTTTTTCCTGTTTGTAACATAGAGGTTTTTAGGGTTTTACATATGACGGTGTATTTTTTTGGGCCAATTTGTTTTCAATAATTTCAACAATAAGCCCACTAAATATAATTATGTATATATATTTTTTTAATTTTCGGAATTAATTTATAAAAAAACGGAAAGTAAAAATTTTAAAAGAATTAAATTAGGTAATTTCATTAAAAGGGGGTAAAAACGACTGCTCATATTATGAGAGCGAACGTGAGCACTTTCGACTTCTCCTTTAATATATAAGATATTAATGACCCTAATAAATAGCCAATTTTAATGGAAAATCGTTTTTCATATTTATGCTCATAATAAATGTCCAGATTTTAACAATAAATATATTATGAAATTATAAAGAAAAATGTATTTATTTTTTAACAGTATATATATATATATTATGTTAATATATATATATATATATATATATTATGTTAATAAATTTGTGTAAATACTCCAATAATAAGCTACGTCATTTTTCTTTTACAATAACAGATTAAATATAGGCAATTCCCCATTTAAATTGCAATAAATTTAAAATCAAAATAACAATTAATATATACATTCATAAGGAAATCATAATAAAATATGTTTATTTGAAGATTATATATCCTAATCTTCACATAATCCGTAATTATGTTTTTGATATATTTGAATATCTAATATTAAATTCCTAAAGGATTCTCAAAATATTTTTTATAATAAATTTTGTTTTTACGAATAATATTTTGTTTTGTTATAAAAAGTAATATTTGTTATTTTTGCAAATGGGCGATTATGTGAGGATTTGTTTTGTTTTGTTTTGTTATACATTTTTGCAAATGTTTACGAATAATCTTGCAAAAATCTCTGCTTAGTCCACGATTAGTTTCTAAAATAAAATCTCCGAGATATTTGATAGCATTTAATTAATACCAAATTATCATTTCATTCTACATATCTCTAACCAAAAAAACGTCATTAATATAGATAATTACACATATATTTATGTTTCCTTATTCCTTAACTTCTTCCCATATTAATAGGCTATATTACTCTTTATCTCGAGATGATTTTCGAATATTTATGCTATCTTAACTAATTACATCCACATACCATATATCATCTATATTCTCTTTATATTATGCAATAAAATATTTTTAAAACATAATTATGGCTAATTAAATTCTTTCCATTATATGGTTCCCTTCTCTAATTGAATCCATAATTCCCGCCCAAGAAAATCTCAACGATGATACCATAATTATATACTCTTCGATATTTTTCTTAACATTTGATTTTAAGAAACAAAGTTATGACTATAATTATTTTTTTAATTCGGTTTAATGTGATTTCCTAAACTAATTACCTCATTAATCGGCTATATTCCTTTTAAATGGTTGCTTAGCTTTTTTTTAAGATTCTCTGCAAAACCAAATCATTTACAATCTTTTTCAAATAAATTTTGTTATATAACGATTTCCTAATCTTTCCTTAAACATATCCTAAACTTTCGTTGTATATAATATCTTTGATTTTCTACTTTCTCTCCAAGATATTATCAAATTACCTTAACAATAAACCTAGATGCCTACCTACCCTATAAATACCACACTTTTACTCGACTAGAAGACTCATCAAACAAATACCTCTTCTTACCCATTCCAATCTTTATTTGTTATATGAACTTTCATTTTTCTGATTCATGAATTTAATAAACATTTGATGTCTTGCGCAGATAATCCTATACAAGATGAGCAACCCATTGATGATTGCCATTATCAAGAGCATATGCTTCAAATTTACGACAGATTCTTTCATATGGTTAGTTTTTTTTATTCACCCTATTTTTTCGAGGTAAATCTTCATGTTTAATGATAATTTACCTCGAAACCCATTGATGATTCTTTTTATTATCTGTTGTGAATATATATATATAAGATAACTACAGTTTGATAGCATTGAATTTTAAAAAAATTAAAAGAAAAAAATAAAAACGAAAATACAAACTATAACCCAAATGTTTTGAATTCCACTCATGCTTACAAATGAGATCAACAATTTCATACATCCAAATTGTAAAACATATATAATTGATTGTAAATTTTATTACTGTAATAATTCTTATTAAAGTATACTTATTAAACTCATAAACTCTAATTTCTATAGTATATAGTATAAATGTGGATCCAAATATTTAAAATTTATTAAAAAATTAAATATTATAATTATTTAAATTTTTTAAAAATTTCTAACTTTATTAAACGTTTTACAATTTATAATATTATAACTTTTATGAAGTTTCAAATATTATAAATATTTGAATTTTATAAGAATTTATAAGTAGTTTAAACATTATAAATATTTATAAAAGATATTAATACGAGACGGTATACTACGGGTGAAATCCTAGATATAACAATCAAAATACAATTATGAAGTTTGGGTCGTATTAAAACTTTTATGAAGTTTCAAATATTAGAAATATTTGAACTTTATAAAAAAAATTACAAAAATGATGTTTAATTTCACGGGACGGGGTTATATAGTGGGACGGATTTAGATCGATATTAATACGGGATGGTATATTACGGGTGAAATCCTAGAATTAGCGATCAAAATACAATTATACAATCTTAAACACTCAATAAAACAAATACAACTTAAATTTTGATTTTTTAGTTATAAAATATTGACATGCGGTTTACCATATATCTATAGATCATTCTAAAAAATAATTTTTTATTTAGAGAAAATATAGACCCGCGGTGTACCGCGGGTTAATATCTAGTTAAATAAGAAAAAAAATAAATAGATTTACATTTTGTAGAAAAAGAATAAGGAATATTCTACTACTTTTTTACTTCCATTTTATACCAATCAACTAAAAAGCTCCACTTTTTTTTTTTTTGTCATCAACTAAAAAGCTCCACTTGTTATCAGAAAATGTACAAGAGACCAAAAAGGTCCAAAAGTTGATAAGTTTTTTATTGTCTAAGATAATTGCTTTATTATATTTTTAAATTATAATTATCTTAAAAATTAACTTTAGTTTTAAAAGCTACATTTTTAAGATAAGTAAAATTATAGTTATTTTATGGCAAAATATATTTAGGGATTTTATGATTTAGGGATTGATGGGTTGCGATTGTACGTATATGATTCATAGCATTTTCTAAAACGATATAAATCAAAACTTATTTCTTTGAGCGTTTGTAGTAACGAAAGATGTTTGGATTTCTTAGTTTTCAGTAATTTTCATGAATATTATTATAAAATTACAAAAAAAAAATACTAGAATCGTTCTTAAATAAGTTTCTTAAAGTCTACAAATTACCTTAACAAAAAAATAAAAAAGAGTATGCATTTTGATTATAATTGACAGGTGATATTAATTTAAACAAAGAGCCTTTTGACCATTACTAATATACCATTACCAACTTTGAAACAGGTTTCAAATTTCATCAGAAATGATCCAAAAACTAACTTTTAAAAAAATCGTAAAAACTTGTAAAATTACTAAAGCTGAAAGTTTTCAGATTTTCATGATAAAACATCCAAACTTTCAATCTCATTTCACATGAATTTTCTTCTTCTTCTTCCTTCTCTTCTCCATTAAACTTCCTTTAAAAGACGAGAATCTCGGAAGACAACGATGGTGATAATTCAAAGATTTAAGATTCTTCTTCTCTTCTACAGAATCTTCAATGACTTTGAGCTCAACAGCGTTATCATCTGATGACTTTTTACTCTTTTCACTTTGGTTTTCCGACGACTCTTCTAAAATTACCTCTCGTTCTTCTCTTATACTATCTCTAAATAGTTCGCCTAGTTTCTTTCTCCGCGGTGCAGGAGAATGCGAGAACGATACTCGAGGCTTCTCTCCTTCGAATAAAGGGTTGTGAAAACGAGGAAGCTTCTCTGAGAAACTACACTTTGGAGTGTTTCCAAGTGATGGAGTGAAATCTACATAAACAAGTCTTCAAATCTTGAGTTTAAAGTTATTAACCAAAGTTATATTAGGGTGTAATAAAATGCAACATACCGCCATGGACGCTGTAGAAATCGTCTTCAGAATCGGATGGTAGCCATTGATGTGAATCAAAAAAGGATTCATCTTTACTACTTCCTGTCACATTGGAACAACATACACATTTTAAGACTTCATAAAAAAGCAATGAACACAATTCATGTGTAAGAAACCACTCTTTAAAGCACTAACCTCGGAACACAAATCTTACTTCACTATGAATTCTCCAATTAACCGGGCAATAAAATTCAAATTTTCTAGAACCCATCAAATTAAAACCCGAAATAATCACTGTTTTTGAGCATTTAAATCACTGTTTAAGCACCCATGATATCAATCAGTGGAATAAATCTAATTAGGAAAGCTCAATCTCTCTTAATTTGTCGGGAAGAAAAGCCAATGATTAGATGAATCCAATTAAGAAGATGCATGCTATGATTATGATTTTCATATAAACAAAATTCGTTATTCTAATCTGTTAATGGAAACAAAATCAATTAAATTAACGCTTAGAGTTCAGGATATTATCTTACTACAAAGAGCTCAATTATGATATTTTCATACCATCAACCGTATCAATTCATAGAGGCAAGTGCTAATCAATCATCAAATAGAAAAACACTTTTCTTTATGATCAATCAAATTTAACTAAAAGGGAAAAAAAATGTGGAAACAAGTACCAAAGCTTCTTTTAGAAGAAGAAAACGACCACCGAGATTTCACTTGAGCACTTAAACCGTTATCCACCGTCGTCATCGGAGCAGCCGCCGGAGCTAAATTCTCCTTTACCGGCGATTCTGAGGGTACAGTATGAAACAACTCATATATACGTACGTATTTATACAAAATTTTTGTATATATAACACAATTTACCAGAGATTCTTCAGACAGAGAAAATTAATACCGGATAATTTCTCAGACGAAAAAAATGGTTTTTCCATAACACCACCATTCTCCTCTGCCGTCACCGGCGAATTATTCACCGGAAATGAGTCATGGCTTATCATAGTGAGTAGTTTCACGAGCTTAAACTCACGGACGCGTCACGTTCCCAAATCTAAGGTATCGTTTATAGACGCAAAACTTTTTAAAGATTTTGATTTCGTGAATTGACGTTGACACGTATTGCCTCGCACGCAGTTGAAGATGTTTGGCCGGCCGATGATTCGTGTAACTTAGTCGGAGAAGCGTTGTGGATCCCACGAAGATATTATGGAGCCCACTCAGTTTTCCACGTGGCTCACTCGAGAGAGATACACGATGTCGTTTTGTTTCGCTTCACGTTGGTCTCGTGCAGTTTTTGCCTTCTGGAATGACGTGGCAGCTATATTCATCAAGTCTACAACGTTGACTATTAGTAATAATATCTGTTTGATTGTGAAAATGATAAAAGAAATGCAATAGACTAAATTTAATTATATTTTGACTAGATAAATCTATGGAATTTGTTTTTTTCTTCCAAAATCATTGATTAAATAACACACAATTTTAACATGTCCCAAAATTAGTAAAATCATTGAATGAAAATATCAAATTAAATTTAAGAATCTAAACATTGCTTTCGATTCTGAAATTTTCAATTTGATTTGAGATTTTAAAAAAATTGCGTATTTGCATATACTATAGGTTATTGTTTGCTTCTAGATCAAAGGGTAAAGCTAGAGTTGGGTAGAGATTATGCTAAGCCTCTTCTCAAATTTCGTATTTTGCTAAGGGAATTTGTTAGATTCATAAGTAAGTAAAAATCTCTGGACTTAACATTGTTTCTTGTGTCAAACGTTATATAAAACCACACTATTGTTTTTGGTTCGTATTTACTAGTTCTACGTCCAACAACGTGATGATGGAGCTAGAATGTAGTAGAGAAGAGTGTGTAAGATCAAACGTAGGAATCTCCAAAGTCATTGAAATTACTTTCAAGTAGAGATCCTATTGAACTCATGCCAAACGCATAACCATTTCCTGATTTCCAAAACCACAGGATCTGCTCAAGTCATCAAAACCATTTCCTTTGCATCCATTTCACAATACTGCTTCACCTGAACAAGTGTCACACATTCCTTGTGCCCAAGAGATATGACTTCATCAAATGCAAATATCAACTCAAAAGCAGCCTTGCCAAATCCCTTGTTCATCTAAAGACATGGAAGACTCATGTACCTACTAGACACATGAATTCAAACGAAGATAAAGTGCTAACAACATGCAGTAGACACACTCACTTTTCAAAAGAAGAAAGAAGCATACAAGTTTGGAGAGCATCATGACTCATGAGTGTCTCAAGATCTTCAAGAATGTTACCCTACTTAGTTGTAACAAGAAGCAGGAACAGAGATATATATCGCACATTCTCTGTCTCAATATACAGTTAGAATCAAATTTTGTGTAGATCATTTAGTTAATTCATTCTTAACGTATATATGGAATTTCGAGTATATTTATTGAGAGTATAATACATTTTCTTTGTTAAATATACTCTTTGATGGTTATAGATTTTATAGACTTTGTTTGTTTATTTAAAAAGAATTAAACAAATTCAATAAAATAATTTTATGTCAACAAATATTAATTTTGAAAAGTTTTAACAAAAAATGTGAGGCTTGATTCTAACTAAATTATTTACATACTTGATATTAACAACAAAAAAAATTAATTTTGAATAATACTCTCCTTTTTTTCAAACGTGAGAATGTGTGATCATGTTTCTAGGAGTATTTGTAATTCAAACGTTTTTATTTTTTCTAAACGCTCCGTTATTGATGTAGCCGTTATTTGCGTTTGCGTTTAACGTTAGCAATGCGCGACACACTAATTATATAAGCAACATATCAAAAGTTGTAGAAGGTTTCCATTATTCTCTACAACTATTTCGTCGGCGAATTTTGAAAATTTTCTCTGTAAGTTTCTTCTTAATCGATTCTTCACTTTCTTCTGATTTCGTTTAGGGTTTCGCTTAGGATTTGATTTTGTGAAATCGATGATTTATCTCTCTCTTTTGTTAGTAATTCTCTTAGTCGATGTTTAGGGTTTCAAAGTTTCAAAGTTCTTTCTCTTTTTTTACTCGATTTCAGTAAAATTAATCGAAGATTTAAGTTTTTCTCTTTGGTAGATTTCATCGGATTAACTATTTAGGGTTTCAGAATCTCCATAATCGTTTTTCTTTCTCTCGTTTCTTTTTTGATTAACTCGATTTCACTAAAACTAATCGAAGCTTTATGTTTGTTGCTTCGAATTAACTTCTTAGGGTTTCAAAATTTCTTCAATCGTTTATGGTTACCAAGTTCCTTCTCTGGTTTCTGTTTTAGTTTACATGATTTATGAGTACAATTTAATTAATCAGAGATTTCTGGGTTTTTTTCTTTCTTTATAGGTCGCGTTCTTCTTCACGAAGAGTTTCTGGAGGATTCTTCCACACCAATCTACATAATCTCTTAAGGTAGAATCTCTAATTTATGGTTTCCAGTTTCACAATCTCTTTGGTGATCTAATAGATCAGAAACAATTGAAATTGAAATTGGCATAAAATCTTTGTTTAACAATTTTTTTTTGTTGCAGTTCATATAATAAGAATGCTTTCTCTGTCTTCTTATTGATTACAGAGAGTTTCTCAAGGATCCATGAAGAGTCAGTTTTCAGGTCTAAATAATATCATCTTCAGGTAAAATCTCTAACATGTGTTATTGTGTTTCAAACCCAAAAGATTAGACATACGACATTATTTGTTGCCTCTTGTCTTAATCTAACTTGGGAAAATTTGTCCCTATTTGGTGATCTAAACTTTGTCCTGAAATTGAAAAGATAGTACACACGGCTTGGAAAGATAGTACCCACGGCTTGGAAAGATTTTAATAAAAACCAACGGCTTAAACACAGTCACATTGTGTCTGTAATACCCACGGCTTAAATAGAGAGACAATAGTCCTGAAATTGGAAAGATAGTACCCACGGCTTAGACCCTTTTCTCGGTTCAAAATCAAAGGGGGTATGGGAATTGCAAAAGCCCCTAAAGCTTATCACACAACCTGGAATGTGTGAGCTCTATCAATAGAGCTGTCCCATCGGAGTTGGTATCGTTGAAAACAAAGGGGTATGGGAATTGCAAAATGCTCCCTGAAAGCTTAAGAGTGTGAGCTTTAAAGTTGAAACAGTCCCTAAAGTTAAAACAGTCCCTAAAGAGGAAATGAGAATAGCAAAAACTCCCTAACTCGTCTGATTTTTGGGAGCTCTTTAACTAGAACACAGCCACAATTAAAACCCACGGCTTAGTCCCTAATTCGGTTCGAAAAACTCCCTAACTCGTCTGATTTTTGGGAGAGCTCTTTGACTAGAACACAGCCACATTGTGTCTGTAAAAAACCCACGGCTTAGTCCCTTATTCGGTTCGAAAAACTCCCTAACTCGTCTGATTTTTGGGAGAGCTCTTTGACTATAACACAGCCACATTGTGTCTGTAAAAAACCCACGGCTTAGTCCCTTATTCGGTTCGAAAAACTCCCTAACTCGTCTGATTTTTGGGAGAGCTCTTTGACTATAACACAGCCACATTGTGTCTGTGAAAAACCCACGGCTTAGTCCCTTATTCGGTTCGAAAAACTCCCTAACTCGTCTGATTTTTGGGAGAGCTCTTTGACTATAACACAGCCACATTGTGTCTGTTAAAAACCCACGGCTTAGTCCCTTATTCGGTTCGAAAAACTCCCTAACTCGTCTGATTTTTGGGAGAGCTCTTTGACTATAACACAGCCACATTGTGTCTGTTAAAAACCCACGGCTTAGTCCCTTATTCGGTTCGAAAAACTCCCTAACTCGTCTGATTTTTGGGAGAGCTCTTTGACTATAACACAGCCACATTGTGTCTGTGAAAAACCCACGGCTTAGTCCCTAATTCGGTTCGAAAAACTCCCTAACTCGTCTGATTTTTGGGAGAGCTCTTTGACTAGAACACAGCCACATTGTGTCTGTTTAAAAACCCACGGCTTAGTCCCTTATTCGGTTCGAAAAACTCCCTAACTCGACTGATTTTTGGGAGCTCTTTAACTAGAACACAACCACAATTAAAACCCACGGCTTAGTCCCTTATTCGGTTCGAAAAACTCCCTAACTCGTCTGATTTTTGGGAGAGCTCTTTGACTATAACACAGCCACATTGTGTCTGTAAAAAACCCACGGCTTAGTCCCTAATTCGGTTCGAAAAACTCCCTAACTCGTCTGATTTTTGGGAGAGCTCTTTGACTATAACACAGCCACATTGTGTCTGTAAAAAACCCACGGCTTAGTCCCTTATTCGGTTCGAAAAACTCCCTAACTCGTCTGATTTTTGGGAGAGCTCTTTGACTATAACACAGCCACATTGTGTCTGTGAAAAACCCACGGCTTAGTCCCTTATTCGGTTCGAAAAACTCCCTAACTCGTCTGATTTTTGGGAGAGCTCTTTGACTAGAACACAGCCACATTGTGTCTGTAAAAAACCCACGGCTTAGTCCCTTATTCGGTTCGAAAAACTCCCTAATGTTATGTACCGCATGGTTTGGATGGACTCCATAACCGTTGGGCCTATACATGATCTACAAGGCCCATGTCCATGTTCTAGATGATTCTCATTGTGAGGTCTATTTTATACTTAGTAGGCTTTTGGGCCTTAGGGTTTAGAGCCCAATGAGGATTTGTCTCCTCCTCTATGTATATACTAGATCCGGACCCGCACGTACGTGCGGGGTTTATATTTTACGATATGTATTTTATAAAATATGTTTTTCAGAAGTAGTATTTAACAAATTATTTTCTATTTTTGTAGTGTTTTAGATAATTGTATATAATTCATAAAATTATAAATTTATTGGAAATTTTTATTTTGTGTTTTAAATAAACTTTGGTACACAAATTGGTTTATTGTTTGATAGAATATAAATTTTGAATAGAAAAGTAAGTATAATTGTTTTATAGAATTAGTTTACTGGTTTGGGTGATTGATAAATTGGATAGTTTCAGAATCTTGGTGTATAATAGTATAATAGTATTTATGATTGTTTATAGAATATGTAATATGTAATTTTAATTAAATGGCAAACAATTGTTTTGCTCCTACGAAAATAATGGATATCATTTGTCATTAAAAGGCTATAACACAACGAAAATTAGGAGCCCATTAATAAATCAGATACCAATTTTCAGTTGGGCCGTAACAGACAAAATTGTCTTCAGATCGTTTCACATAAACGATTGATTTTTTTTATTGCATAAATGATTTTTTTTTTCCAGAACAGATAACTCTAGAACATTGTCTTATCGTCTTCACTAAAACACCGAAAAAAAATCAGACGGTTGTTCGAAATAAAAATCATCCGCAAAATTGTCTTATAATCAAGATACTATGTCTTCGTTTATCATCTGTTAATCGTAACACCGGAATTCTACAAAGAGGTAAACTTATTATTGTTTCAGATTTTGACTTTATCTTTTCCATATGTTTCGATTGAAATTCCAATCTTTGAAATTTTATGTTTGAACAGAGCTCATGGGCGTTGGTTATCAAGAACCCGATAATATATGGGTAAGTAATGCTAATTTTATATCTTTAAAGTTTTTGAATAAAGAGGTAGAAACAATTTTGCAAATCTGAGGTGATTGTTCGATCTAAGAATCAATCCCAAATTTTTCTGATAATCAAGCTATTACGTCTTCGTTTATCCTTTTTTCATGTCAAATTCATAAAAGAGGTAAGCTTTGGATTTGATTGTTATTTTTGACAAATATTTTTTTAAAAAAATATCAATTCGAATTCGAACTTTGAAATTTTCTGTTTAAACTGAGTTCTTGGGCAATGATTGTCAAGAACCCATATCGTTACATATAGAATTACATAAATCTCAATCTCTTTACATAAATCGTCAGTTGTGGGATAGTTTATTTGAGTGTGTTAGCTAGTAAACCAATTTCTTTACATAAATAGTCTGTTTTCCGATTTAAGATTTTTAGAAATTCGATTGTCTATAAATAATTATTAACAGTTGATTTTGTGTCCTGATATGTGTTTTACTTACAATTTTTTCTATATATATATTTCAGATAATGGTTTGTCCAACGATGTTGCCAAAAGAAGATGATTCTGAATAAAATTAAATGGCAAATTTGATGTCATTTAGAAGCCATACCAGAATCTGGAAGCAATGTTAAAGGTTAGTGAAGTGTTACGGATTCAACTTTGTTTAATCCATAATAATATTTAGCTATTGTTAGTTGTTACTCTTTCTGAATTAGTATAATTATAAAAAACATTGTTTTGTCATTGTATGTTTTCAGATTTGACTAAATTTTCCTTTTTGTTTGTTCAATGTATACAGTCCAAGCATCAGTTCAAAGTTAAATTATCAGAGATGAAGCAGATTTGATGTTGCCTTTGTAGCAATTCAGAAATATAGAAGCTTCGGTAAAGGTTAGTGAGTTGATAATTTTAAGATCTCTCTTTAGTCCATAGAAATTTTAGAGTATGTTATCTCTTTTTGAACTCATAGACTTGTTATATAAAATATGTAGTTGTCAATAGTTACAGACGTTATCAATTTTTATGAGTAACTATGTAATTGTCAATTATTTGTTTTGATAGTGACTATTGTTAATTAAACCGAGTAAGTTTTAATTATACAACGGCAGACCGCTCAAGACAGGAAATATTGAGTCTCATGAGCCCAATGCCAATAAATCGTTGGCCATTCCGTAGGTACATGGTTTGCTTCAATTTTTACCCTTCGAAAAGAGCATCAAACAACTTATTTGGCTGGCTCTTAACAAAACCTTCATTGATCTAAATCAGCAGAGGAGAGGGAAACCGAACAATGGTGTCAAGCCCACATACCCCAAAAGCACCAAAACATGCACCTCGTCCACGGTCTACCCTTTCGAACCAAACTCGTAGAGATGAAGCAAATCACTGCTGTTCTTTTCCAAGACCAGACACTGTTTCCTTCATGATGCATTGTTCCTTCTGTTCTCTAAAGGCCGACTTTGTTCAAACTAATGGCTCAAAAGCACCCTCGAGTGCTCTTCTATGAGCATGAATTATGTCAAGCTGTTGCTCAAAACAACCTTACCTGATTACACTTGCTGCAGTCAGACTCTTCATATCGGTTTCCTCTCTTTCTGTTGGTATTAGGTTTTGTTCTTCATTACATTATTGATCATTTCTCTTGATGATCATCATTACCTATAGTAAGAAGCATGCAAGATCGGTGCATGCTAGTGGTGCTGCCATTTTCTTAGAAGGGTCATGAAGAGAACAGATGAAAGCTTTTTGAAGGTGAGTGTGTATCTTCAATTCCATTATTTACACTATATTTATAGTAAACTCGAGTCGTAGCATTTTGTTAGGGTTTAGTGAATTTCGGCATAAGAATATATTTTCGAGAAAGCATATTTTAGGTATATGCCTGATTTGTTTCTATATGAATCTAGATATGAAAGCTTCTTTTTAGTAAAATTATTAACTATATACAGATTTGAAGAGATTTTTTATTTTCAAAATATCGGTGGTTATATAAATATCGGTGAACTGATTTTTTATAAATCAAATTTATTGTTTTGCTTGTTATGGAATTATATTTGAAGCTATCGAATCTTATTTATTGAAATTTTAATTGCTAACATTCCGTAAATTATGTATAGATTAAGGAATTTTCTTTAGTTGTTCCGATTTGATGCAACACATATCCTTGATTTTTGTGATTAAAAAATCATAACTAAATATGGATATATACTGATTTTATTAGTTGCGGTAATCAATCATAAATGAAATCGAATATGTTCCGAATTAAGTTTTCTTTAAATCTACGGAATATATGGGATTTGTGTTGATATGGAAATATTTACGAAGTGATAATTTCTAATTCGAATTTTTAAATTTGCTTGATATGGAAATATATGTGAAGGTAGTTAATCTAATTTATTTTTACTTGAATTCATGTAGGTCTCGTCCATAAATATCAGGCTAAATATTGGGCTAATTTACTCGAAAGCCCAATATGATAATTCTGCAGGATCCGCGTGTTTTACCGTTTGTGTACCCGGGATCCGCGCGTTTTACCAAATGGGGATCCGAATAATGATCCAAGATCCGCGTCCTTCTGAGTGCGAAAATGTCCATTTTACCCCTCAAAGATTTCTTTTATTTAGTAATAGAATTAAAAATTTGTAATGGCATCCTTTGTAATTCTTTACCCTTTATAAGGTTAATTGTTTTCCAATGCTTCCCAATTAATAGTATAGATATGTATCGAATTCTTAAGAGAAATACAACAAGTACACAACACGTTATCAGCACGAGCTGCTCTAACAAAACCCTAAACCTAAAAACCGCCGAGCTCATCCACCGCTTGAAGCTACCAACCGCCGATCTCTCGCCTTGCTCTTCAACCGGCGATCTCATCCTAGCTTCATACCGATCGTGATAAGCTTGATAACCGAGGTCTTTAGCTCCCGGTTCTAATCCATACAACCCCTAAAAGAAGAAAGAAATGGCCGATGACGAGAATATACTTGTGGTGGATAGTGGATCGAGCCACACGATTCTAAAAGACAAAAGATACTTTATAAATCTAACATTGAAAAATGCCAATATTAGCACTATAGCGGGTATAGCTAGTCTCATTGAGGGCCACGGTCAAGCCCATATTCTTTTAACGAAAGGCACGCATCTTGAAATAAGCGATGCCTTATATTCACCTAGCTCAAAGAGGAGTTTACTAAGTTTCAAAGATATAAGGTTAAATGGTTTCCATATTGAAACAAAAGGTGAAGGGAACAAAGAATTCCTAAATATAATTGAGATCACCCAAGGACATAAGAAAGTCCTAGAGACTATACCCGCATTATCCACTGGTCTCTACTATGCTAAAATCGACATGATCGAAGCTAATATGGCAATGAACAAAGAGTTCATCGAGAAATTCACTTTATGGCATGACCGGCTTGGCCATCCGGGTCACATGATGATGCGTAAATTAATGACTAATTCAAAGGGGCACACCCTAAGAGAGGAAAGAGTTATCCCTAAAAATATCACGTGTGAAGCATGTTCACAAGGGAAACTCATTGTAAGGCCATCACCGGCTAAGGTAAATAAAGAGACCTTAAACTTTCTGGAAAGAATACAAGGAGACATATGTGGACCAATACACCCACCATGTGGGACGTTTAGATATTTTATGGTCCTCATTGACGCATCGACGAGATGGTCGCATGTTTGTCTCCTATCTACTAGAAACCAAGCGTTTGCTAGGTTATTAGCCCAGATAATAAGACTGCGAGCCCATTTTCCAGATTTTCCGCTTAAGACTATACGTCTAGACAATGCCGGTGAATTCACGTCCCAAGCGTTTAATGACTACTGTATGTCCATGGGGGTAAGTGTGGAACATTCCGTAGCACATGTACATACACAGAATGGATTAGCGGAATCCTTCATTAAACGAATTCAATTGATAGCTCGACCATTACTCATGAGGTCGAAGCTCCCAGTAGCCGCTTGGGGACACGCTGTTTTACATGCATCAGAACTTATACGCATAAGGCCATCTAGTGAACACAAATATTCACCATCCCAATTACTCATGGGTCATGAGCCAGACATATCCCATCTAAAGACTTTCGGGTGTGCCGTATATGTACCGATTGCTCCACCACATAGAACAAAGATGGGACCTCAAAGGAGGATGGGAATATATGTTGGATTTGATTCTCCCACCATTATTAAGTATCTAGAGCCAACTACGGGTGATCTATTTAAGGCTAGATACGCGGATTGTCATTTTAATGAATCCGAATTTCCTACTTTAGGTGGAGAGACGAACAAGCTGGGTAAGGATATAAAAGAAATATCATGGAATCAAACATCCTTGAATTGGCAAGATCCTCGGACTCTGGCATGTGAATCAGAGGTCCAGAAAATAATAAATTTGCAAAAGCTAGCTAATGAATTGCCAGATTCCTTTGTTGACCCAAAGAAAGTTACAAAATCGTACATACCAGCTTGTAATGCACCAGTACGTATTGATATCCAAAAGGGAATCAATGAAATTGCTACAGAGTCTAACGCACGAAAGAAACGTGGTAGACCAATAGGTTCCAAAGATAAAAATCCTCGAAAATCAAAGAAAGGTGCAGTAGGAAACGAGGTCAAGGAAACCATAGACATGGCCGCGGCAAACCCTAAAGAACCGAACAGAGAGATTTGGGACGCCAATCCTCATGGTTCTGAAGGGATAGATGATAATGAGAAATCAATAAATTATATCATGTCTGGAATAAAATGGAACCGCAAAGATGTCGACATCGATGAAAAATTTGCATATAAGGTAGCAATTGAAATAAATGAGGATCATGAACCCACGTCTATATTAGAGTGCACTCAACGATCAGATTGGCTAAAATGGAAAGAAGCCATAAACGTGGAATTAAGTTCATTAAAGAAAAGAGATGTGTTTGGTCCGATATTAAGGACACCATCCGAGATAAAACCAGTAGGACACAAATGGGTCTTTGTAAGGAAGAGAAATGAGAATAATGAAATCGTGAGACACAAGGCACGGCTTGTAGCACAAGGATTCTCGCAAAGACCGGGGATAGATTATGAAGAAACATACTCCCCTGTGGTGGATGCAACGACTTTTAGATTCTTAATAAGTCTGGCAATAAGAGAAAAACTTGATTTGCGGTTAATGGATGTTGTGACCGCTTATCTATATGGTCCACTGGATAATGAGATATATATGAGATTACCAGAGGGTATTGAGCTCAAAGATAAAGATAAGAAAGGGTCTCGGGACCAATACTGCATAAGGCTGAACAAATCGCTTTATGGACTGAAACAAAGTGGGCGCATGTGGTACAATAGATTAAGCGATTACCTAGTCAGAGAAGGTTATAAAAATGATCCCATCAGTCCATGTATCTTCATAAAGAAATTCGCAAACAAAGGTTTTGTGATTATAGCAGTATATGTGGATGATTTGAACATCCTTGGAACCTCTGGGGAAATCGCCCAAACAGTCGAATATCTAAAGAAAGAATTCGAGATGAAAGACCTAGGCAAGACAAAATTCTGTTTGGGATTGCAACTTGAGTACGTAAATAATGGAATCCTTGTGCATCAAAAGGCATATACTGAAAAAGTACTCAAGAGATTCAATATGGACCAGGCCCACCCATTGAGCAGCCCAATGGTGGTGAGAAGCCTCGGATTGGATAGTGATCCATTCGGTCCAAAGAAGGACGAGGAAGAAGTTCTCGGTCCTGAAGTGCCATATCTCAGTGCCATAGGAGCATTATTGTACTTGGCTAGTCACACTAGACCAGACATTTGTTTTGCCGTGAACCTCCTATCGAGATTTAGCTCATGTCCGACCCAAAGGCACTGGAACGGGATTAAGCACCTTTTACGTTATTTAAAAGGAACTATTGATTTGGGTCTGTTTTATACTAACCATAACAAAGAAGGTTTAGTTGGCTTTGCTGATGCAGGTTATCAATCAGATCCGCATAATGGTAAGTCACAAACAGGTTATGTGTTCACACACGGAGGAACCGCAATTTCGTGGCGTTCAATGAAGCAAACCATCTCAGCCACTTCATCCAATCACGCGGAGATCTTAGCAATACACGAGGCCAGCCGTGAGTGTGTGTGGTTGCGGTCGATGACTCAACATATACGATCTGATTGTGGCATGGACGGAGAGAAGGAACCAACGGTCATGTACGAGGATAATGCGGCCTGCATCGCTCAGCTCAAGAACGGCTACATCAAGGGAGATCGGACGAAGCACATTCTCACCAAGTTCTTCTTCACGCATGACTTGCAAAGAGATGGAGAAGTTCGAGTGGTACAAGTTCGGTCTAGCGACAATTCAGCCGATCTCTTCACCAAGGCATTACCGACATCGACATTGAGGAAGCTCACGCATCAGATTGGGATGCGGAGACTTAAGGACTTACAGGGATGACCAAATCAGGGGGAGTAATACGTGCTGTACTCTTTTTCCTTCACCGTGGTTTTGTCCCAATGGGTTTTCCTGGTAAGGTTTTAATGAGGCAGCATCCCCAAGCGTATTACTGAGATCCTTTGGCATCTACACGGTTATGTCATCCAAGGGGGAGTGTTATGTACCGCATGGTTTGGATGGACTCCATAACCGTTGGGCCTATACATGATCTACAAGGCCCATGTCCATGTTCTAGATGATTCTCATTGTGAGGTCTATTTTATACTTAGTAGGCTTTTGGGCCTTAGGGTTTAGAGCCCAATGAGGATTTGTCTCCTCCTCTATGTATATATATGTATCGAATTCTTAAGAGAAATACAACAAGTACACAACACCTAACTCGTCTGATTTTTGGGAGAGCTCTTTGACTAGAACGCAGCCACATTGTGTCTGTGAAAAACCCACGGCTTAGTCCCTAATTCGGTTCGAAAAACTCCCTAACTCGTCTGATTTTTGGGAGAGCTCTTTGACTAGAACACAGCCACATTGTGTCTGTAAAAAACCCACGGCTTAGTCCCTTATTCGGTTCGAAAAACTCCCTAACTCGTCTGATTTTTGGGAGAGCTCTTTGACTATAACACAGCCACATTGTGTCTGTGAAAAACCCACGGCTTAGTCCCTAATTCGGTTTGAAAACTCCCTAACTCGTCTGATTTTTGGGAGAGCTCTTTGACTAGAACACAGCCACATTGTGTCTGTGAAAAACCCACGGCTTAGTCCCTTATTCTGTTCGAAAAACTCCCTAACTCGTCTGATTTTTGGGAGAGCTCTTTGACTAGAACACAGCCACATTGTGTCTGTGAAAAACCCACGGCCTAGTCCCTTATTCGGTTCGAAAAACTCCCTAACTCGTCTGATTTTTGGGAGAGCTCTTTGACTAGAACACAGCCACATTGTGTCTGTGAAAAACCCACGGCTTAGTCCCTTATTCTGTTCGAAAAACTCCCTAACTCGTCTGATTTTTGGGAGAGTTCTTTGACTATAACACAGCCACATTGTGTCTGTGAAAAACCCACGGCTTAGTCCCTTATTCGGTTCGAAAAACTCCCTAACTCGTCTGATTTTTGGGAGCTCTTTGACTAGAACACAGCCACATTGTGTCTGTAAAACCCACGGCTTAGATCCTTTTCTCGGTTCAAAAAAAGAGGGTATGGTGATTGGGAATTGCTGAAGCCCTTAAAGATGCAACAGTTCCATGGGAGTATCCTGAACTTATAACACAAACCAGCGGGAGCTGATTCTTTGGTTTAAAATTTTTAACAGGGTATGTGCATGAAAGGCATAAACCCATATTTTACAAATGTACTAACGCAGCCTTTTTTTTTCTTCCAGATATTTTTGGAGACTCATGAAAGATTTCAAAGTGTCTGTGGACTTCAAGATAGGTATGTGTTTCTCCTAAACTTGCATTTAATTTGCTTATATTGTTAAAAACTTAAATCATGGCAGAAAGTGAAGATTTTGGCAAATTTTAAAAACTTCTACAACAAGATCAGGTAATCAATTTTGATATAAACGTAATCATTTATTTGACAAACTTTCTTCAAACTAATTTGATCTATAAGTTATAGGTGAGACCGTGAGAGTGAGTGATGTTTTGAACAAAATCACAAGTAAAGTAAAAAAGGCATGTATATAAATATAAGTATAAATGTTCTCATGCAGTTGCTTGAAAGGGTGTCCAAAGTCTTGGACAGTAAGAAGATTTCAACCCTCTCAGGTAAGTAAACCTTTTGTTCAAACTTTTCTATAATCGTTGCAATAGATATTCATTACTTGATTAGTATTGTTAGGAACAATGAGATGTGAGAGTATTGATGAGGCTATTGATTTTATTGGTTGTTTTATGGTCTATTTCATGGGCCATGATTTATGCTTTTAAGTCATGACTTGTTTCTTCTGGTTGTTGCATCAGCTTATGTGCCTTGATTTAATCATTTTTCTTGAATTTGTTGTTCGGTGACTTGAATATACTCGTTGATGCATAGTCTAAGATTCGAACCCATGACTTGATTTCTTTTCGTTGTTGCATGATCTATGCTTTGAATCTGAAGCTTTTGCTTGAATTTGGAAATTGTTACATGATTTTTACCTACTTGAATTTGTGTACTCTCAACTGTGTGGTCTAATGTTTTGTGTTGTCTATACTTTGAAGCTATTGTGTAGTGCATAATTTAATTTGTTGGTAATTGCGTGGTTTTTTCTTGCCTGAATGTGTGTTGTGTGGTCTAACGCTAACTTGAATTATTGGTTATATGTGTGGTCTATGACTTGATTCGGTTGGTTTGTTGTGTAGTTTTTGCATACTTGAATTTGTTGGTTTTTAAGTGGTCTTTGCTTACTTGATTGTGTGATGTGTGGCCTAATGCTAAGTTGAATATATTAGTTGATTGTGTGGTCTATGCTTTGAAACTATGACTTGGTTTGGTTGGTTTGTTGTGTAATATTTGCATACTTGAATCTGTTTGGTTATTATGTGCTTACCTAATTGTGTGATGTGTGGTCTAATTGCTAACTTGAATATATTGGTTATATGTGTGGTCTATGACTTGATTTGGTTGGTTTGTTGTGTCGTTTTTGCATACTTGAATTTGTTGGTTTTTACGTGGTCTTTGCTTACTTGATTGTGTGATGTGTGGTCTAATGCTAAGTTGAATATATTAGTTGATTGTGTGGTCTATGCTTTGAAATTATGACTTGGCTTTGGTTGGTTTGTTGTGTAATATTTGCATACTTGAATCTGTTTGGTTATTACGTGCTTACCTGATTGTGTGATGTGTGGTCTAATTGCTATATATTGGTTATATGTGTGGTCTATGACTTGATTCGGTTGGTTTGTTGTGTAGTTTTTGCATACTTGAATTTGTTGGTTTTTACGTGGTCTTTGCTTACATGATTGTGTTATGTGTGGTCTATGCTTTGTAATTATGGCTTGGCTTGGTTTGTTTGTTGTGTAATATTTGCATACTTGAATCTGTTTGGTTATTACGTGCTTTACCTGATTGTGTGATGTGTGGTCTAATTGCTAACTTGAATATATGGTTGTTTGCCTGGTCTATTCTTTGATTCAAAAACCATACCATTACTAACCCACGACTTGAAATTTCTGATGAACTCGAAAAGAGATGGTTATTTGATTGTCCTTGGGAGATTTTCTTACTCAGTGCTGTTTAGTAGTGGTTTGATTTGTGATCGTTATTTTGTAGGAGTCTGTGATAAGTGAGAGAACAAATCCTTGTTCCTCAATTACAATCTTCGTTGATCATATTTTTATTTTGCCTTCTCATAACCAAATACGAACAAAAACAAATACAAAAAATCAACCAAACAAAGACTCAAACCAAGCCCAATAAAATAAACCGATCGAGAAGCCCAATGGAAGGAAGAGATTGAGATCCAGCCCAGATGCACGCATCCAAAGAGGACCATCGCCGGAAAAACGTGTGAAAACGAAGAAAACTGATGAACTCCGAACAGCCGGCTGCTTTTCCGACTTAAAGAGCTCCGACCAATACTGAAACTTCCTTGAATTTCAAATCAACAAGAAAGTTCTTCATCTTCGATTTACTACCATCTTCTTATCAAAATAGATAAGCCTCCGACGGAAACCTAAGCTCCAATTTCTTCAAACTCAGACCAAAGGCACCAAGAGATACATCAATCCGAAAGCGCAATTCGTTCTTTATAATTGAAAATCTGGTAAGCATGAAGAACGAATCCAGCCCCTTAAAAAAGGTAGGATCGAAGAGTTGCAAACTCAGATCAAAGGAACGAGATGAAGCAATCCAAAGCCAAATGAAGCCGAAACAAATTCAAAGTCGGAGGATATGTAAAAGAAAAGGCAAAGCCGAACCAACACCGGAGCAAAAGCCGATTATGACTTCTTAGTTTTTCCCACCAGCTCTAAAGAAGGTGACCATGGCCGTTACAAAGCGGCGGGTGAAGTGGTTATCACCAACAATAAGAAAAGGCTAAAAGCACCGTGACCAAATCAAATTCAAGGCCAGAGTAATAATGTTGATCAAATGGTTATCACCTTCGATGTAGTCCTCACTCGTAAGTCGTAACCATTAATCACAACCAGAAGAATCATTGTTTCTTGTGTTTTTCAACATTATGTAGCTCTTATTTGATTCTTGCCCATTTTTCAACATTTACAAAGGAGAGGATTGTTTTGTTAATCTTTCATGACACATAACCAAAATTTTATTAAAGTCATCTTGTAGTGGGAAAATTTAGTCACAATGGCACAGATTGAAACTTGTTTATTTCATTAACATTGCCATTTGCATTGTCCAAAAAGAATTGAAGGACAGGGACATAAGAAAATATAAGCTTTCCTTTTTGTTTATTACATCTCTCAAGTCTCAACCTTCATAGCTCCATAGCTCCTACAACTTCACCGCAATGTCGATGGAAGCCACTGACCCGTAAAATAAGAGTGAAATATCTACCGGGTCTCTACAAGGCAGGAGGATTCTTTCGTGCAATGTGGCCATAAAGGCGAGAGCTCGACGACTTTCCCTATGATAATGAGTGTTGGTGACACCAATCCAGCTGACTGAATCTCAGTTGCAAAATCTTTAAGCTCAGCAAAAACCTACAAAACATCCCAAAACCCTTATAAGCTCAAGTAACAGTCGCGCTAGAAATCCCAAGAGAAGAGAGGATGGCTTGGTTACTTACCGTACGCTGTAGAGGAGTAGTTCCACGTTCGACCGCAACAGCTGGTGTATCACAAGGGAGACCATGGTCCATTAGTTTTTGTGCAAGAGAAGGTAAGGTTCCCAACCCCATATAAACAACGAGTGTTGTATCCGGGTCAGCTGCATTCTCTGCAACAAACAACGGGTCGGTCCCTCCTTTCCTTGAATGACCAGTGAGAAACCTTACACTAGTTGCAACACCGCGATGTGTTAGTGGAATCCCCAACTCTGCTGCTATCCCCGATGCCGCAGTAATCCCTGCAATCAGAATCGCAAATTTCTGGTAAGATAAGATAAAGTTTCACATAATAAGATCAACAGCTTTAAAGAGCTTTCTGAAGAACCTCAATAAACCAGTCCGGTCGCCACAATCATATGCATTCCCAAAGAATGAAATATCCACATTAATCAGATAACAAGAATGTACAGAACTCAAGCAAACATTGATGCTGCTTAGAGAATTATCATTTGATATGGTAAACAAACAATACTTACCAGGGATAACTTGAACTCGAATCCCTTGTTGTTGTAGAAAGTCCATTTCTTCCCCGCCCCGTCCAAAGACCTGAAATATCCAAATAAAAGTTGCAAACACATTTAAAAAGGAGCCATACAAGAAATTAGGGAGTATGAGACGCAGATATAAGCTTACCAGAGGATCTCCACCTTTAAGCCTGACAACGGTGGCACCAGCTTCAGCAAAACTTAGGAGTAGTTCATGAATCTCCTCCTGCAACAACATCAAAAGACTTATTGCTCCAGCTAAGCAACCAATTCATTCATAGACAATGATCTTATCCGTGAAAATATGATCCGGCTAAGCAATCAAAACAAGGACATAGGCGTTACCTGAGTTCTGCTATGATAACCAGCAGTTTTGCCGACATAAAGAAGTCTAGCATCAGGAGCAACCAACTCCAAGACATCATTAGAGACAAGCCTGTCGTAAAGCAAAAGATCGGCACTTTGAATAACTCTGACAGCTTTAAGAGTCAAAAGCTCAGGATCTCCTGGTCCAGTCCCAACCAGATACACATCCCCCGGTCCACAATCACCGCCTTTGCAGCCTTTAACTCTCTTCTCTCTCAGCACAGCCAAGAGCTTCTTAAGCTCAGGCAGCTGCGACGCAATATCATTTTCCCTAACAAAGACTTCATCTTCGAATGGCAAAGGAGATGGAGTCGATGGTGGCGTGGGTTCAACCGCCTTGTACAGCCATTGATCCCTCTGGTATCTCTCCACAGAATGCTTCTCTGTAAATGGTGAAGAAGAAGATGCAGTATTGTAATGTAAACAACAAATAGGACTCAAATTGGTCCTAGCTTGTTGCCAATTCCGAACACTAGAGGAGGAAATGGGAATCCTCTGGACAAGAGCCATTCAGTAACCAACAACACACACCTGCACAAGATTCATATCCATCATTAGCCTCATCATTCATAACAGCAACACCATCAAAACATCAACATCATCATAACATATAGTAAACTCAGAAACTATAGCTAGGAAATAAGGAAATCATATGATTGGTAATAGAGAAGGATTCATCAAAGAGAACCTAGGACACCAAAAGAGTAACAAGTAGGACCAAACCCCAGATGTACTTTGACAAAAACTATTCACTAATTTCTTCAATTGGCACAAAGCCCAGATGTAATTGACAGACCCTAACTATGATATGGGTCCTTAATTCTGATAAAGAGTTCAACATCAGATTCAGAAAAAGCGCTAAAACACAAGTCGAAATTGCTAAATAAAACGCAACTCAAAACCGAACTCAGAGAGAGAAAAGGAACAGACTTTAAAGTGTCGAAGCAGAGCAAAACATAGATAATAAATAAACTCACCACGGAACAAGAAGCCGGAGATTTGTGGTTCCAATCAGAAACTATAAAAATGGAGATGAGAGAATTGCGAGCGTCAGAGAGAGATCGGAAGGGTTTTGAAGCTGCTGGGGGTTTTGTAATATGGAGAACAAATGGCGGCTAAGAGAGTTTTGTCGGAATTTGGATGAGGAAATGGGAAGATTCAACGATGAACACACGCCTGTCAGCACAAAAGTGGAGCGTTGACACCAACTTGTGTGCTTTTGCAAATATGCACATGTTAAGAGACATTTTAATTTGTAGGATTTTGCTACTTTTTTCTGAGGACGAAAGGGCACTCTCTACAAAAAAGGTTACTAACCCTTTGATGCTTTCAAGGGGAATCATCACTCTCTAGCCTCAAGTGGAGGCCAAAATCGTAATTTGCATCTAATACTTAAAGCATTTTGTGATAGCATCTTGCTCACCTACCTCAAAACACAAGAGTCATAAAAACCAAATCCAAACCTTGCATCTTATGCAATTTTTCTGTCTTCCGTATGCATGTTAAGCCCAAGTCAAAGAAAAAAAAAAAGACTATTGAGGGTTTTGGTGTCTTTGTTGTGCATTCTAAGGGGAAGAAAGGATTATCAAAGACAAAGACAAAGAATGGATCAAATTGGGCCTGTTGGGCCCGTTGAATTATAAATGCCATTACTTCCAGAAACATTCCCAGAAATAATCGGAATCCCTAAGAGAGAGATTTGGGTTTTCAGGACCCGAGTGACTGATTCGGCCTTTATTGGACTTTTAAGGGTTTAGTCGAGATATTTCTGAGACCTTTATTGGACATAATTTATTAAGGCCCATTCGTCGGATAAATGGTCTTTGATACGTCGGTGTCAATTCAATGCCACGTAGACTTTTAACCAGACACGTGTTACACAAAGTGACTGTGCGCGGTAATAAACGTTAAAACGCTCTTTACGATGCGATGTGTGAAGGAGTGACACAGCTCACATTTCCATCAAACTAGTCGTTATCTTTTACTGTGCTATTATTTATTTACTTCTTTTTCTGTAGGATCTAGAAAAGGTAAAATATAAATAAGATTTTTAGTATTTAAATTTTCCATATCACAGATAATCTTCTCTTTTTAATCAGCATTAGCATATTTCAATTTGTAGCTTTGTTGATCAATTTTAACAGCAATGCCATTTTCATATCTACAAAATTCTAGCATGTATATATATATATATATATTTTTTGTTAATCCAAAATTAATTAAATAAATTATAAATTATATAATAGCATCAGTCTCTCCAATATATTGACCAAAATTTATTTTCTTATGAATAATTTAGGGAAAATACACAATAAAAAGGAAAAGGAAGCATATCTATATATAAAATGCATAATTAAGAAGGTGTGATTTTCTGGTCACCGTCTAATTAGGAAGATTTAAATTTATGACTTATCATAAAGACACCTCATTCAAAACTTTTCAATTTCCTAAAATACATAACTTGTCAATATATTTTTCTTTAAATAAAATTTATTACTCTAAAACAAATTGGAAAAAAAAAAACAGATTAAGCGTGACTTAACAAGAAAAAACAAATTATCTTACCAAAAAAATTAAAATTAAAAAAAAAACTTTTATCGGTTTATTATAAAAAAAAAAAAATTAAGAAGCTTGTTCCGTACACCGCTTGACCGTTTTCCTTCTCCTCGATTTCTCCTCTCCCTCGCTTCAGTATTTACGAAGCTTTTACTCTCTCTCTCTCTCTGCTCTCAAAAAAAAAAACTAACCTTTGGAACTCCAGTCTAAAACCCAGAATCTGGGAAAGCTTCAGACAAAAAAATGTTTTACTCGCAATGTCTCGTATCGAGAAAAGGACCTTTAGGAGCTATTTGGGTCGCTGCCTATTTCTTCAAAAAGCTTAAGAAAGCTCAAGTCAAAGCTACTCATATACCCTCCTCTGTTGGTTTGTCTCTCTCCTCCTTCACATTGTTCTTCTTCTTCCTCTATCTGTTCTAGATAGAGATTTTTCTCCGGCGATTTTAAGGTTTAGACTTGGAAAAGTGATTGATTGGGTGAAAGTTTGCAGCTTTCACTGGAATTTTTTCTTGAAATCGTAATTTAGGGTTTCGTTTGTATCCATTGGCGGCAGAAATTAGAAATCACTGTTGACTTTTTTGGGGGTTTTTTCAATGTTAGTTGTTTATGTTCATCAGTTGTTTGATAAAATGCCTGAGTGAACCTCAGAGATTGAGTTCAGTGATTTTAAGTCTGAATAGTATCGAACCTGTAGCTCCAAACATTTCCTCTTACTCACGTAGTATCAGAAAGCTGCTGAAATTTTGGTCAACATTTAGTTTGCTTGATCTCTAAAGTCCTTCTATCCTCGAGAAAGATGGAATTTTTTCTTTAACATTTGACATTTTCAGAACTTTTTTACTTTATTGCCGTTTATGATATGTAATTCTTCTGGGTTTCTTTTGGATGCACAGATCAGATCTTGCAAAAAGAGTTAGATGCGTTGACATACAGAGTTTTGGCGTATCTTCTTCTGGGTGTTGTAAGGATATATTCCAAGAAGGTGGACTTTTTGTTTGATGATTGCAACAAAACGTTGATCGGTGTAAAGGAGTTTGTGGCTAAGGAGAAGAACAGAGAAAAGGCAGGTGTTTCATTGCCTGCATCTATCGAGTGTTTTTCCATTGCTTTGCCTGAGAGATTTGAACTAGATGCTTTTGATCTTGGGATTCTGGAGGATTTTCATGGGTATGCTTGTTATTCATTTACAGAATGTATTTTGCAGAGATTCTTTCATAGTCTCACCTTTTGTTTCTTCTTTCTCAGGGGAAATGTTAAGCCGCATGAAGATATTACACTTAAAGGTATTTAATTACTAAAGTCTTTTAAGTGAATCTCATCACTGTTCATGTACTTAATACCTCTACACTGGGATGAAACAGATGGAAGTCAGGAAACAGAGAGCATGGACATGTATTCGATGGAAAGGGTATGGCTTCTCACCTTATGGAGTACTGAGTGTGTAACTGTTAGGTTCTACTACAGAGTGTATTGACATTGTTTCTTGATTCAATTTCTTTTCATTCCGGTAATTTCGTGAATATATATGTAATAAAGTTGATACTTTGTGGAGTTGCAGTTTGACATGGAAGAGGACCTTCTGTTTACGTTTCATGAGACTTTCTCTGCCAATCATAACAAAAATAAACAGTAAGTATGATATTTTTTGGTTCCATACATGTAATCGACAAACACAATCCCAACTTTCTGTGTTTATAATTGTTGTTGCAGTGAGAGTTATGCTCATGATATGGACATGGATGCAGAAAATGTCAGAGATACTACTGAAGAACCATCAGTCAGAGTCGTTGAAGCGGTACCACTGGATTCTAATGAATCATCCAGAGATCATCAAAATGCATCAAGACATCGAGAGGATCCAGAATCAGATGACATTCTTGTGGAACCGCAAATATCCGACGATATCAGAAAAGCACAAGAAGAAGACACAGTTAGAGAAACCATATGTACCATTGTGCAGAGACTAGTGGATTCTCATGAATCCTCAGGAGATCATCTTCACAGAGATGGTCACACAGAGAATTTAGAATCAGAGAAAACCTCGAAGGAAACAAGTTGTGAAGAGATGCCGCACGACAGGTCCCTCCCATCTGAATGCGGAAGACCTGAAGCGATTCATGGGATTGAGGATCAACCTTATGGTGCCACAAGAATTAATGGGGCGAAGGAGATCCCTGAGATGAGTACTCTAGAAGAACCAGAACCAGTATCTGTTACTGGTTCCAGAGACTTGCCAGAAGGCGTAGAGAAATGTCGAGACCATGATGAAGTGGAAATGACAGACTTTGAGTTATTCCCATCTGAATGCGGAAGACCTGAAGCGATTCATGGGATTGAGGATCAACCTTATGGTGCCACAAGAATTAATGGGTCAAAGGAGATCCCTGAGATGAGTACTCTAGAAGAACCAGAACCAGTATCTGTGACTGGTTCCAGAGACTTGCCAGAAGGCGTAGAGAATTGTCGAGACCATAATGAAGTGGAAATGACAGACTTTAAGTTATTCCCATCCGAATGCGGAAGACCTGAAGCGATTCATGGGATTGAGGATCAACCTTATGGTGCCACAAGAATTAATGGGACGAAGGAGATCCCTGAGATGAGTACTCTAGAAGAACCAGAACCAGTATCTGTGACTGGTTCCAGAGACTTGCCAGAAGGCGTAGAGAAATGTCGAGACCATAATGAAGTGGAAATGACAGACTTTGAGTTATTTCATGGGTCTCATAAAGAGCAATCTGAGACTTCTGAAGTGAATCTCCATGGTACCGAGAAAGGTTTTCTTTCTGACATGACTGCTTCAAAAGACCCCAGTAGAGGGTTTAATGCAACAGATACTCCAGTTGCTGTCACTCCCAAAACACCTTCGCGGTTGAAAATTTCTGAAGGTGCACACTTTATAGAAATATGAGCTTTATATACTTAGTTATGTTTTCAACGTATTAACCTATACTTTGAATTACAGGGGGAACAAGTCCACAGTTCTCAATCATCCCTACACCGGCTGCAAAGGAGTCCTCTCGAGTTTCACGGAAAAGAAAATGTCTGATAGATGATGAAGTGATAATTCCGAACAAGTAAGAGAACTACTTGTAACTTGGATTATATTCGTCTGCAGAGTTCCGTACAAGTGTGTAATATTTGGTATTTCTGTTATTGTAGAGTTATGAAGGAAATGATAGAGGACTCAAGTAAATTGCTTGCAAAACGGAGAAACGTACCTCATACTGACTGTCCTGAGAGGAGAACCAAACGTTTTGCCAATCCTTTTCGAAGTTTCTTGGACCCTTTGATTCAGTGTAAGTAAAACTTCATAATCCGCTGTATATCGAATTGTATTGTTGTGTTTGCTGATTGTTGTAATCCCGCAGATGGTTCTTTGGAACTCCAGTCGCTTTTTTGTCAACCCATCAAGCTTAAAAACTGGGCGACCACAGGGACTCCTAAGGATGCTAAAATCGCTAGACGTAAGAAAAATTCTTCTCTTGACACCGTCAGAACTCCTGGGGTTGTTTTATCTTCAGATCAGACTGAGAATACTCAAGAAATTATGGAGACTCCTCAGGCTGCTGCTCTTGCTGGGCTGAAAGTGACAGCCGGAAATAGTAATGAGGTTTCGGTTGAGAATGAAGCGAGTTCTATAACTTCTAGAACTGCTCATCGAACAGAAAATGCTGCAGAGACACCTGTGAAGCCTTCAGTTATTGCTCCAGAAACACCCGTGAGGACATCAGAGCAAACACAGATTGCTCCGGAAACTCCAGTAGTCTCCGAGCAAGTAGAGATTGCACCTGAAACGCCGGTGAGAGAATCAGTGTCGATAAGATTTTCCAAGGACCCTGAGACCTATTATAAAGAAACCAGACCTGCAAGTCCCTTCACTTCTTTTGAGGAGCACCCATCTGTGTATTCTGTGGAAACTAGAGATCTTGATACGATTTTAATGAACGACGAGGTACTGCTGTTTTGCATCATTCTTAGAGCATCCACATTGCATAGAGTTTGAAAGGTGTTTTAAGGATTAATTAATAATATAAATAATAGTATTTTAAGTTAAGCTCTCAGACCCGTGTCTTTAGCTGAGGAAAATGTCTGCTCTCAGACCCGTGTCTACACTGTTTCAAGCTTTTTTTCTTAATTTTTTTATTTTTTTATTTTTAGGACACCACTAATATTGTCCAATGTGGATGCTCTTACAGTAGCAAAAAAAGCTTTTAAAGTTCTTTAAGCCTGTCGTATTTAATTACAAGACTGAGCATTTGTTTTTTTGTGTTTCTGCTTCAGCAGGTGAATGCAGATGAAAGACAGGACTTGCAACAAGGTAAAACGCATTCTGAATTCTGATATTATGTACTCCCTCCGTTTTCGAATAGTTGTCGTTTTAGAGCATTTTTTTTGTTTTAAATTAGTTGTCGTTTTAAGGTAATAATGTAACTTATGCCAATAACTACCCAAATTACCCTCATTTAATTAAACACAAATTATTTGTAAATAATTACTTGTCATTTTTATGAGGTTAATATAGTCATTGTATACCTTTTCTTAATTTGTCTAAATACAGTTAAAACGACAACTTTTCAAAAACAGAGGGAGTAGCTTTGAGTGAAAGTTTCAAGTTTCACCATCGAAATATACACAACTTATTTGGAATCCAAATCTTATCAAATTGTTGTTTATTGCATGTCGATCATCGTGCTGCGTCTTTGCCATGTATATTTTGATTTGTAGAGACATGGTCAGCAAGAACAAGGTTAATGACTTACACTTTCGATATCAACATCTTTGATTCGCTTACATTCAGATGATTATCCTGGTTTTCTGACGTTAGATTGCACAGGAATGTGGCGAAATTCTTGGAAAAGACGTTTTCGGAACAGAGGAAAAGAGAAGAAGAAGAGAAGGTGAGTTTGTTGCAACTGTGTAGAGGAAGAACTCAGAAGGAAAGCGCCAGACTCTTCTACGAGACTTTGGTATGTCCCAATATTTTCACAATCTCATATCTTCACCTTTTTGACTGTCTCCATGAAAGATTTTAAGATGGAGAAACTCTCTGAATCTGATTTTGCAGGTGTTGAAGACCAAAGGATACTTGGAAGTGAAGCAAAATCATCCATATAGTGATGTTCTTCTCACACCATTCGCTAGACACCAAAAAGCTTGTTGAAAAATGGCTATAGTTTTTTACTTAGATTCCTCAGATTTCTTCAGTTAGGTTTCAGATTAGTGTTGTTAAATTTTAGTATCTTCTAACAAAATTGCAATTTTGAGTTTTTTCTTTAAGTTAATTTTTAGTAAGAATAATTGACGATTTAGAATTTGTCTTATCAAGTTTTTAAGTATCTTAGAGGCAATGTAGCTTTTGAATCATGAAAGGCTTAATCTCACCTTTAAACTACTTTTTTATGTTTGAGTAATTTTTTTAGTCGTCTAAATATGCATTAATAAGGGATCAGTTTTGTTACAATCACCACAAAAAAAAGATCAAAGATAATCTTTAATCACCATCTGAGATATACCTATATCCAACATATGCTACTGAGATTATACTAAACAATTGCACGACTAATTGTACAATGAGCAGTTCTCCGCAACATTTAGATGGATAGTCTTATCTTTAACACTCGAGACTACAACGGACTATTCTGTCTACAATTTTCGGAATCGAACCTCAAATTTGATGATTAAAACTTAATAATATCATCAATATTATTAAATTTAACAATATATATTGAAATTTAAGTTTTTTTATAAGAAAATCTACAGTAAAAATATTATAAAAGGGGTTCCATACAATTATATCTTTACGAATTTCAATGTCTTAAAGCTTATATTGTTTTCATGATTTTCCTTATCCACCATCCATCACCAAGATTGAAAGCAAGACAGTTCTACAATTAAGCAACAATAACATAATACACACCTTTTTCAAACACTACAAAATGTAAACATTACAAAACAAACAGATTTTTATATTAGAAAATTTCAAATGTTATAATTTTTGTGATAAGTGTTGGATCTAAAAATAAGTTCAAACAATGGATTGATGGTTTTTGGTAGGAAATATATGCAGTTTCTTAAAAATAATACCAATCCATAAAAACTTCTCATAAAGAAAATACGTTGTTTGGGTTTTGATAGTTGCTCTAAACAAAAACTATGTTTTGATAATTAAAACTTTTCTCTAAAATCAATATATACTTTTAAATAATTATATAAATTTGGGCTTTGTGTCTTTAAAGAAAACTAGGTTAGAGCCCGCGGTGCCACCGCGGGGAAGATATTTCTTTACGTTTGTTTGTGATTTGATTTGTAATATTGTTCGTTTTTTATTGTTTTTATTGAAATGTGTCTGTAAAGTGTAGAATAATAAAATCACATAATAAGAAGACATGGACATTTGGATTCGATATTGGTAAGAATAAGGCCCAATCTGAAACCCAACTTTTGACATAATATTTATGGAATTGGACTTAGATATGGAAAATGATTAGGACCGCAGTATGAAATGTGTCTGTTCAAAGAGTCTAATACGTGTAACGTGTACAAACAACAGAAACAAAAGGGTAAACGAAGAAGACGAAATCTCCATTCTTCTTCTGCAATGAAATCAAAATATCCCAGAGACCCATCAATTGATAGAGTGCATCTCCGAATTCTGTCGTTGTGAGCAAATTTAATGGAATTAAAATCGAAGAGGTAAGAAAAATTCATGTTTTACATCTAAAAGATCCATGAAATTTGCAATCGATTCGTAATCAGAACTTACAATTCAATAATACATCGTCGAGATTAAGTTGTTATAATAGATGAAAACGTTTTATTATACAGGTAGCTTGGGTTGTAGTTTGTGAAGATTGATGTACAGTGAAATAGTGACCTTAAAAATAGCGATAAGGTAAATCAAAAATCATATATAATTCCTATATCTATCAATTTAGTAAGTTTCAACAAAAGAACTTATATTTTAATGTATTCTACTAGGATCGGACCCGCGGTCCACCGCGGGGGAATATTGGTTTACATACGTTGATTTTAATATTATGCGTGTTTTTAGTCCAATCGTGTAATGTACTTATAAATATTCATAATAACAAATTGTAGAGAAAATGTTAAATTGTTTATAATTAAACCCATCATATTAATTATGATTTACAAAATGAAATTTTGTGTTTTAGAATTCTAAAATTAGACGATTCATGAGAATTAGAGCAGTCAAATTGATCAAAAACCACGGGTCGAACCCAAATCATCTCACTATAGGGAAGATTTGGGAAAATTATTAAACCAGCAAATAAGCGGGCCACATAGATTGATTCACAGTGGGTCATAGGTTTTAATCGGTTTTCGTCCGCAGGTTGGCGGATCAGCCCGCATGTTAGTATTTATTGATAAAAATATAATTTATTCAACATGTGGTAATTTAAAAAACTTTTAGTAAATGAAATTATAATATTTATAAATATAATGATATATAAAGTTGTTTCTCTATTTTTTTTAATTTATTTATTTTAGTAGTATTTTAAATTTTGGTTACTTTAAAATTATTTAAACAAAATCCACGGACAACCCCGCAAATCAGTATACATTCGCAGGACGGGTTTGTGTTTCATATATGCTACCCGCGGGTCGTGCGGACCGACTAACTACATGTCAAAATATATTTTGCCTATCGCAAAACGATCTTAACAGGACGAATCAACTCGCTTTGCCAGCTCTAATAGGAATATTATTTAGTCATACAACAAAATGGAGTTTGGACATAGGAATAATAGAATCTGCATCTTATTTGTTAGATAAGAGATTGAAAGGTGAAATATAATGATTAAAAATTAATTAATATTTTCATGATTCACAAAATTTAATAAATATTTATCATCTTGTTGAATAAAATCTAAAAATCATATTCAAGAAATCTTTATAATTTGAAAATTAAACTTCTTTGGTAAGCTATAAGTATGAAAATACCATAATTTCGATTTAATCTAATTAAATTAAAATTAGTTACATGGATTTCATATCTATTTAATTTACATGGCCAAAATAAAAATATCTATTTAATTTATAAAATAGATGGGTTAGTTGTGATAAATTTTATAGAAATATTTAGAAGCAAGTAAGATATCTTTCAATTAATGATAATTGGATAAAATAAGCAAAATTAATGACAAAAACGTGGATTGTTATGGAATTAGTTCCTAATATATATGAACAAATAAATTATACGTAATTAATGTATAGTATTGTTCGGAATATGCTTTTATAATTACTTACCACAAGTAAAATCAGATTTTATTTGATTTCCATAAACATTTGATTTTAGTTCGATTTTTCATTATTAATTTGAATTTATATTCCAAAAAAATTCAAAGATCCGATTTCAGAATTTCGGGTCAATTTTCTGATTTTGACCCGACCCATTTTCATTTGTACTTCTCTTTTAATAGTATAGAGATTGATAAGAAATGAAAAACTGTAATTAAGTTAAACAGGTGATGTATCATAATATAAGATAGACTTATTGTATGCATTTTATTTGAATCTCTGTTTTCAAAGTAGTGTTAGCAAATCTGGGGCATATTTTCTTTTTATATAAGATAGACTTATTGTATGCATTATATGATGTATCATAAAATGATAAGTTTGTTATGGGGCATATTTTCTTTTTCTATATTATAGGGAATAATATAACAATTCATTATATTTCTCAATTAGATTTTCTAAATTATGGTTGATTTAATTACTTTAAAATGATAAATCGATTGAGAAAATGATCAAGTTGCCATATTAGTCGGATTTGTTTTGCAAGGTATATATTGTAGATCCGTTTTCTATGCTTACGGGTCATTATTGGGTGGATAATTCCTTTTGTAATCGAAACTGAAATTGAATGATCCAATTGCCACAATTACGGGTCAATTCTCCTCAATTTCTTAATTTAATCCGATCTGAATTGGATTTGTACTTCTCTTTTAATAGTATAGAGATAATATCATATATACATGAGATTATTATTATTATACAAAATCTAGTGTTTTTCACAAGAATTTCTTTACATTTAAAGCATAAGATCATTGATGCAACAATTATTGGAGCAAAAATTTGACTCAATCCTATGGAGTATCGGAATCGAATCATAGCTCTTAGAGCACTCCTCCTCATCGATCAGTTGTGAGACGATAAAAAAAATCAATTCACAAAACTTGTTATCACACCACCTTTAAAATTTTACGTCAAATCTTTTAAAATCGGTCTATTCAAATCTTTTAAAACTCAAAATAAATATTTCAAATTATGCGTGTCATCTCCATCGTATAATATACTATGATTTCTCAAATCAAAATTTATATACAATTTTGGGAAAGCAAATGTTCAACTTATGTACATTATAATCATTATGAGCAGATATTATGTCAACTTTATAATGTTGTGATACTACTTTAAGTAAAACATCTATTTAACACATTAAAATAAAGTTTTTTTGTCATTAATATAATAAAAAAATTGTTTGAAATTTTTTTAGCTACGAGCAGATCCACGTTGGTGGAGAGGGATGCAACTGCACCAGGTAAAATATAAAAGTTTTGATCCAAACAATTGAAATTATTGATACAAGTAGTCTTGTGGTTATGATTGAACCACATTAACTAAGAGGTAGAGGGTTTAATTCCCCACTAAAACATTTATTCGGCGTTTTTACACCGAGTGAAAACTTTGGCCGGGTCTACCATGGTTTTCAGCGACAAGCAAAATATATCATCTAAATTTTTTTTACCGTAAACGATACATTATCTTTCAGGTGATATCGTGCTTTTGTAAGACTTTACCATTATTCCACTCTTTGAAGCGTTTGTAGCAATTATACCATAAAATTTTCTATTGGATTAGATTTCAAATATCTTAGTGTATATGTAAAGTGTTTGGGATTTTATGATTAAGATATAAAGAAAGAAAAAAAAACAAAATCTAAGAAATCTTAATAAAAATACTAAATATGTTGAATATTACATCAAATATCATTGTTTTATATATATATTTATTTTGACGTCAAAGCATTTTTTGACAAAAAAAATTAAATACAATTTTAATTATATATAAATATATTTAGAGAAAATAATCTCAAATAATTTTTCATGGTACACTAAGAAAAACAATTGTAATTTTATCGTCTGATCTTAATTCTTAATGTATAAAATAACTTACTTTAATATCGAAAAGTTATCAAAATGTTGTTGCATATCAGTATTGATCAGTTTGATTAATCTACAAAACTTTATGAAGAAGACAATGTAATGTACTAATGTGGACTGATTATTTTTTACGAAGAAAAAAACTATGTATCTTGATCACAAAGCCCATTATTTTACCCAAAAAAAAGCCCATTTATAAATTTGAATGGGAAAATAATCATAATATAATAAATTACTTTGTACTTATTTGTTTGTCGGCGATCTTCAGTCGTCACTCAGTAGCTTTTCACTTTCGTCTGAATCAGAGAGTAGGTCTCTGGATCTCTCGTAAGTCTCTCGTCTTTCTTTGTTTTTCGAAACTATTAATCTCATATTGCTTGTGATATTCATCGTGATTTCTCTTTTTTAATTTGGTAACTTCTGATGATAATCGTTACTAAATCCCAGAAATTGACATCTTCTTATGATTGTTTCGTTCATCGATTATTGGATTTTGGAAACATGTATTGATTCCTTGAGGTTTGGTTTCCTGATCTGTTTCAGAAATTAACTGTCAAATGGGTTTTTGTTTGAATTTCTCTGAACCTAATGTTGTTATTTGGTTTCATGTAATCACCATTTTGTTTGTGAACTTCTACTTTGGTATTGAAGAACTTATCTTAACATCATTACATTTGTATTTGCAGATCCAATCATAAGTTCAACAAGATGACACAATTGTGATTTGATGCAGTATAAGCTACATTGAAGTATGGGATCCGTATCGCTAAAGATTGGCAATGGAACCGCAAGATTCAAGCGATCAACGCTTTTTTCTTCTGCCATCAACCTCCTTATGCTTTTCTCTATAGTCACTACCAATCTCTTTGCATTATACGCCTTCTCGTCTCGGTCCCAATCCCACACGCCACATCCTCTTCATTCCAACAATGTCTCTTTGGTTTCTCAACATCTATCACTCATCCTCAGAGAAATCGATTCGTCCCACCGTACACTCTCTCTAATGGAGAAACAAATGATTGGTTTTGAATCTCTCGATCTTTCGCATCAAGAAGTTCCACAAGAGCTTAAACTTTTCCTCCAACAACATCAGCTTCCTCTTGGTAAAGATTCTCGTACTGGTATCACACATATGGTTGCATCTGTTGGACATTCCTGTGAAATGTCTATAGATTTGTTATCTCAGTATATGGCGTACAATGTCTTTGAAAAGTGTCCGGATGATTGGAGCCTAGCACAGAAGTTGATTCTCCGTGCTTGTGAACCGTTGCCACGCCGTCGTTGTTTGGCTAAAACAGTACAGAAGACGGGTCTCACTTGGTTTCCTGATTCTTTGTGGAGACCAGTTAGTAACAGTAGTGTTAACTGGAGCGGTCTTGGCTGCAAAAGTTTCGAATGCTTGAAAGGTAAGAAACTGAGCCGGGATTGTGTTGGTTGCTTTGATCTAGCTACTAGTCATGAGAAAGATAGGTTTGTTAAGGTTAAAGGGAAGACTGATTTCTTGATAGATGATGTTTTGGGTTTAAGCGATGGGAAAATCCGAATCGGGTTTGATATTAGTAGTGGATCAGGTACATTTGCTGCTAGAATGGCTGAAAAGAATGTGAATATAATCAGTAACACATTGAATATAGATGCTCCTTTCAGTGAATTCATAGCTGCGAGAGGGGTTTTTCCGTTGTTCATGAGTTTGGATCAGAGATTACCGTTCTACGACAATGTTTTCGATCTCATTCACGCTTCTAACGGATTGGATATAGCGGCTAGTAATAAACCCGAGAAGCTGGAGTTCTTGATGTTTGATCTTGATCGGATCTTGAAACCCGGTGGATTGTTCTGGTTAGACAATTTCTATTGCGGTAATGATGAGAAGAAGAGAGTTCTTACGCGTTTGATAGAGCGGTTTGGGTATAAGAAGTTGAAATGGGTTGTTGGAGAGAAAACTGATGTAGAGGTTTATCTCTCGGCTGTTCTGCAGAAGCCTGCCAGGATTTGATTGATTTTTTTTGCTTTTTAAATCAAGATTTTGATATTTTCTTAGGTTATAAAATTTTGAGCTCATTTTTATAATGATTCCAAGGGACAAGTAAAAGTGTGAATTTGTATTTTGGTGTTTTGTATGATCATGTATGATAGACACTTCTGCTGTATGGTGCCAACATCATTTAAACCTGATTCTCAAGCGATCTCTTAAGTTGGAGAAATCAACAACTATATATATGCCTAACGAAAGATTTATAATTTACATAGTTAATGATAAGTATATGCCTAAAGAAAGATATCATATAGTACAAATATTATTAATTGATATAGATTAATTTTTATTTTATTTCAAAAGAATTGGGAGGGACTGGAGCGAGCGTAGTAGCTTGGGCGATTGTGCAATGGCGAAGGACAACAATCTGTTGAGCTTGGTTCACGAACTCCGTGAACGAGTGGCCGCATCCGCCTCCACTCCGGCTAACAACCTCCGTCACTCTTCCGGAGACGAAGAAGATGCTCTAGAGATTCGATTTCGGGATGTCATCCCTAATCTTTTGAATACCTTCGTTGTTCCTTCTCTCGGTAATCACTGTCTCTCTTGTTGGATGATTCTTAGCTTGGATTTTGCTAGAATTGAACCTAGGGTTGATTTGTCAGGCAACGGGAGGGAAGTTACAGCTGTTCTGAAGCTTGTTGGTCACACAGCAAGGAACATTCCAGGAGTCTTCTATCACGGAAACCCTAGTGCTATCCTCCCTGTGATTGCGCGTATTATTCCCTTCTTTGCACAACCTGATTTTGTGTAAGTGTTGCAGAACCAGATTAGGTAAGTGTCACTCTTCAACAGTTTTTGCTCTAATGCTGCTTTCTTTTGTAAATCATTTCACGCAGTCCTGGGCATGGAGTATTACTTGAAACTGTTGCCTCTCTCTTAATGTTGCTCCGTTCCAACTCACGGAAGGCATACCGGATGTTCTTCCATGACGCTTTGCAGGCCATTCAAGGTTGCTTCAAAAACTGCCTCCCTCAATGTTAATTATGGTTGTTCAACTTATACTGAACTAACTTGCCTTTTCTATGTGTCCAGATTTGCAACCTATTGCATCACTTCACTCAAATGAACCGGAAATCGCTGAATCTCACACTCCATTTAGGTGTTTCTGTATGTCCTTTTCTGGAATCTGGGGTGATTCTTGTCGTCTCTGTGATCTGCCAGATGCTAATAAGCCCAGAGATGGGGATGGTCTTGTGTTGAACTTGTTGGGAGCCAACCGATGGCAACCTTTTGCTACTTGTATCCTTAAACTCATCTGTAATTGCTTAACTGATGGGACACTCTACGTCCAGGGTCTCATCCATACATCATTTGTTCAGGCGGCTTGTTCTCTAGTATGCTGTGGTGGCGCAGATGTGCAGATGGTGAGTTACTTTTTATTCAACAGCTTGTGATTTGGTTTATCTGATCGGTTGGTAGTGTCACTGCTGCATTTAATTTTCTTTGAAGATGTGATGATTTTTGGGACATTGATCTGACATCGGATTTTTATATGGAAGGCATGCTTTGAATTTGCTACTCTTGTCGGATCAATCCTTACTTTCAACATCCTCCCGCATGTGGGCCTAATACAGTCAATCATCCTCCTTTTAAGTGCAGATGAAGAAGGACTTCCTGTGTACAGGTGTGTTCCCACATGTCAAAGCACAGCTCTTTTGTTTTATTTTGACATGATTGTGAATATTATTAATTAAGTTTACTGGGTCTTTCTCTGTTTACCTTCCTCACATTAAGTGTGGAAAAAAATATGTGTTAAGTTGCTATTTTTTCCACTGGTTCAGTGAATCTTCTCATATGAAGGTATCAGAATATAGATCTACCTTCACTTTGAACTTAATTTCTGGGTTTGTACAACAGGAATACGATTTATGATTCTACCATTGGACGTTTCCTTACCGCGGTATATTCCAGCTGTTCTGATGTCGCTGTCAAACTAACTGCAGAAAGTTTAGTGTTGGTTTTCTTTCGTGCTTTACAGAGAACAAAAAGTGAGGAGCTTAAGGTATATTTGGATCTGTTTCTTCTCATACAAATGTTTCACTCCAATGAATGTCTGATCAGTTCTTTTTATTTTCTTTCCGCTGCTGCTCTTTCAACAACTTTATGGGAAATCATATCGGGAATTTATGTATGTAGGCTTCCTTGTGCAGTGCGTATGTGCGGATTGTGAAATCTTGTCCTCCTTGTATGTGGAAGTTACACTGTCTTCTAGAGTTGCTTCATCTTTCAGAACCTTGTTTTCATTTGATAGAATGTTTTAAAGCAGTTCTTATGGTTCTTGGACCTGGGTATGTTCGAGATGAGACAACCAAATGTGGTAGTTATACATCAGCAGCAAGTGATAGACCTGTCCAGGGAATTAACGCTGGAAAAAAAAGGCATATTAAGGATGAAAGTACTTACAAAAGGAAGCGCCAGAAGGTTAGTGATGATATTCTACGAGGAGTTTACTCTGCTCCTGAATTTGCCGATGAGACTGATGGAAAAGAGGCTGCTAGTCTGCGTGAGATGCTTATTTCAACTGTAGAATCTTTAAAGCCTCCACCTGCTGGACCTAGTCTACGGACTGAAATTTCAATAGTGGCACTTAGCATGCTCACCAATGCATTTTGTTTCTGTCCCTGGACTGACATGACTCATCGATTGTGTCACCAGATGTATGCCTGGATTCCCTGGATAGCTAAGCAGGTAACCAGAAACTCCCCAGTCCCAATTCTTTTACTAGCGTTTTCATTTCCAGTTTTGTTTTTGAAAGATTCGTATGTAGGTTGAGGAAAAAAATCATATCATGTTCGATATGTGTATTTACTTGGAAGGAATTCACAATCTGCTGCTCGTTGGTAACTCTCCTTGTCCATGAAGTCTTGACATGTTTTTCAATGCCAAATAATGTGTTGGATCTCTTACTTTATAACAGTTTTGGATTTATCATCTGTTAATGTATTCCCCTTTAATCAGATTTGGATCCACAGTATGAATATACAAGTGAAGGGAATGATCTGGTTGCCATACAATTCCTGCTGAAGCTTCCTTGGACGCACTTCATGCTGTTTAAGAAGCCTAGCTCTCTAGTAAAGTCTAAGTGTTTATCTGTGGGGATATGGACAAAGCTTGGTTTACAAGACGGGAGTGATTTTGATATCTTCAGTTGGTCTCTTTCTGATGATTTTGAACAAGTGCAAGCTGTCGCTGCTATTTACATGCCACTCAAAGTTCTTTTCTCTGGTCTTGGTGCGCTTCTTCATATGTTCCCAAAGCTGGAGTAAGTTGATGAGAAAAAAATGACATATAATCTAACTTCATTTCGCTGTTTTTGCTCAAAAATCCTTTTAAAGGTTTCTCCTAAAGACATAGTTTGACTGTTTTTTTGTCCTACATTCATAGGCATTTGTTGGAAGAAAAGCAATTGATGGTTAAGAAGACCATTCCTCAGTCACTTGGCTTCTTATCTTGTCTTTATGGATCAAGTAGTACTGGCTCAGAGAAAACTGCATGCCATTTATTCCTACATGAAGATTTAAAGAAAGATGAGACTCTGAATTCTCTACTTCAGGGGTTCCGATGTTCAAAGTGTGATAAATTTATCGAAAGCGAAGATGAAAAGCATTTCAGAATCATAGAGACTCCAGAGATGATGAAATTGGAAATGGATCATCATCGTGATTACTTTAACCTTCAATCCTTATATTTTAATCTTCTCTATGACGAGTCTTCTGAAGAGACTCAGCTAGCCTGCGTAGAAGTAATAAGGAGAATTCTTGGCCACACAGCCCCAGATATTCTGGTAAGAACAAGGTCTCAATGGATAAGATGCCTTCAATATCTGTTGGTTCATGTAAATACAGATGTAAGGGAAGCATTCTGTGCTCAGGTTGGTATCTTCGTACAGCATCCTATTGTGAGCTGTTTGTTTCTTGGTGAAGATGCTACGGAGAAAAGTTGCGAAAGAAATTTTTTTAATTTGATTGAGCATTCTCTAGCAACAGCTAAGGATCTTCTTGTCATCGAGACTCTATTGGAAACGATAGCTGAAGTTATGGTAGCTGTTGATGTTACCAGTGAGCTTTTCTTGTTGTGTCTTTTCCTGCTGATTGATCAGCTTGATCATCCAAACTTGATCGTCCGAATAAATGCGTCAAGGTTAATAAATCGGTCATGCTACATCCACGTGAAAGGGGGATTTGCAACTCTACTTTCCAGAGCTGCTCATATTCAAAATGAGTTGTTTGATAATCTATCTGTCAGGCTGACCAGCCGTCCTAATGTGGTAAGAGAATTTGCAGAAGCTGTTTTGGGTGTTGAAACTGAAGAACTTATGAGGAAAATGGTCCCTGTTGTTCTTCCTAAGCTCTTGGTGTATTGGCAGGAAAATGCTCAAGCAGCCAATACCTTGAACGAACTGGCCAAGTTATTAGACACAGATGTGGTACCTCTAATAGTAAATTGGCTACCCAGAGTTCTTGCATTTGCTCTGAATCAAAAAGAGGACAAGAATATGCTCTCAGTTTTGCAATTGTATCACTCACAGATTGGTTCTGACAACAAAGAAATTTTTGCTGCTGCATTACCTGCACTCTTAGATGAGCTTGTATGCTTTGTGGACATTGCTGATACACCTGAGACAGATAGACGGTATGTACTCGCATAACTTCGTACTTTTTGAGCAGAAATTGGTAGTTGGAAATAGCATGAAAGTTTTCTAAATTTTTCTTTTGTTAAAATTCTTTGGTATGCGTGTTTATTGTTCTTTCTTGTGCTCATTCACATTTACATGTCAACAGAAATTGCTAGAGGTCGTTTTGTTTTTTAAAGCTGCAAGAGGAAAATGCATTCATCAGTTTAAACAAATAACCGAACGTCCTCATGCTTGTTTGTTTTTTATGACGTTTGATTTCACTATTTTGCTTATGCAGGCTACAGAGACTGCCTGATGCAATAAAGAAGATCTCAAAAGTCTTAACAAACGCCGAAGATCTTCCTGGATTCTTACAAAACCATTTTGTTGGACTCCTAAACAGTATTGACAGAAAAATGCTTCATGCAGATGATATTTTTCTTCAAAAACAAGCACTGAAGCGTATTAAGCTGCTCATTGAGATGATGGGCCATTATCTCATCACATATGTTCCTAAGCTTATGGTTCTCCTTATGCATGCCATTGACAAAGATGCACTTCAGAGCGAGGGTCTCTTGGTCTTGCATTTTTTTACAAGAAAGTTGGCTGATGTATCGCCATCTAGCATAAAGTATGTGATTTCTCAGGTTTTTGCGGCACTCATCCCCTTCTTAGAGAGAGAGAAGGAAGGTCCCCATGTATATTTAGATGAAGTGGTGAAAATTCTTGAAGAACTTGTTTTGAAGAATAGAGATATAGTAAAGCAGCATATTTGTGAGTTTCCCCTCTTACCTAGCATACCATCTTTAGGAAAATTAAACAATGCTATTCAAGAAGCACGTGGATTAATGAGCCTGAAGGATCAATTGCGGGATATTGTAAATGGTATGAAACACGAGAACCTGAATGTTAGATACATGGTGGCATGTGAGCTAAGCAAATTGTTGTATCACAGAAATGAAGATGTTGCTGCACTGATTGCTGGTGAACTTGTCTCAGACATGGAGATCTTGAGCTCTTTAATCACATATTTACTACAGGGATGTGCAGAAGAATCTCGAACTACAGTGGGTCAGAGGTTGAAGTTAGTCTGTGCAGATTGTCTTGGAGCAATAGGTGCTATTGACCCTGCCAAAGTGAGAGTTGCTTCATGCAGTCGTTTTAAAATCCAATGCTCAGATGATGATCTTATCTTTGAGCTCATTCACAAACATTTGGCAAGAGCTTTTAGAGCTGCACAGGATACAATCATACAAGACTCAGCTGCTCTTGCCATACAGGAATTACTAAAGATCGCTGGTTGTGAGCCATCATTAGCTGGGAATGTTGTTGTGTTGACCCCCCAGGAGCATGTACAAGTCAATGTATCTGGTTCTAGAAGATGTGGAGGTAACAATGAAGTGAAGGATAGGGGACAAAAACTATGGGATCGGTTCTCAAACTATGTTAAAGAACTAATAGCTCCCTGCTTGACTTCAAGGTTTCAGCTTCCAAATGTATCTGACCCTGGATCAGCTGGCCCAATTTATCGGCCTTCTATGTCATTCAGAAGGTGGCTATCCTACTGGATAAGGAAATTGACAGCACTTGCAACTGGATCCCGTGTAAGCATATTTGCTGCTTGCCGAGGCATAGTGCGTCACGATATGCAGACAGCTACTTATCTCTTACCATATTTAGTTCTGGATGTTGTTTGCCATGGGACTGAGGCAGCACGGCTTAGCATTTCTGAAGAGATCCTTTCTGTTCTTGATGCTGCTGCATCAGAAAATAGTGGAGTGACAATAAACAGCTTTGGTGTTGGTCAGAGTGAAGTTTGTGTTCAAGCTGTTTTCACGCTTCTTGATAACCTTGGGCAATGGGTTGACGATGTGAAGCAGGGAGTAGCACTCTCATCGTCTATGCAGTCATCAGGTGGTAGGCAAGTAGCACCCAAATCGAAAGACCAGGTTTCAACCTCAGCAACAGAACAGGATCATCTTCTTGTACAGTGTAAATATGTGTTGGAGCTTTTGCTTGCTGTTCCCAAAGTGACCCTTGCTAGGGCATCTTTCAGGTGTCAAGCTTATGCCAGGTCATTGATGTACCTTGAATCCCATGTACGTGGAAAGTCAGGCTCCTTAAATCCCGCAGCTGAGAAGACAGGCATCTTTGAAAATGCTGATGTTTCTTCTCTGATGGGAATATACAGCTGCCTTGACGAGCCTGATGGTCTTTCGGGCTTTGCAAGTTTAAGCAAATCATTAAATTTGCAAGACCAATTGTTGATAGATAAGAAATCTGGTAACTGGGCAGAAGTTTTTACCGCATGTGAACAAGCCCTTCAGATGGAACCAACATCAGTTCAAAGACATTCAGATGTTCTTAATTGCTTACTTAACATGTGCCACCATCAGACAATGGTCACTCATGTTGACGGACTAATTTCCAGAGTACCTGAGTACAAGAAAACGTGGTGCACACAAGGTGTACAAGCTGCATGGAGACTCGGAAAGTGGGACTTGATGGATGAGTATCTTGATGGAGCTGATGCAGAAGGTTTACTATTCAGTAGCTCAGACAGCAATGCCTCATTCGATAGAGATGTAGCAAAGATTCTTCAAGCAATGATGAAGAAGGATCAATACTCTGTAGCTGAGAGAATAGCTATTTCCAAACAAGCTCTCATTGCTCCTCTAGCTGCTGCAGGCATGGACTCGTATACACGAGCTTATCCTTTTGTTGTCAAACTTCACTTGCTAAGAGAGCTAGAGGACTTCCAGGCGGTTCTTAATGGGGATTCATATTTGGAGAAATCATTTAGTACAAGTGATCAGGTGTTTTCGAAAGCAGTAGATAACTGGGAGAACCGGCTCAGATTTACTCAATCATCATTATGGACAAGGGAACCTCTCTTAGCTTTCCGAAGACTCGTCTTCGGTGCCTCTGGGCTTGGTGCTCAAGTTGGGAACTGTTGGCTTCAATATGCAAAGCTTTGCCGTTTGGCTGGTCACTATGAGACAGCTCACAGGGCAATTTTGGAAGCTCAGGCTTCTGGTGCACCTAATGTTCACATGGAAAAGGCGAAACTTCTTTGGATCACTAAGCGTTCAGACAGTGCAATCATAGAGCTACAACAATCTCTCCTGAATATGCCTGAGGGTGTTGTTGACTCCACTGTAATTTCTTCGATCAATAGCTTACTGATGGCTCCCCCAAATCCAGAGCCAACAGTTCGTAACACACAATCTTTCAAAGAAAAAAAAGATGTCGCAAAGACTCTTCTTTTGTATTCCAAATGGATCCATCACAGTGGGCAGAAACAAAAGAAAGATGTTTTAAATCTTTATACCCAAGTCAAGGAATTGCTGCCCTGGGAGAAGGGATATTTCCATTTGGCTAAGTATTATGATGAACTATATGTCGATGCAAGAAAGTGTGAACAAGAGAGCTCTGTATTGAGCTCTGCAGGCAGTAAAAAAGGATCTGTCTCATCGAACTTAAGCACTGAGAAAGCAGGGTGGGATTATCTATTTAAGGGAATGTACTTCTATGCTAAGGCACTTCACAGTGGGCACAAGAATCTCTTTCAAGCACTTCCGAGGTTGTTAACACTATGGTTTGACTTTGGTACTATCTATAAAACAAGTGGCTCAGTAGGAAATAAGGAATTGAAAAGTACTCATATGAAGGTGGTGATTATGGACTGTTTCTCATAGCTGTTTTTGTATTTAATACTTCTCGTATTTCGTATATAATTTTTTCTTTTCTTTTGGCAGATAATGAGTTTAATGAGGGGCTGCTTAAAGGATCTGCCAACTTATCAATGGTTAACTGTGTTGCCTCAGTTGGTTTCTCGAATCTGTCACCAGAATGGGGATACAGTACTAATGGTTAAGAATATCATCACTTCTGTTCTACATCAATTTCCTCAGCAAGGCCTCTGGATTATGGCAGCTGTTTCAAAATCTACTGTTCCTGCTAGAAGGGAAGCAGCTGCAGAAATCATACAAGGTGCACGAAAAGGTTTTAACCAAAGTGACAGAGGCCACAATTTGTTCATTCAGTTTGCTAGTGTGACTGATCATTTCATTAAACTATGCTTCCATGGAGGACAACCAAGATCCAAGGTTATCAATATAGCGACTGAATTCAGTGCCTTGAAAAGAATGATGCCGCTGGATATCATCATGCCAATTCAACAATCTCTTACCATTAGCCTACCAGCATTCGATATGAACAACAATGAACGACACTCTGCCAGTGTCTTTTCCGGTTCAGATCTACCAACTATTTCTGGTATAGCCGATGAAGCCGAGATACTTTCTTCCCTTCAGCGCCCAAAGAAGGTATGCTTTTACATTTTTCATTGATTGAAAGCGTCAACCTAATTCCATATGATTTTCTGCTCTGCTCTCTGCTTATATCTCCTTTTATATGTCTCCCAATATGCATTATACCATGGCATAAAATCATTTTATCTTCGAGAACCAGTCCTGCAATATGCATGTCTAATAGATTATATTTTTTATATTCAGATCATTCTGCTGGGAAATGATGGTATTGAGTATCCATTCCTCTGCAAGCCCAAGGATGATCTCAGGAAAGATGCTCGGATGATGGAATTTACTGCGATGATAAACCGCTTACTATCCAAATATCCCGAAAGCAGACGAAGGAAGCTATATATCCGCACCTTCGCAGTAGCTCCTCTGACTGAGGACTGTGGTCTGGTCGAATGGGTTCCACATACACGTGGACTCCGCCATATTCTACAAGATATATACATTTCATGTGGGAGGTTTGATCGGCAGAAAACAAATCCTCAAATTAAAAGAATATATGATCAATGTGCTGTTAAAAAGGAGTATGAAATGCTGAAGACCAAAATCCTCCCTATGTTCCCTCCGGTTTTCCATAAATGGTTCTTGACAACGTTTTCTGAACCAGCTGCTTGGTTTAGGTCACGTGTAGCTTATGCTCACACCACAGCAGTTTGGTCCATGGTTGGGCACATTGTTGGACTTGGTGACCGTCATGGAGAAAATATTCTCTTTGATTCTACTTCAGGTGATTGTGTTCATGTAGACTTCAGTTGCTTATTTGACAAAGGCTTACAACTGGAGAAGCCTGAGTTAGTGCCATTCAGATTGACCCAGGTAAGAAACTGCAAGATCGTTTGTGTGTGTTCTGTTGGTATTTTGTTTTCGTTTGTCATAATAATGAATTGTTATTTTCCAAACCACAGAACATGATTGATGGTTTGGGCATCACTGGATATGAGGGCATCTTCATGAGGGTATGTGAAATCACTCTCACAGTGTTGAGGACACATAGGGAGACGTTGATGAGCATCCTGGAGACATTCATCCATGATCCTCTTGTGGAGTGGACAAAATCACACAAATCAAGCGGAGTAGAAGTTCAGAACCCACATGCTCAGGTTTGCATAATCATCTAATGATTCTCTTTCATGTCGGTTCATTTACCCCTTTTTTCTGATTGCTTAAGACAACCACATGATTTGGCAATCACAGCGGGCCATAAGCAGCATTGAAGCCCGGCTGCAGGGCGTGGTTGTTGGTGTTCCGCTACCGGTAGAAGGTCAGGCTCGCCGGTTGATTGCCGATGCAGTCTCACTTGAGAATCTTGGGAAGATGTACATCTGGTGGATGCCCTGGTTCTGATGAAAATCTCTGAACACCCGCTGTTGTTGAGTTCACACTACACCAGTTTTCATAATGCCACTTTATACCACCATGGATGGCTACAAATCTTTTTGACATGCAGATGTTACGTGTATCATAGGCTCCTTGTGCCACAAAATTCCTTTCGAATTTGAAGCTAAAACAGTACATAAGCCAGGTCTCGCACTGTTTCCTGATTCTTTGTGGAGACCAGTTAGTAACAATAGTGTTAACTGGAACGGTCTTGGCTGCAAAAGTTTTGAATGCTTGAAAGGTAAGAAACTGAGCCGGGATTGTGTTGGTTGCTTTGATCTAGCTGCTACTCATGAGAAAGATAGGTTTGTTAAGGTTAAAGGTGAAGACTGATTTCTTGATAGATGATGTTTTGGGTCTAGGCCATGGGAAAATCCGAATCGGATTCGATATTAGCAGTGGATCAGATATATTTGCTGCTAGAATGGCTGAAAAGAATGTGAATATAATCAGTAATACATTGAATATAGATGCTCCTTTCAGCGAATTCGTAGCTGCGCGAGGGATTTTTCCGTTGTTCTTGAGTTTGGATCAGAGATTACCGTTCTACGACAATGTTTTCGATCTCATTCACGCTTCTAACGGATTGGATTTAGCGGCTAGAAATAAACCCGAGAAGCTGGAGTTCTTGATGTTTGATCTTGATAGGATCTTGAAACCCGGTGGATTGTTCTGGTTAGACAATTTCTGTTGCGGTAATGATGAGAAGAAGAGAGTTCTTACGCGTTTGATAGAGTGGTTTGGGTATAAGAAGCTGAAATGGGTTGTTGGAGAGAAAACTGATGCAGAGGTTTATCTCTCGGCTGTTCTGCAGAAGCCTATCAGGATTTGATAGAAAAAAATTCTTTTTTGAATCAACATTTTGATCTTTTCATAGGTTATAAAATTTTGAGCTCATTACATTTTAAAATTTATTGATTCCAAAGGTCAATTAAAAGTGTGAATTTGTATTTTGAGGTTTTGTCTGATCCTATATGATAGTTCTCTTGCTGTATGTTTGTTTCATTATTTGTAGGATTGTGTGTAATTTGCTTGGTCTTGTCTTAACCGATCTGGTTTTACATCAACCGGTCTAAATTCTGCCTGCATTCGTCAAAGTTTTACATAGGTTTTGAACTATCAGAATTTGACCATAGGTTTTAACTTTCAACTTTAATTGTTACAATATCATGTTCTGATGATATACACAGGAGAGATTGTAAAACCACATATTTTTTATTAAGACAAACCGAGACCGGTTTAGGAGACAAACAATAAAAAAAAAGGAAATAATATAATCTCAAAATATGACATGAGGTTAAAAAGCTTTACTTCTTTGCCTCATTAGACTTTCTAACAATAAACAAAGAAACATGTCTTTGGAGACAAAAAGTGGGATTCACCATTTATCCCTTTCAAGATTAATGCTTATTTTATCCAGAGAAAAGCTGATCTTCACGGGATTAGTTGACAACGTCGAGAACAAGCTTACGGGATTTGAGTACTGACCATTTCAGTCTCCTGTAATACGCAGCTTGAAGCAGAGCCAAAGACAGTAAGAATATCCATTTGAAACCCATCTGCACACACATACAACCAACGTTACGCTCTAGGTCATTTAAGCCGAGATAGTTGGATAACCGAATTTAGCGACATTACAGTTTTGAATACAGAGAAACAATACGCTCTAGGTCATTTATGTCAAGTTCATGTCTCATAATAGCAAGACTAATATCTAGAATGTTTTAGTGTTGGTTTGGGATTAGCAGCCTAAAGACGAGTGGTGTTGTGGTCAACACAAACATGTAACTATGGGAGTTCAATCCGCTAAACCGAACCAAAGAATCTGAACATAGAAAATGGTAAGACTTTTTCTATATCTATAACCAAACCAAACTCGAACCAAATATCGTACCAAGCAAATCCATACTATGCGGTTTTAGTTTGGTAACAATTTTCTAAAACTGAATCTGAAAAACCAAATAACCTGAACCCAGATAGACACACACCCCTATTGCAATCTTCTGTATATGGTAACGACAAACAATGGAATCATATCAAACAAAGAAACTTACCAATTTTCTCTCTTCCATTTCTGGTTCAGCTGCCCAGGACAAGAATGATACAACATCCTTACCCATCTGCATCATATTTTTTAGAAAAGAAAAATTAAAGACTATCATTAACTCGAAGAAAGGTCAAATCTGATAAAGCTCAATGGTCTGTAATTATTTTCGTAAGCAGCAGAAAACTAACCTGTGCTTCTGTTGCTGGAGTTCCATCTTCATATTCCACAGCTTCATCGTTGAGCATCTTTGGCATAGCAATTGCTCCACCAGGGAAATAAGGATTGTAGTGTAACCCCTCTCTGATCTGTACCGTAAGTCCCAGGATCTTTTTTAACATCCAACAATTTGAAGTTGTAATTACAAGTCTGGTGCGAGAATAGGCAAGAAATTTACCGAAATTCCAGCTGGAGGATCACGGTAACCAGTCAACAGAGCAAAGACATAATTTTGGCCATTGTGACGTGCCTTGAAGAAAATAGCCAAGTTGTTTAGATCAAAGTAGATTAATTTTCTACAAGTATACAAATTCAGAGAAAGAGCACCAAACCTTAGTAACAAGACTTAGATCAGGTGGATACGCTCCTCCATTGGCGAACCTTGCAGCTGATTCATTTGAGTATGGTTCAGGAAGCCGATCACTGAGTTTACCAGGTCTGGTGAACATCTCACCCTCATCATTTGGTCCATCAACAACCTCAATTTCAGCTGCCATTGCCTTAGCCTCTTCCTCTGTGTAGGCAACACCAACCAAGTCTCGGTATGAGATCAGAGACATCGAATGGCAAGATGCACAGACTTGCTGATAAACTTGGTGACCACGACGGATCCTGCTCATAACAAATCAACCGTCAATAAGGCAGTCTCAAATTTTGTCAATTTTCAACTTTAGTGTTGCAATTTAACAATGCTGATTAAATTGTAGTTTAAACACTCACGAAGCATGGTCATATGAGCTGAGAATGCCCTCATGTGGCCAAGGGTAGTTAGGACACTCCAAACCATGTTCGGCCTCATCAGCGGATGCAACAGTAGAAAAACTCAATAATCCAGTAATACCAGCACCCATGAGAGCAAATGCTCTTACACCAGCAGACCCAGCATCTTCATTAGCTTTCTTCGAAGACAACCATGACAATACCGGAGTCGCCTGTGGTGGTGGATGATAACACAGAACAACAGTAAGAAAACAAAAAAAATGGCCAGGAAACAAGTAAGTGTATGCTTAACGAATCAAAACTCGGAGCAATGAATCGTATACACAGAACCAAAACAAATCCTAAGATTCTCTCTTCAAACAGATCCTAAGCTAAAATCTCAGGTAAAGAAACAGAAATTCAAAAAAGATGATATAGGGAAAATTCTCACGACGGATTGGGAATGAAGTTTTCTTCTAAGAAGCTGCCGGATAACTCCTCCTCCAACCATTTGAGGAACACTTGTACCAATCAACAAGCTGAGAAACAAACAGGAACGATATTCAACCAATTGATGCCATTTTTACACAAACGAATATCGAAAAATATGCGTAAGCCCTAGAAAAATTCGATTCTCTATATAGATCCGAAGATCCAACAAACAAGAAATTGAAAGAAGAAACGGCAGATTCGGATATGATATGTGTAGAATCGAGAAACTCACGGGAAAATGAAGCAACGAGATCGGCGATTGACGAACACAAGAAGGAGGAAGAAGTAAACAGATACCAGAGAAAATGGATGTCTCCAGATGACGCGACTGTCACACACTTCACAACACCTTTCAGATTTTTTTAAGTCTTATGGGCCTAATGTTGATCCATTAAAAGCCCATTAAGGGCCTATCCGTCCACACTTAACAAGAAAATATCTGGAATATTTCTCATTGGAATAATAATTGGACCAAAATCTGAAATTTTGTGAAAATGATTGATATGTTGTACTTTTAAAAAATGAAGAATACATTAGTCCACAGGCTGAGATTGAGATAACTTTAGTTAATATATCGATCGATTTTATTTCGTGAGTTTGCGTGTCTGTGAAGATTTTTTGATTAATACTAGTGTATATATATATCCAGCACAGACACGCAAACTCACGAAATAAAATCTATCGATATATTAACTAAAGTTATCTCAATCTCAGCCTGTGGACTAATGTATTCTTCATTTTTTTTATATATATATATATATATATATATACTAGTATTAATCAAAAAATCTTCAGTTGACATTTTTGGATCGACAAAGTCCGATCCATAGTCAATCCCTACTACGCGGGGTAACACGATTTAGTGGAGTCGAACTCCGCTGGAAAAGGCGGAGTCAAATGGACTTAACCACTTGACTAAAGGCACATCCCCGCTGGATATATATATAGAATAGCTTATTTCTAAAAACCGAATTTTAATCCAGAGAAATTCTCATGTGACTCAACTCAAGCAGACTCTCATTAGATTTCCTACATATAAATCATAAGTTTGATTGATTATACTTGTGAGTCCTTTAGTGCATAAAAGATAACTATAACTCTATAAGTACGGAAATTGGATCTCGTTGTTGAATGGCTCAAGTGGAAGTAGATTTTCATTATAAGAGCTGAATATGAGTCGGTTTGAATGCTATGCATTTCCGTTCGTGTCTTAGAGAAACCAATTTATTCTTCTCATAACTTTATCTACAAGGACCATTCAACTTTATCAAAATTAAAAGCTATGCTAGCTAAAATCTAGTCTAGGAGCTAATAGTGATGCTTTTTATTGTTGGTATGAAGAAAAAGCATAATTATATCAGTAATTAAGTAGAATATTATAGTGATTGTTTCTACCTAAAATGAATGTTAATTGAGTTTATGGGATGAAGGGTTCCATTTTTACCTTTAAAAATTTGAAGTTTTATTAATTTAATTTTATGGTTAAATATATCCTATACTATTATTTGGGGAGTACACTTTATAAGATACCCTTAACTAACCTTTCCTTTTGTAATAATTTACTTAAGAATGCCATTAGAAATAAAATTTTATAGAGTAGATTAATTCAACTCATTAAGGATAAACAAGTCAAATACTATTTTATGCAATTTAATTAATTGAATTTAATTATTAAAACGAAAATCTATTATTAATTTTTTTTAAAAGAATGACCAATCAAAATGAACATATAAGATTTGATATCTAACTTATCACATTAATTTGTTATTAATCATTATACTTCACCTCTCATCTTTATATTATTCTATTTCTATAAAATAAATAAATTATTATATCATCTACATAATTAAAAAAAAGTAAAAATTTTCCGCATATACAAAGATTTGAATTTTAAAAAATGAATATAAATTGTTCAATGTATGAAAGAACAAATTTAACGGGTCAAAAATCATATTTGAGTAATATATTCCTTTTTTAATATCATCAATACTTAATAGATCAAAAAGTTAAGAAATATAAATACTCTAATTTGATTTTTTGAAACAAATATTTATAATAGGCGGCGGGTTAAATATAATGTATTAGATGATGAAATGAGTTATGATCCTTATAACTATTTGAATATTTATATTTAATTTCATATATATATTTTTTTAAATTCATAATTTTACATACTACAATAAAAATTTTATAGATTTTAATTTGGAACATTTAAAAAAAGTTTAATTTAATATATTAAAGAATATCATAAATATTTAATAGATTAAAAAGATAAAAAATTTATAAATACTAATTTGATTTTCTAAAAAGATATGTTTAATATATTTATAGTAGGCGGCGGGTTAAAAATAATGTATTATATGATAGAAAGTTATGATCCTTATAATAGACGACATTTTAAGATTTTATGATGAGATGAGTTAAATAAGGTTTGACACTTCTAAATATTTGAAAATTTAATTCTGCAAGCAATTTTGGAAATAATGAATAATAGATTGTGCCACAATATTTTCATAGGGATTGTAAAATGAAAATATTGTGAAAATATTTTTATTATATATCAAATAATACCAAATATATGTTCATAACATATTGGCATTAATAGATTGGCATTAATATAATAATATTTTTATTATATACCAAATATATGTTCATAACATATTCGATTATGTGAATAATTGGTAAATTCCGTAATTAGCTCAAACAAATCTCTATTTCAACAACCAATGAATTAGAATTTGAAAAAATAATTTCCTAAATTAATTCAAAATAATAGCTAACTCATTGTTCAAACAATATTATTTGTTTTGAAAATAATATTATTTTCCGTTTTCATATCTTTAAAAAATATATCCATAATTGAGGATTACAGAAAAAAAAAATATTCATTCTAATATTATATATATAGACTGACATAAAAAATTAATATTTTTTTACTTCCTATTATAATATATCACGATTTTATTCTATAAGTATATAATATATAAATTTTGTAATAAATGAAATTCAACTCGTACTGTAGTACGGGTGATGATCTAGTTTTTGTATAAAGACCAACCACACCTATTTAGTATTTGCTTGTAATGGAAAAAAAGATACTAGATATTTTAACCAACCTAAAATTGTTTCGGTTAGAGTTTAGTAAAAGTTTTACTAAAAGAAAACGAATTTAAATCCACAAAAAACAAATGTGACTTCTTTTTTTTTTTTTTTTTGAATGAATGTAAAATTTATTCACCAAAAAAAACCAATGTTACATCAAATGCATCTTTTTTGAGTTTTGATACAAGTTTTGACAATGGTTTGGAAATTAAATCCTAGTAGAGAGCCAAAATATGAAGAGGTCAACATACTTTGTATTTCCGTGTTTCCGAAGCAAGGTGATCCGGTTGCGAATATTCTTGTCGATGGTTTTCTCAAGGGTCGATGATGCGATAGGATCTTCTCCATGCCGTCGATTGTTTCTCTCCCTCCATAAGGTGTGAACTGCTGTTTGAAGGGCATATCTGAGGAGCAAAATCACTTTCCTATCAAGAGTTTTACTGTTGATGAGCAAGGTGAGGCAATCCCACTCCCATGTGTATTTGTCTTGAAGAATCCCTTTTGCTAGTTTTTCCCATACTTGTCGTGAGTAACGGCACTGGAAAAATAGGTGGTTTCTTGTTTCTATTGGTTCATCACAGAATCATACAAATTAACAAATGTGACTTCTATTGTGTTTTATGAAAATGAACGAATACTACATATGCTTATGTGATGTTTTATGTAGAGGTAATGAAAGATACGTATGATAGATTGATAGGTTTATTCCATGAAATGTTCTTCATATATATATCAAATGCAAATGAGAAGAAAAACAAATCCTTAATATCTCTAGTTTTGGATTTTTAGATTTAAAACATCTTGATGGCAAAGGAAGCCAAAAAAAATGGAATAGAAGGGGAAACAAAATCGTGAACCAAATAAAAAGTATGAGACACAGTACCATACTCTAACAAAATCTAATTACAATCTAACTGAATCGAATTGACCTCTAACCGAACCTAAATGATTCTCTCACACACACACAAAACCGCACCAATATGACTTTAGCTATAGCCTATAGAATGAGAGCACACCCCTAGAACCGGGGCTACATAAGTAGTACATAGGTCCGACCACAGAACAATAAGAAGACCTTATGGGTTATTGCTTTACACTTCCATAAATAGAGACACAAAATATGCACATGCATATTTTTAATAGATATACACATGTATATATTTCCAAATGTGCCCTGACATGCCAGCTTTTTCAATTTTGAAATGGAGGACACTTCATGCAATTTTATTGGTTGGGAGGACATAGAAGGACCATATAATAAGAGTCTTGAAATGAGGTAAAAACACCAGATGCTGTTTTAGCCTGATCATGGGACCCATACACCTAATTTTATCATATACTTATAAATATCATATTAATAAAAGAGCAATAAGCCAATCAAATCACACATCGCAGTTCCCAGAATTATTTGGGTGGTTTGGATAACCATCCAATTAAATTATCATATGGACCTATGTCGAGAGAGATATATGTTATAAGACCATCAGCAGCAGGGGCGGATCTAGAAACATATTTCGTATGGGGCACACAAAAAAAGTTATACATAATTTTATATTTTAAATATTTAATATATATAAATTTTTCAATATTGTATATATTTTTATTAGTTGAAGACAAAAATAATGAAAATAAAACTTAAAATTGACATTTAAATAAAGAAGGCCAACCAAAAAAAAATTAGAACAGTATTATTTGGAAAATTAATAGAAAATAAAAGGAAATAATGGGGCATTAGAAAGATTTGAACCTTGAAATGGAGGACACATTGTAGTTAAAATAAAAGTTATACATAACCAATTGTGCTAAGTGACTTTCTCGTAAACGTGATACACACAAAGCACTATAAATCAGTATGGGGCACGTGCCCCACCAACTCCTAACGTACATCCGCCACTGATCAGCAGTGGCAAATGTGTTTGTGTGGATGTAAGTATTTTTTTAGTATTATAATTTAAAGCAAAAGAGAAAAGAGAAAGAGAAAGAAAGAGAGAGATAGAGAGAAAAAGTGTTACATCCGAGTGTAAACTTACACCCGGGTGTGAAGAGAGAGACAATTTTTTCGTTTTTTTAATACCTACATCCCAAGACTCACACCCATCTGCTTGCCCCACTGCTCATGCTCTAAAGTCACATTGCTTTTGGTATAATTTAATGTTTGTGTGTGCCTGCTTTTTAATCGGTTTCGACCATACATATTTGTTTATTTCCTTAATACGGAGAGATAGTTGATATAACCCGAATCTCAATGCCCGTTTAAAGGATTCGAGCCCGAGATATTTCAGAAGATTTAGTCATATTTTACACAAATATTTGCTGCTAATTAAAGTAGTCTACCATGCCATTTATAGCTGGAAAATATCATGTAAAGCCGAGCCATCTTCTATCCGTACAGTTTCTATATTGCATAAAATTGAAAAAGAAAAAAAATTAGAACCACGTACAACCGAATAATAAAAGTGGATTCAACACCATCTTGTACAATTTTTGTTTAGAAATGTGATTAAGATATAAGGTGTGTTTAATTTAATATACCACATAAAAACGAATAATGTTACACTTATAATAAGATAATTATGAGGGAAGTGCTTTAGTCAAGTGGTTAACGGTTCATTTTTGCGACTTTCCCCGGATCACTAAAAGTCGTGTTACCCCCCTAAGTAGGAATTAGCTATGGATCGGGTTTGTCGATACAAAGATGTTAAAAAAAAATAATGAAAAAAAATATTTCTTATAAATAAAGTTTCAACTATATTTTATACTTTAATTAGTTAAAATGCACAACTATAAAATTTATTAAAGTAGAACAAATCTTATACAATAGTGTATACACTGTTTCGAATTTTTCTGGATATGATCGATCACTCACGCACGTAATAAACATATATTAATACATCTAGACATATGAAGAACTGATATATTTGTAATTAAATTAGTCCACGTTATGGCTTTGATGTTTTGCAGCAAGGGCTTAGCTAGGCTACTCCCAAAAGCTCATAGATTACAAAATTTAAGCCTTAATCGAGTCTAATCTAATTTACAGCTTGACAATAATTAGTACTTCTAAAAAAATATATTTTGATATGAAATATATTTCTCTTCAATAAATTTAACACAAAGTTTTTCTTCAATTTATATATAGTTATATACACACGCATGCAGTATATCAGCCGATATATAGCACACAATGACACAAATATTTTTTTTTTTGTCAAAGTTATGACCCAGCATGTAATTAATCAGTTTATAAAATGTCTACTTCAGTATAAAGACTAAGAAATTTAATTCCAATCCACCCATTAATCAGACGAACTACGATGACCCGTAGGTCTATCCCGTATCAACACCTACTCTAATTAACATTATTTTACTGGTAAATGACGTTTTGTTCTGATAAAATATATGGACGAAAAACAGATCCTAGGTTTTAAAATATAGTCACCAGTAATTGGTTAAAAAGTAGGATTTGCCGATAATACTAAAGAAAACAAAGACAAATCTTCTTTTTAATTAAATCACTCCTTTTATCGGAAAATAAAAGTTCAAACAAAACAAAGAAGCAAAGAGACATAAAATTAGTGTAACGATGACATAAATGAGACGCACACATAACTATCCACTGATTCAAGTGTCTCGTATATGTTTTGCCCTAGACACGTGGCGTTCTCTTACTCCCAAATGTTAATCTCTTCGGCCACCGGAGAGACACAGAAAGAATATAGAGAAAATAGAAAAGAGAGATAGAGGAAAGAGAGAGAGAGAAATGGATCAAGATCATGAGTTATGGCGGACGCTAAGATGCGCAGGTAAAGCGCAAGATAAGACCTCTGTTGATACACTCATGCTTAAGTACCGTCCGATCGCTCCAAAGCCGACGACTACTAGTCAACCATTGGTCGGAGATACGAGTAGCACGAGAAGGACGAAGAGAAAGTACGTTAGGGTTTCCAAGAATAATAAAGCCACGTGTCGATCAAAGACGAACAGCTTCAGATCTAGCTCAACAGATCCGGAGAATGGTCGGGAAGATATCGTCACGTTACAGCTCTTACCGGAGAGATCTACGCCGTTGAGTTTGGATCATAATAATCTCGATCCAACGGTGGAAACGATAACCAGAGATGAAACCGACATGTGGCTCAAGTTTAACGGCGGTGATGACGTGTTGCAACAAGTTCCGGTAGAGACGTGGGTGACGGTGGAGTCCGTTAACGGTGGCTCGGTTTCCCATGCGGTAGGGTTCACGGACGAAGAGATCACGGATGCTTTAGATAAAGACACGTGTCCTGGTTTTGTATCGGATGGTTCGAACCGTGTCTTGATGGTTAACGAGGCTTACCGGAGGATAGTAACCGGAGACGGCGGATTCGGAAGAGAGGTGATTGTGTGGTTGGTGGTTGACCAGACGACGACGTTTTATGACTACCGAACTTTTACGTGTAAGGTGAGACTGGAATACACGTGGCGAGAGACGAAGTACACTAAAACGGTGCCGTGTGATGTGTGGAAGATGGAGTTTGGTGGATTTGCATGGAGGTTGGATACTACTGCAGCTTTAACTCTTTGGCTTTGAGGTATAGAGGGTAAGATTAATTAAGACCAAGATGTGGTTAAGGTGTATAATCTCATACCTTAATTAGTCACTTTTTCGCACTTTGCATATTGGGAAGTTAATAAGTAGTACAAAAGAGAAACGAATTTGATTAATTAATGCTAATATATGTGGGGAAAGTCTTGAGAATCAAGTCTTTCAGAATAAATTTGTGTGAGAACCTTATATAGATATATTGGAAATTGCCATAATGTCAAATATTGATTGGCAAAGTTCAATAAAAAGATGTCATTCCTTTGCTTTTGTATTGATTTGTATCTATATGTCTTATTTCAGTATAACGTATATCTAAATTTGCATGTTCTTAAGATATCACCGATAAATTCACAGATGATGACAACAAAATGTAACTAAAAAACAAACTTTTAGTTTTGCATTTCAAGAGAGCTAGTGATCATCTAAACCTATCGACGTTCTATGAATATGAATGTAATTTACATATATGGTTGAGACTTGATAGATACATGAACTGTATTGGGACACTATTATGCATTCATGCACCAACAATCCAACATACACATATTTGTGTGTGTATTTGGTGAAAATATACATAAACTGTATGACACAATATATATTATTACACTTAGTAATAACATATGGATGTTGTATTCAAGTAACCTACAAATATTCATATGTACCAATATAAGTTAGTGACATAAATGTTTTTAGAGAGAAGAATATAATCCAATGTGTGTCTTAATGTCTTTATTAGCACAACTGCACAAGATCCTCAAAATTTCATTACCGACATGTATATTAGCCTCTAAACTATATTGGCAATCTCATCTTATAGTTTGAAATTATATATGCTGCAAGAAAAAGAGCTTTTGGGTCATATACTTATTATTTGAAGCTTTTGAACGTACTACTATGCATAAAATTGGTGTTATTATAAGAAGTTGCGATATGTTATATGCGCATGATAGATAGACCCATTAGATGAAAAAAAAAAAAAAGATAGACCCATTCTGAAGTAGCCAATAATGATGATTACATCACATCTAAAAATCTTCGTGGGCTTTTGAATCCCAACATATGGAGAACTCTCATTGGCTGAGCAAAAAGTTCGAAAGAAAAACAAAATAATATAAAATTCCAAAAAGATCTATCGAAGGGAGGGAATAAATAAAGTGGTTATGGAACACTCAATCACGCATAAGGAAAAAAAAAATATTACACGTGGCATCTCGACAGAGAAAGACATCAACCAATCAGCTTTCACTTATTTTTTGTTTTTTCCCTTTCTGTTTAAGTGTCTTGTTTCGTCGAATTAGTGACGTCATGCCATACCTGAGAGAATTTTTTGTTGGGTCTCACTTTTATCGATCGTGGCCGTTCATGTGTTACTGTGAGATGAATCTAACCGTACGTTGATGTCACGTTCTTATGTTGCGGCTTGTGGAATTTTTATAACAGTGATAGAATTTTTGGTTGACGAGAAAACGAATAGGAGCCTATCACGTGTATGTTTTTCTCGAAACATCTTCAAGAAAATTATTGACCCTAAAAGAATTACGTACAATAACCTAAAATATTTTATAAAGCGAATAGTAAAACATTGTAGTTATCCTGATAAGTGAAATTTGTATATATTTTAATGCTATTGATGTACTTGCATGTCTGCATTCTCCGTATGTAGCTAATTTGGATTCATATTGACGATGATTAACTCAAGTTTATCAAAATATTCTACTTCATAATATATAGATAAAGAGACTACACAAATTAAGTGTGTGTCAGTTTTTCACACTAAAAAAAATAAAAATTAAGTGTGTCAGATTCTACAAATTACAAAACCTATAGGCAAAGTAAAATTTTACATTATAACTTATCTTACTATTTTGTTACATATATTTCATTGAAGAATAAATTGAATCTTAATATATAAAACATGATATTATAATGAAATTTAACTTCTGACCTAGTGTAGTGAGTCTCCTTAAAAATGAGCTTTACCACTTTTGTCGTTGGATACTTATAATTTGCTATGCAACATCTGAAACTTTCAACTATTTAAACTGTATGCATCTAAGAATTAAAACCAATTCTCATCTCACTATCTCCTTTTTTTCTGATTTGATAGCATCTCTCTATCTAATTTTTTCTTTCTTTCTAAACCCAAGATGGCATCTCTCTATCTAGACCTATAAGAAATGGTCCTATAAAATAAAATTTATTTTAAATATACAATGTGTGATGGGGAAAAATGAAGAGTGACGCTATTGGTGAGGAGAAAGTCCACGTGGATTATAACTTTGTGTAGTGGTGGAATAGATGGTTGCGACTGATTGGTCCAGCACTCTGATTTAGACCAAAATCTCAAAATCCCCCATCACGATAGATACGCTTATATCTATATCTTGTCGTGCCTTTTTGAATTTCAAAAAAAAAACTCAACAATAATATTTCTATTGGTTGCTTTTTTTTTATTCGCTTATAAAATTAGTTTTTATGTACTTGTTTGGCTCGATATAGTCCTGAACACGTGTGTATATACGTATTACACATCGAGGATCATGGATGCTCGCATATATACATAGATGTTTAGTTTATATATATTCAGGTAATTTGGTATACTTTATGATTTAGCTATAAATAATCCATATTTCTTCTAATCAAATTTTGAAAACTAAGACAAAAACCATAATTTTTTCTCTTTGATATGGTAAAAACCGAACAATGTCAGAAAGAAGAAAGACGAGTAATATGATTTTTAACCATTACTATATTTAATTAAAAATAATGTAACTATAAAATAAATAGTCTTTTTTTAACTGTATATATAGATAGAGTCCTTTATACCAACCACGTTCGATGTTAGCTAGTTCCCTAAACCCTTCCGTTTATAATAAACAACTTCTAAGGATGATTAAATTGCAGACTATTAAGTACTTACTACTTACTTAATTATTCTTATAAATTTACTACTTACTTAATTATTCTTATAAATTCCAATCAGAAATCGAAAAAAAAAGCAGTCTCTTTGAGTGAGATTAAACCATAATTCTCAATAATTCTTATATCCATTTCATTAAACAAGAATAACCTAAATAGACAAAAAAAAACGCTATAACTAACTCCTAATTTCTTAGAATCCAACCCATAAACTACAAGAAACACACATTGAAGTACATGATATATCTCTGAACTTGAACCCATCTATTAATTATACAAATATTTGATTACATGTATAAGTATTTGAACGCATGATCATATCAAATTCGGTTTATAGAAACCACTGTTAATCTACATTAGATGGATTACTTAGCATTTTAAATATCGAGAGTATATACATGATAAATAATTCAGTTCAAAGTAAATTTAACACTTTGATGATAGTACTCCATATTCTTTCAAAATTTAATATGACTGTTTAATTTCATTTAATAATATATCTTTGTTATATGACATTAATACTTATGAAGATTTGGTTTCAACAATTCGTATATACATTACTACGACAAAAACATGTACTCCCTCCTTTCCTTTTTAATATATTTTCTAGGATTTTCACACATATTAAGAATATATATTATAAATTGATTATAATTTTTTTTTTTTGTGATTTACAATTTTATATCTCTAAAATTAATAGTATTCAATTATTTTATTTGAAATTTACAATTCATCAATAATAACTAATAAATATTTCATAGAAAACTTAAATATCTATTCTATTTAAAATAACAAATTCTTAGAAAATACTACAATAATAAGGAATAGAGGGAGTATTAAATTTTTGTGCCAACATAAATATGTTGAAATGGGACCCATTCTATAAATATGGAACCAATCATCAAATAATTTATTCTAATATGCTAAACGCTTGCCCTAGCCACGTGTTTATGTACTAACTTTCCTCTTGGTATCTCTCATACTCTCTCAACTCTCAACTTTTTTTTTCGCTTATCTTTTCAACAATATTGGGCATTTTCTTATAACAACAGTACAACACCTACACAATTTAACACAGCCGGAGAGATACTGAGATCGAGGCAGACTTAAGTCATGAATGATAACGGAAAGCAGCGGCAAGTTTCTGTTTGCGACGGTGCTACAGATCAAGACAAGACTGTTATAAGCAAGATAATGCAACGGTTCCGTCCGATTGCGCCAAAACCAGCTGTCGGTGAATCTTCCGACGATACAAAGAGTTGCAGATTCCTTGGAAGAAACAGAAGATCGAAACGAAAGTATGTTAGGGTTCGGGATAAAAAGACTAGTAGTGTTAGTAATAATAAGAATAAGATCATTGGTAAAAAGAATGGTTGCGATAGAGGGAACATTAAGACTACCGATCTCGATAAAGAGATAGACGGTGATGATAGAAGCGACATCGTCACGCTTGAGTTTCTCCCGGAGAAGGGTAGAGATCTAGGAAACAATGGAAATCAAGCTGGTGAGTTTTGTTCGGATCTGAGTGATATGAATCCAAAGAAGAGCTTGTATGGTTCGATCATAGGGCTATCGTCATCTTTAGATCGGACGGTGATGGAGTCGTGGTTGACGGTGGAGTGTGTGAGTGACACGTGTACTGACTTGGGAGAGTATCACATCCTGGAGCAGCTAGGCCGTATGGATCAGGGACAAGAGAGAGTGATGAAGATGTTAGAGGTTGACACGTGTCCATGGTTAGTGTCGGATGGGTCAAACCGGGTCTGTTGGGTAAACCAGGCGTACCGGAGGATGATTGGAGCTCCCGACGTGGAGGTTATCAGGGTATGGCTGGTGGTGGCCATGGACCTTATGGAGGAGATAGCATGCATGGTGGAGTTATACGGTGCGGTGACGTGCAGGGTTAGGGTTAGGTACGAGCCGTCCACGTGGAGGAAGATGACGGTGCCGTGTGATGTATGGAGGATTAGATCAGGTGGGTTTGCTTGGAGATTGGATGTTGAATCAGCTCTAAGGCTTGGCATGTGATTGAAACCGGAAAGACAAAAAGAAATGGGAATAATATTAACGATGGTAAGTGACATTACATTTTGAAAGCAACATATATATAATCTATATGTAATCTATATATACATAAATATTAACATATATAAGCGTGTGGAGTACTAGTTAAAGCTAACTTAGACTTGTGATAAATATGCATTAGAGTTTTCTTCGTCTCTCTGGTTTAGTACTCTTTGTGTGAGTACATATATCTTTTGGAATGAGGATTTATATGATATTACCATGGGTTTTTCTTATGTTCTGTTCCAAATATAAAGGATGTACTACGTACTTTTACGTAAATTTTATTTCATATATTACTTTAGTCTATATAGAAGAATGTGTAAGAGAAAATAAAATGTGGTGTACAGTATATGTGAATGTGATATTACATTTGTTTATGAGAAATATTCTGAAATACTACATGACTTGTATACAATAACAATATGGTTTTAGTTGATTAATGACATTTGCATATTATAGACCTATAGTTATAACTTAACACAATAATACGTATTTATACATTATACAATGAATTCACGTTTGAAATCTTAATTAAATAATGTTCTAAATAGTAAAAGTTATATACAGCAGAATTATGTTCAAAGTGAAAAATGAAATACCATTCATGTTTTTATACATTTTCTACATATATGAATCTCATGTAAAAAAAAAAAAGATAATGAGAAAGTGCATGTATATAAATAGTTAGTTTCCAAAAGCTGCTAGAAGACGTTAAGCGGTCATTACCCTAGAATCTATACAGACCCACATATGTAATTAAAAACCGCTACTATAGCTCAAATTTATTTGGTTACCTACACATGAATATTTTCTCCAACAAATCAGTAGTATATTTTCGTTTATGAATCATTTTTTTAAGAGAAAGGTCCAGATTTCAATTTGCTTTCCTGTTTATTGTTTATATGCGTACGTACAACATAAATATAAAAACAAATAGAAGAGACTAGTGAAGAAATCATAAGTGAACAGATGGCATTTTTAGTTGGAGGAGAGGTCATAGAAAGGGCTGTCTTGGTTGGTCCTTTGTCTATAAATAAGGTTCTTTCTTTCTCTTCTTTTAACGACAAAACCCATGATTTATGGACTAACCTTACAGCTCACACATGCATATATCATACATATCACTGGATGACTATATTATTTATTATGCATATATGTTTTAGTAGCTTCGTTTTTAATAGATGCAACATTGTATAGTCGATGGTGGAATCATAACTCTCTTATTGGCTCGACGGTCAAAATCAAAATATCCTATACTAGGTATACTCCATAGTCGATAAATATTAATTACATCATAAATATAATGCCATCACATCGTTACAGATTCTATTAATCTTCTTTTTTGGTTTGTTTATCAAATTTTAAATCCAAATAAGAAAACAATAGCGACACAAATATAAATAATTTGGAACGAAAAACTAATCCAACCAAAATCACTTTCCACTCCACATGTCTGTGTCTGTTGCCAAAACCTCAGACAACGGAGAGCAAATTACTCTAGTAAAATATTCTCTTAGTTTAGACGAAACTTTTAAGCTCTAAATGGGATGATTTCAGGAGTATGTGGACATCAATTTTTGCAAGTGAGCTTAAAAGACAGCCTTAATGATGAGAATGATATTGGCGTCCCCGTCAGCCCATTTCCTCCTTTTATAAATGGGCTCAGCAAAGGTCCAATACCATATTAAGAGGATCTTTGTTTTATTTTATTTCTTCGGTTCACAATACTATACTAGGATATGACCCGCGGTACACCGCGGGTTAATTATTTGATTTTTTTTATGTTTTAAATTTTTTATAAACTGATGAATGTGTTGTGTATAATATTTTTTTGTTGTATACCGCGGGTCACATGCGTTATATATAAAAAAATAAAAATTTATGTTGTATTTGTTTTGTCTACTGTTTAAGATTGTATAATTAAATTTTGATTTGTTAATTCTAGAATTTCACCCGTGATATATTGTCCCGTATTAATATCAACCCAAACCCGTCCCACCATATACTCATGTCCTGTAGAATTAAACATCATTTTGTTATTTTTTTAATAACAATTTTATTTAAAAGACATATAATTCGAGTCAATTTAAATTAAGAACTGTTTTGTTATTTTCAAATGGTTTTCACAATATATATATATATATATATATATATTTAAATTAGTATGTGTTTTTGGACCAACCCGTAAAAACAATTTATAATTGTATCTTAAAATACTAAATAATTATATTTTTTTGTTAATTTTAGGATCTCACCCGTGGTATACTGTCCCGTTTTAGATACTGTAATTGTAGAAATTAAGAAAAAATCTAAATGACTCAATTTCGGGTCAGAATAAAAAAACGACATGATTAAATGTGCAATTTGTTCTTAAAAATGTTAATATAGATTACACACATAGTTTTTTTCTTCATCGATTGAGTAATATATTTTTGTTTTAAAAAAATTAAATCATAACATATGAAGAAAAAAACTAAAATTTATTAACTATAAATATTTTATAATAATTCAAAATAATATAAATATAAGATCAAATAAAAGTGAAATGAGAATCATATATTTATGTTTAAATTAGGTAGAGAGGTTTTAGGAAATTATCTCAAATTTGTTATATTAGCATTAAATTATCATATTTGATTTCCTAATCTATGAAAATTGTAAATAATATACCATAAATAAAGAGTTTAGATATAGTAATTAGTTGAGAAAATATATATATTTTAGATTTTATTAGGTATTTTCGTTTTTAAATTTTGTCATAATTTAAGGAAAGATCCGATTGAAGATTTCCGGGTCAAAATAAGAAAAAAAACCCGACCCGATTGGAGGAGCAAATTTGTACTTCAAAAATGTTAAGTAGATTAATAGACAATACTATATTAATAGCGGCAGACGCAGATATTAATGTTCGTTTGGTTGACGTAATTAGCTGTAGCAAACGCTGCGTTATGCGGCTACAAATTTTGCCGCTATTTTTATTCAGCATTAACGATTAAACAATGGCGGCAGCGGCAACGTAATAAACAACAACATGCGGTAGTGTTTACTGTCGCCGGCAGCGACAAAACAAAGATGCCCTATTACTATTTTTCAGTGAGAGTTTTAGACATATACGTATGGTATATATGTTGATGTGTGTGAGCATAGCAAATATGATGTATAAACCATAACCAAGAAAACAAATGTGAACACAAACATAGGCCAATGCATAAATGCGAACGTGATAAAGTTGCTAAATGCAAACTTCAATTGGAATTTGAAGCTCATATATATGTAACCGCGACTGTATTTATTATTTTGCTAAAAATTTTAAGGTAAATGCATACATATTTAAATAATTTTTTAAAAAATATTATTTATGTTTAGTTAAAAAAAATTCAACCAGTCGTAGAAAAGACTGCAGAATATAAAATTGTCAAATGCATATAAATTTACATAGAAACTTGTGAATCCTTAATTTAATATGTAACAAAATAAATTTTCTAAAACATCTTATATAATAAAATAGAAAGAATATATAATAAGATGAAATCAAAAAATTTAAAACTTATTTGTCAACACAAAATATTGTTCTTGTCCATTTGAACAAATCCAAATTTAAAAATCCAACTACAATGAAAATTAAATTTAACGACGATGATTAGTACGATTTTGAATTAAGTGTACTTGAGAATATATTTGACATGTGCAAATTTGGCTGGCAAAGACTGTCATCGAATCTTCGAGTAAGATAATCAAAGTTTTTGATTGGGTTTTCCCCATCTGACTAATCAAATTCTAGATTCTTAATGCATATATAAGAAACAGTGGAAAATTGAACCCTGCAAAGATCATGTTTCTTTATATATCTTGGTTTGTGATGTATCAAGAATCTAATTGATTTTTCTTCGTTGACTCAGTTGTGAGTCTTCTGATTTTTGTCGTTATATGCACGATATGAAATCTCAATCAACTAATTTTAATAAATTCGTTTACTAATCCATGGATTTTATGGCTTATTATACTGTAACTTAGTGGTGAGAAAGATATCTATCATTATTCTTGAGAACATAAAGAATCAATCTCCTCATAAAACCAAACATTTGGAAAACAGAAAAGAACAAAATATATTGTTTTATATAATAACACACGAAAATAAAAACCCTAAAAGCTACATTTAGATTCAGACCATACCATTGATTCTTCTATGTCTCGTATTGATCTCATAAAAACTTCTTCACACATATATTAATATAAAAATATGTTTCTTAATTAGTGATATTACATTGCATTTACGAGTAAAACTTGTATCCTTTTGCTTGAATAACGATTGTCCTTAGCCCTCCAATCGGTGATAAAACCATTAGGAAAAGACCGAACACGATACAAACCTGAAATAAACAACAAACAAAAAATTGTTTTTAGTAAGAAAACAAGTTCACAAAACGCAACCGCCGACATCGTAAACGCTAGAAAAGTTAATATAATTTTACTTACCCAGTTGGCCCACCAAGACAAGCCGAATTTTTTGGGTTTGTAGATGGCTAACCAAATGATGCAAGGGAGCTGAAAAAAATTATAAACAACTAAATTAGGCTAATTTCTATTAATCAAAATTTGAAAAAGTACTGCATTATGTTTTTTTCTATAAATAATAATTCATTCGAGCTGAAGAAAAACATTTAGAAATGGCAATCTTACGAAGTATGTGGTTGGAGCAAACGCGAATCCACCAAAGAACGCCAAAAGCCCTCCAAAGAACGGAAAGGTCATACCAACAAACATAGTTGCAGCTACAAAACCAGAATTTAGATGACAAAAAAAAAACACATAATCAGACTTATTGAACAACTAACACCATAATTTATAGTTTTAAAATGTAAATATACATATAATAAACTTCAATTAGTCTTCTTACCAACGTAGAAATTACGGACAAAGAACCGAAGAGTTGTGGTTGGTCTGAAATTTAGCTTCTTGACCAATAAAGTCTCCATCATATCAAATACCGGCATTGCATATATCTGCAACAAAACCAAGATTTGTTTTTTTTTAATAACGGTTCTCTTTGAGTATTTAAAGGTTCTTGTTTAGAAAAACCGACCTGGTAACTACCGATGACATGGATCACGACGAAGATGTTCGCTGTAGCGATTAACCACGCCGGTTTCTTAAGTGACATGAGAATGTTATCTTCCACTCCGTTCCCGAAAATGTAATATCCAACAAGAGCCACAGGGAAATAACAGAGCGCGACTACGATGTAAGCAACGATGACTCCTCTCCACATGGGACCTTTTGAGGGTTTCTCAGGCGTTGAAGGGATAGTTGCTTGGATCTCAAGGACCACATTATGACCCGCGTAAGCGAACGCTACATCACCTAAACCGCTGAAGAAATTGAAAACTGTACCGGCTGTTGTTTTAGCTTTGTAACCGTATTGAACGTCTTCTTGAACGCCTTTGCTTGCTGATGATGCCCATGCAATTGTTGAGTAGCTAGAAACAAAAAGGAAATTGATTTAGAACCGGATAAAAAGTTAGAGAAAACCGATTTCTTGAATAAACCGGACTTAAACCAAACCAAACCAATTTCTCAAATTCTAACGATATTCAAACTAACATATATAATCAAGACAACAATTTAAATTACCGAACCAGTTTGAATGATTTACCTGAGAGACATAACAGCAGCAGCAAGAGAAACGCCAGAGATGGAATTGAAATTGGGAAGATGAGAGAGAACGAAGTGAACAGAAGCAAAGATCATGATGAAATAAGTAAGTTTGATTGGTTTACAATCTTCACAAACAAGCTCATGAAATTTCTTTAAAGATTTGCCTCCAGTGACCATATAAACGATGCAAACACCGATTTCAACGATCAATTGTTGCGGCACAACGATATAAAGACCGAGCTTCTCTCCAAACGCGTGTTGTCCAAGCTCATGGTAACGATCGAAACGCTTCCCGGGAACCATTTCATGCATTTCCACCATTTGCCATAATGTGTATAGTGTTATGACCCATGATAGAACCAACACCGCAATTCCTGGTCCCCTGAAATAACGAATTAAAACCGGTTAATATTTGATAAATCCGGTTTAGGTAAAATAAACCGGTTTTGGTTAGGGGAATTTACCATCCGAGCTGAGACATGGCATAAGGGAGTCCAAGAACTCCGGCACCGACCATGGCGGTAACATTGTGAAAAGCAGAGTACCACCACTTAGCATTTCTTGATGAAGTAATTGGCAACCAGTCATCAATCTCCTTTTGTCTTGCTGCTAATTTCTCATCATCCTGCTTTATTTTCACAAAAATTTCAATTGCAAGAAAAGTCAATGATTTACTTATTTTTGGGCTAAAAAGTTAAATAATAAACTTCTAGGGTACAAAGAAAATAAAATAAAAGTATAAGGGTGGATTTTGGAAGATCTAGTGGTCTAAAATGGTTTAGGTTGTTAGAACATCCCTTAAGTTTGGAAAAGTTAGAAACTGACCCATACTATAAAGTTGAGACTACAACTACGTGCAAAAGGTAAAGGACAAAGAGAAGAAGTTGATTCTGTCTATTCCAAAACAAAATCAATTGGAAGAAAAGTCAACTATTATGTGGTTTGGTAAATTCATGAATTTTGGAGACGAAAAGTTTGATATTAATAACTTATGGGGAAAAAAGAAAATAAGGTTGGAAATTTTGGAAGATCTCTTGGTGTAAACATGGTTTTGGTTGGTAGACCAACCGTTCAAAAAAAGATCTAAACTAAAGAACAAGTTGGTTTTTGTTCATTCTACAAAAATCAATGGAAGAAAAGTCAGCAATTATATGCCAGTGGGCTAAAAATGTAGATAAAATAACTTCTGGGGTAAAAGGAAAATAAAGTAAAAGTATAAGGTTGGATTTTGGAAGATCTCTTGGTCTTTTCTGACGATGGTTTAGGTTGGTAGATGTTCCCTAAACTTTGGAAAAGTTGGGACCTGACCATGTACGGTACTTTAAAGTTAAGATCTGAACTTACGAACAAAAAGTAGATCCTCTCTTTTTTTTGTAATAATTCAAAGATTAAAAAAAAAAATGGAACTTAAGGAGTTTAAACCTCGGAAATTGAAGATAAAATCGAAAGCTTTTAATGAGTCATAAGTTTAGGGCATCATCAATGGGGGATCATGTGAGGGTGTTCTTATAGAGAATATAATGTTAAAATAATGTAAGATCATGTGTTTAGATCTTTTGTTTAGAAGTTGATTAGTGAGAGAACATGTGTAAGATCTTAAGACTTAATAATATAATAATCTAAATTAAATTAAGATTTTACAATTATTAAAACATTTTAAAATAACATATAAATTGCAAATGCCAAATTTATGAAAAACTGAAAATAAAAGTGAAAATACAATACTAAATATTTATGAAAAAAACATTTAAAATATAAATAACAATAAACAAACAAACATATTACTTAATAAAAGCACAAAAACATTTTATCTAATTAATACATAGTTTATTATCCAAATTTATTCCAAATATGTTGAATATTTCAACCAATGCCCAAATGCCACGTCACCCCGCAACACCCACAAGAACAGATCCAGGTCAAGAGCCCAGTTCCTGATCTTAAGCCCATTAACCCATTTTTTTGGATTTAAATAATGCTTAGATCAGGAGGGGTGATCCCCCAATGCAGATGGTCTTATAAGTC